>VXAV01007557.1:20412-82289 GCA_013399715.1 Alectura lathami
TTTCTTCAGGTAGCAGAATGTCCTGTTTTGCAAAAAATAAAAATAAATAAATATATATATATATAAAAAAAATATATATATATAGTTACATGCATAAATTGACTCACCCTGTTGACTGGGAGCAGTGCTACTGGAAGTGCCGTGGTGTCACCCACACTGCCACCCATGGGCCATCCTTGTTTTTTCACGGGGCTCTAGCCACAGGTCCTTCAGTGATCTCCATGTGTCCAACAATAGGTCCTAGTGGCCTCAAAGCATATGGTCACACTGAAGCATTAAAATGCATATTGGAAGGGAAATTGGTTCAGGGGAAAATGTGCCCAGAGCAGTTCAGAGAGGCAATTTAAGAGCAAATCAAACCACCGTGAAAGAAGCAATTGTCCTGGAATGGAGAAAAATATATATATATTCACTTAAAGGCAATCTTCCTAAGCAGGTTGAACAAGACTATGAGGCTGGAGGAACAGATGGGAAAATGGAACAAACAGATGGAAAAACTCTATTTCTGAAAAAAAAAAAATCTATTTGTAAAGCTATAGCTACTTTGAATGAATGCTTCAATGTTAGGGAGCTGAGGCATCAGAAGATTCATAACAAGGCCGTAAATTCATACATCTGAGATCAATAGATTGGCATGTCTTTTAAACAGGTGAACGAGGTTCTGCTCAAACAGCCACACACATTATTTGTCCATACTTAATGCCTCCATCCACATGGAGAGTTTGCTGTCCTTACAGGCTATTACTCACTTTGTGATTAAAAAATATCTTTCAGCATTTCATTAACTATTGCTGGATAGAACAGTTGAAAAGGAGCAAGTCTGCCCTGCTTTCTGCCACCTGGTCAGAGGCGAGGAATGGGTCTGAGCTCACCAACATCAGCAGGAATGTTCTGCAGAATAGAAGGGTCAGGTGTGAGTCCTACAGCTTAAACTCCACAGGGAACAACTGCACTTCTGTTAAACGTCTGCCCTTGGTCAGCTGTCCTTGGAGTAACAATGGGGAACACCATGAGAAAAAGAGGGAGGAAACGTCTGGTGTCACACTGACTTCAGGAGGAAACCTCTCTCACGGCAGGCAAGCTGCAGTGCGTGAGATGAGACACAATCTTGCAGGGAAACAAGGGTCTTGTATTCACCCACCAAACCACCACCCTGCAGGAAGGACATCCCATCCGCACTTCACACAGCGTTCCTAGATGAAGATGAGTGAGATGCATACAGCAGAAGTTTCCAGCTGTGGGCCAGATGTGAACGAGTTTGGTTACCTCCTGGCTGTGGCTTGCATTCGTGACACAACACATTACACAAAATGCTCGCTTACTCCATGGAGTCGGGAGATGGGTGGCTGGAGCTGGGCAAGAAGTGTTAATAGGCAGTGGGTTATGGTCTTGGCTTTAATCCCTCTGAATCACAGCTTTGCAGCTGCAAGAGGGGAGAGCAGAAGTGCTCCAGCTCCTCAGTTCAGGTCATTTCCTCTAAGTCGGCGCCGGGCTTTTAAGGACTGTGTCCTGTATCTGGGTCTTAGCAGCTTTGCCCACGTTGTACTGCTGGTATCTCTGGGACTCATAAAAGCGTCTTTAGTGCCAAAGTAAGTTCCATTCTGAGGAGGGACTGTCTGAGACGGACGCTAATGTCATTAGCAGGTTACAAGGGGGGAAACAAGAGAGAATTCGCTGCAGATCCTCATTTCCATAATCTTTCCTCACCATCCTCGTTGTCAGTTCTTAACCTCAAATCCTTAGCCTCCAAATCTGTGGCGTCACTGACCTCGGGGATTTGACTTCAAACTGATTTCTAGTTCTAGGGAATCTAGGCAAGGCTCCCTGTGACAGAAGACAAACTTGGTCTTTGCACCCAAATGTGAAAGACAGGCCCAGAGTGCAAGTGAAATCTTGCAATCATTTTTTCAAGCCATCTGCCCATCTGCAGTCCCATAACAATATCAGTTCAGTGCTGGCTTCCCTCCCTCTCTCACAGGAATAAAGAAATTACCATAAACAAAGCAGATCAAGGGTCTGTTTAAGCCAAATGCAACACAGACACATTGCTTCAGAAGGGGAGAGGAGAAAAAAGAGCTACAGGGGAAGTTTCTGCCTACCTGCCAGTAACTCCAGGATGCCAGACACACTGGTGTGATTTGGACTGGTACTGTGTCCCTCTGGAAGGGCACTCGGTTTCCAGGGCATTTCTGTGGCAAACAAAAGTGATCACCTCAAAAGCCTTCTGGCAAAAGAAAAAGAAAAAATAAAAAGAAAGGAAAGAGAAAAAGAAAAGAGGGAGAAAAAAAAAAGAAAGAAAAAAGAAGAGAGAAAAAAAGCTACAGAACTGCTTCCTAGCAGTGCAGAGGAGAGAGAAAGAGGGAGACTACAAGAAAACAGGAAAATGAGGCTGGACACAAGCAGCCTTTTGCTCTCAGAACATTTTTGCAATGCACACAGCAGTCAAACCAGTGCCTGAATCATGATATTTATTTCAGTGTGTAAATCCATTGCGAAAAGATGTATGATTTCCAAAAGTTTGGTCAGAGTCAGACAGTCTGCAGCAGGCTGGCAGGGCAGCTTGGCACAAGGATTTGCTGGAGCGGCAGGTAGAGATGAACAACTGCAGCTGGACCAGTCCCTGTATGATGGGGAGATGGGAAGCAGAGAGACTCAATAATTCAGTGTCTAGGTTGGTGTGATGCACAGCAAAACTCTGCCAGGAGTCATGAAGCTAAATGCTTGGGTACCTCTTCAATGGATCTGTTTTCGGGGTGACAGAGAGAAGAAAGAGGCACGTCTGTGCCGGGAGCAGCTTGTGCAGCCCAGCACAAGCGGTGGCCGTGCATGCTGCCCCCCAGGTGCCAAGAGGGGGAAGGAGATCTGCGGGAGCCTCAGCCTCATTATTTTTGTGTTCAGCTGCCTAATTACTACGTGTCAGCTGTCTGTTGGAAGGAACGATGTACTGCGGCCTCTCGTTTGGGAATTTGTAGTGATTAATGGGCCTGGAGGGAATGACTAACGAGGAAATGTTAGAATTAGTAAATATGCATCACCGTGCAATGAGTAAAAGGGGGAATGTGACAAATGAGCTGCAGTATGTGAAGGATGTGAGTGTCACGAAGGACCAGCCTCATGGAGGCCTTGGGGACCCACAGCCACCGAGAGGAAGAAGAGGGTGGGAGCAGCAGAGGTGTGATCCCCAGGAAAGTCATGGATTGGCAACAAACTGAACCAGAAGGGTCCTCCAGAGCCTTTCAGCCAGTGCTGGACAGAGCTGGGGGAACAAGTTCACTCCAACACCACAACAGGACTGCAACCCTGCCTCCCCGTTCTCTCCTGTGAGCACCCATTCTCTCTCAAGCACCAGCAATGATCCCATGCTGGCCTCAGCTCCATCCTACATCAGAACCTCAAATACATTTAGGAACCGCAGGACCTAAGTTACTGAGACAGTTCGTCCATCTCACGTGCAGAAGTCGCTTTCCATTTGGGTGTTTCAGAGAATCCTAACAATTAACAGCTTTGCTGTGCACGGGAGACCTGGCCTGCTTCAGCGCCTGTGCTAAGGAACACCTGCAGGTTCAGCCTTACAGGCAAGAACAACAGCAGAGAGCATCACGGAAGGGACTGGATTTGGGAGATATTTTCTTTTATATTGCTGTGCAAGAGATGTGTATAGTTCTTAGGAATTACAGCTGACAGGTGTTCTTGAATGGCTTGTAGTGAGGAAATTTAAAACTTGAACTCTCTGGAAAATTCTCCCAATTTCAGTAAGCTTCATTAAACCAATAAAATCATTCAAAGTTATAGAAGTTACAGGAAAAAAAAAAAAAAATCTCTCACATTCTTGGTTTAAAATCTCACTGTGATCATCTGGCATTCACTGATCTGCTACATCTGTCCATCACCAGCATCAGCTGGTGAGACCATTCCCTGAGCAGCTTGCTGTAATCCTTTGTGTCAATGTTGCTGCCTTCATAGGAATAAACTAGAATCCCAGACTCAAATACTCTCGAGCTTTGGGTCAGAAAAGCTGGAATTATATCTTCCACAGAACGCTGAAATTTGGTCTCATTTGCATGTGTCAGATTGAGCCCCTCACTCCACACAGCTTCCCCGTTTTATTTCAATCACAGCAACATTATTCAAATTTCATCCAGTTGAAAGATGCAGCTGTTTCTATTTTTGGTGCATCCCTGTTAGAGAATAGGAAACAAGCAACAATTCTGCACTGTGTTTGGTGATCAGCCATATTCTGGCTGTAGAATGTTTTTCACTCACTAGAAACTAAAGTCAGGGGAGCAATAGTTTAGGTGCCTCTGTCCTTTAAACAACACAGAACAGCTGTTTGCTCTACAACAGATGTTTCAGAAACCTGGGGTAATTTTCAGAAGGCTCAGAGCTGGATTGGAGATGAGGCTAGAGTTATGGAATAGATAATTTTCCTTTTCCAGCATGCCTAAAAGCAAAAAGAAAATTATTTATAGAAAACAAACAAATCAATCAGCTCATCTCTTTGGTGAAACATCAAATAATTTAAACTGCTCTTGACTTGATTTGGGTGTGACGTAAATCCCATCAAATGGAAGGTGAGAAAGGAGAGACATAATCTCTTACAGCATACTATCATTCAGTCTGTGTGTTAGCACACCTCAGCTGGCCCAGGTTAGGTGCTCACTAGCTCATCCAGAAGACTACAAAGCCAGATGAAAAACTACAAATGCACAAACTCAGGGAACAACCAACTAATGATCCGTGTCACAACAAGACCCCAGAGAACTGGAATCCATCTCTGAAGCACCAGGATCACCACGGTTTCTGAGCACATCCCAGTGCACCTCAAGACAAGAAAGTGCAGTTTGTGTTACACGCGGGAAACTCACAGGAGGTGAAGGTACTTGTCCACGTCGTGCAGCCAGCCACCACGGAGCTGGGAGGACAACCTGTATTTTTTTGACTTTCAGGACTGTGCTTTACCAAGCCACAAGCTGATTAACACCTGATTGAAACAAGCTAAAACAAAACACCTGGTTAATACAATGTATATATGCTCTAATTACAGTTGATCCGTAAAGTGAAATCTTTCATTTCAATTTTCGGGGGGCTGTTCAAACAGAGGAAAAGGATTTCTATTTTTCCACAGCAAAATGTGATGTTTTTGAATATACTTTTTTTTTTTTTTTTTTTTTTTTTTTTTTTTTNTGACAGGATGGAAAATCCACAGCTATCTCTGCTTATAACACATCATGGTTAGGTGTGTGTGCATAGCACTTAACACAGCATAAAACATAACATAGCACATAACACATCCAGGTGGGTGTGCATATGGCATGGGCACAAAAAGTAAGTTTTAGAGACAAAGTTTGAGGACACAGAAACTATTGGGAAGGAGGGCTAAACAGTGTTCAGATGAGATGGTACAAAGAAAGCTTCTTCTCTTCATCTCAGAGAAGGTAAAGATACAAGCGCCTGTTTGCAGGTGATGGTGAAAACTCTCAGAGATCCTTCCCTTATTATCAGACCTGGTGCAAGATATGAAATAAAATTAATGCTGGTGAAAAAATATCCAGCCCTCTGCAGAGTCAAAAGCCCAGCTGATATGCTTCTGAGGGGGAAGCAAGTGCAACTGGTTGTACGGTCACACACTTTCCCCCCTCCATTTAGAAATGTCACTTCGAAATTTTCTGGGAGCAGGAAGCTTTCAAAAACAGCAGCAGCAACAACAGAGTCCCCATATGATGCGCTGTTTACTTTTGAGGCAAATTGTTGACTGATTTTCATTTTGACACATGTAAGTTGAAACATTCTTCAACCCTTTTATTCAGTAAAATCGTTTAATATTCCAAGTCTCTCAGGTGGTTCAGAAGGGACCTGTTTCTAAATGCCAACATTTCCTGCTGGAAAATCCTGTTTCTGGCTTGGGTGAGCAGCAGGCTGGCAGCAGATTGGTCTTTCTGAAGCAAGGTGCCTTGGGCAGTGACAGAAAGAGGTGACAAACTCTGTCCCAGAAAAGACCCAAATATTTACCTGAGCCTGGGGGAAGATGTTTTTTAACAGATCACCTATAAAGGAACAACTATTTGCCAAACATTCCAGCAATATCATAGTTAATGTAGGCATTTCTGGTGGTAAAAGTGAGGAACTGCCTGAACTGGGTCAACTGTGGGCCTGGGAACCGCTGGCCAAATCAGACCTCCTCATGCAACACCTGGGTGCGATTTCCAGCAGCCCAGCCGCTGTTCCCAGCGAAATCAAAGCCGATGCAGAAGTTGACTTCTAAGATCTCCGACAGGGAGATCTCAGCTGTGGTTACCAGCTGGGCTCTGCAAGTGTCATTTTCCAAAGAAACCATCTGCCACATTGAGGTTCCAGTAGCCAAGAATCTGCTACTTACTACCACAGAACTGCTCCAGATTTTCACAGGGGTAACTACTAGCATTTACATTTTGGGAGGGATAGAGAAGGTGGATTTAAGAAACTGTTACTTTCAGTGTTGAAAGGAAATTTTCATCTTCCTGCACTGCCTTCTTCTCTCTTCTTCTCTCGTTGTGCAATTTCAGTTTCAGATAGGTGCCCTTAGCTTATCAGGACTATTGGTCATCACATAGCTTTTATTTTTTCCTTCTCATTTTGCATCTGTTTCATGTCTCTGACTGCTGCCTTTGCCTTCAGCCTGGCTTCCTTTTTCTCAGATTCAAGCTTAAAGTTGGAGACAAGCCAGATGAGACTCACGTCTCCCAGGACGTTAGATGTCTCTGGGGTTGGTGTCTACATTAGAACTACTGGTCTAGATTCCTTTTAACAACTGTGGAGAGAAATAAGTGGACAAAGTATGATTTATCTGACCTACCTGAGGCATCTGAACTTAGTGGGATGGAATTCTTGCATCACAAGCATCCCTTTCCCTCAACTAGCAAGCAATGAACAAGTTAACAACAGGAGAGATGAGTCCTGATCTGTGTCACTGAGAGCAGATTTTTAAATGCTGTTTATCTGCCTTTCCTTTGGGAGGATCCTGTGCCTTCATGGGTGCCTTTCTCCACCCATTGGGTCAGATGATTTCCAGGATATTTGCAAGGCAGTTGTTGCAGGGTGTTTGGTGGGAGTTTTCTCCGTATGAAACCTAAACAGCCATCAATGATGGTATTTGAAGAGTGTGGTCATTTGTGCACAGGGAGGTAAGGTGCAGAATGAAGGTTTGTTTGTAGAAATGGAGATTTGTCGTGATGGATGAAGGGCATTTCTAGCTCAGGAGGCAGCTGGTCTCCCCATGGCCAGATGGCCACAGTGTCCAGGCCAAACTTCTTGTCTTGACCATGCTCCAGCACGATGATTATGACTGACTGAACTCAGAGCTTGCCTACTTTGTGAATACTAAATGCTGCAGAATGATTCCTAAAGATTATTGTATCACCTGGCTTGACATTTCGCTACTGAGCTTGAAAAACCTGAAGGGGATATAAATAGTTTTTTTAAAAGGTGGCAATAAGAAGAGTTCTCCAAGAACAAAGCACAAAGCCATTAAAATTGGACCAGGATGGAGATGCTGGAATGCGCGTAACGTAAAAGGAACTTCTAAAATGTACCAAATCTGAGCTCAGCTCTGGATCCTGATTTTACAAACGCACATCTTATAAATTAAAGCACTGGCTACAAGCTTCTTAAGACCGAGTGGTTCTCCAAATTTGGCCTGTTCCTGACGTTCTGATGTTTGAGCCACCTCTATTAATTACCCATAGACATGGCACATGATTACCCAGTATTACATCCAAAACGACTGCCTTAAAACACAGCTCAAGTTCCCCTTATGTTAAACCTCTCCAAAACAGATGTGTGAAAACCTGTTAGCTGCAGTAATCTTTTTCAGGTTACTTTAGAAAGACAGCTGAGCTTGCTGGCATCTCGGGAATTTGCTGCCAAGTAAATTTGTGCAGGAGGAGCAGGGGGAAGGGAGGATCAAGTCTATCCAAAGGTGCAGAATGAAGGTCTGGTACCTATTTGCTCCGGCCGTCTGGCATTCATCTGCATCTAGGTGTTCATCAAAGCTCCAAAAATCTATAGGTATCCTAGAGACGGTCGAGAGGGATCGTGCGTGCGTGCGAGAAGGAGGGCAGATCTGAAAATCACTCCTGTACACGTGGTACGGTCTGAACACCCAAAAAACAGAGCAACAGAAACCACTCACTTTCTTGGAAAAGGGCAGACCTTGGGCCCGTGAATAATACAGATTTTAAGAGCTAAACAGAGCAACCGCGTTAGCACAGACAACTAGGAGAAAATAAGAAGAGAAATAAAAATAGAGCGCAGCTTACTTTTCTCTGGTAAGCTATGAGGTTGACCGAGGTATGTAAAACCTCTTAGGACGGAGTCATCCCACTCATAGCCAGTGTAACCACGCTGGTCCTGCCACCAGCAGCCGCGAACTGCAGGACGTGGTTCATCAGTGCATCACAAGCCAGGGCTCAGCCGCTGAGGGAGGCTCTTCCTCAGCTCATCTGCACTTCGTTAGGAGTCTGTAGACTGCTAAATGAGCACCAGACCCCAGCACGAATGCGCATTGTCTGAGCTCGGCTGATCACACTGTGTGATAGAAGGGAGTGTTAAAAAAACTGCTGTTCTTCAGTAAACATTGGAAAAGAAGGCTGAAGATTAATTCAAACAGCTTGGATAGCTGAAACAAGAGAAATGAGCTGGATATTTCCAAATATGGGCTACCTTTCACCAGAATCAAGCCAGGAGAACCTTGAGGCATGCGAGCCAACTGAGCTGTAACTCCCTGGATAACAAGGCCTTAATTAAAAGCTAAATTGCACACACATAAAAAAAACAGGGCAGGGCTCACTTCAGGCATAGAGGTCATGAAGTCACAGGCAATAATATGACAAACATTAAATCCAAAAGGGTTCAGGGAACAACTGCTCTGCACACACTCACTCAACACAAGCCACAAAAACACTTTGCAAAATGCCATAACGAGCTTAAGGCTTTTAGTACAAATAAATACAGCCACAAATAGTAACACCAAAGGAAGAGAGAAAGGAAGCACCAAGAGCTCTGGTCTTCCATAGTGGGGATTTGAATAGTGAAAATGCCAAATTAATTCTGAGAGAGAGATGATATCCAGCATCCCTGCCACCCCCCAGTGCCTCACTACCCCGCTTCTCTCCCCCAGCTCCTGCTAATTTGATCTGGAGGAAAAAGCCTTCCTCAATCCAAATCTGGCACTCGTTTTACCCTCACATATAATCAAAACATGCCAACCAGCACTTGAGATGTTTTTCTTCAATACCATTAGGAGCAATAACACACCATGTTCAACATCCCATCTCCAGCTGCTTCAGAGAAAAGCAAAAAACTCCAACTCAGAGACCAAACTATGCACAGGGGCCACGGGGAGAGGAATAATTAGCTGATTTATGTGTTTCTCACATTCAGCCATGGGTTTTAGTTCCAGGTGTGGAGCATCGACTTACAGCCTGTATCAGATGGTCCCAATGCTGTGCTGCTGACCACCCTGAGCCCAGTGAAATGAGCATCAGATCTGGTGTGTGCCATGGCGCAGAGGATGGGCACAGGTGGTCCCACCTCACTGTTGGATCCGTGAGGTCAGTGCAGTCATTAATCTCTCAGAGCAGAGCAGAACCTAGGGCTCAGCTGCTGCAATCTGGGGGCAACCCAGCTACTGCCATGGACATCTGCTGAGGATCTGTCTTTGGTTTCTGCACTGCTTTTGCCTTTCAAGGTCAGCAGTTTGCAAGAACAGCAGTAGGAAAACCCATAACAGGGAACACTTATACGTGGTGAACCAGGTGTGTTGTCCCTGTTGGTCGCTGCCATTCAATGAGAAATGATATTGGCATGTTAGCAGCACTCACACACCCATGGCATATTATGAAGGAAAAATCTGTCCTCAGTGCCTCTAGACTGCTGACTTTGAATCCAGAACACCCTTTAATGGACTTTCTTTGCCTCTTTATTTTACCTGGGGCCTGGGAAGACCTTTTCTATTCAAAGAGATGTCAGAACAAGTCTCTGCACGGTGCTTGGAGGTGGTGGCACTGCCAACTGTGGCTCCTTATAGGAGAAGGTTCCCTGTGTGGAGTCAGGATGCCTCCAGGTCCTTTGCCCATACAAAGGATGGCATTTCGTGTCAGCTTGTTTCATCTTCCAGGTGAGCAACGAGAAGATGAGTTTTTAACTTACCCCGGGGAACAGGAGAAAGAAGAGCCTCGTTGGAACAAGTGATGTTGAGCAATTCTGTGAACAATTTCTATCTGCAGAAGGGAACACATCAGGATTAAATACACAAGAAAAATAAAAATCAGATTTTGCCAAAAATTCCTGAGCTTCACTTGGTGGAAGCCTGAGTCTTGCTGCAAGCAGGAAGCGAGCATGGGGACGTACTACAGAAATAAACAATGTACTTTGTGATCAGCCACAGAACAATGCAATTAAAACACAGCCCCTGCCAGCAGCAATACACTCGAGACAATATTTCCCAAACCTCCTTTTTTCTCCCACCACTGTCTGCATGTTGGGGACGCGTGTTTTTCGCTCTGGTTACTGAGATGTGAACAAAGAAGCCGCAGCAGCCGGATTCTGATGCAGTGCAGATCCGTGCAGCTGGATTTTCCTCCAGGGTCCGACCAGCGCGGGTGCGTTCACACAGCTGTCTGTGGAGAAGATGTTGCTAGAAATGAGTGTTGTTCTCCATCTCTTGACGCCAAGGGAAGCTTTGCTGGTGGGCTCTGCCAAGCGCTGGGCTCTGGAGAAGCGCTCCCACCCCACGCACCCGACGCGAGATCGCAGCCGGCTCCTTCCCATGTGCTGGGTGCTCGCACACCTCCGCCTGGGTGCTGCAGATGGGGGATGCTGCAAAAAGATGCTGGCCCAAAAAGACACTTTGCTGGCAGCAGCATCTCATGCTGGACCCTTATTCTGCTGTGATGGGGGCTGTGGCAACATCTCTCTTCAACCACAGGGATGGAGAGGACATCCTTGTGCCTCTTTGAGGGGAAAAACGGTGTTATCCTATGGGTATGGGCTGTTCCTTCTGCATATAGCTATGCCTGAGCACAAGGAAAGGTGACTGCAGGATGAGCAGGTAACTCTCGTGCAGCTGAAACACAGAATTAAAAACGTATTTTCCCAGGGTATCCTTAAACAAACCCACAAGGGAAGCCAAACCACCCCAAACTTTCCCCTTCAGCCTCTAATTTTTCAGATGACAAACCAATCCATTCACTTCTTCCAAAGGAGCAAAGAGAAAGGCAGATAACTGGAAAAATCCTTTATAGAAATATCAGATGTTCCTCCTCATTCCCACCCCCAGTTCTGTTTTTTGACAAGTTAAAGTGAGGCCATAACTTATTCTGCTTTGTTCGACAGGGCTAATCACACGTGACTCTAATCACTCATGATGTTTTATTGATTTTAAGCACATTTAATCAGAAATTGGCTCTGAGTTAGATTCCTGCTAATTACTGAGAAGCAGCATTTTGAATGACTTCACAATTGGACTGCAGATTAGAATGGACAATATGTACTAAAATAATGATTCATGCATTCAGCTCCCTGGATTTATTTTGTTTATATTGGATTTTTTAATCTTTAAAGACATAATTCTGCATATGGGCAAGCAGCATCTAAAGCCCTTAACAAAATGGGTTTAATTTAACAGGCTAGTCCTCAGCCAGGGATGGGATGCGTGGGGAACGCGTTATCCCCTGCAAATGTGGTTCTCCGGAGGTCTCTGGAGGGGCCTTGCCCTTGGTGTCACCACACACAGGTGGTCGTGGCTGAGGCGTGGGGCCCCTTTGGCATTCCAACCCCTGTTGAATTCAGCCTCCAACACCCAAATCATGCTTCCCGAACAAATCTTTCAACAGAGGGTTAAAAAGCTGATATTCACAGAAATATTTCTCAACCTAAAAGGCACTTCCTTGCTGAAAGTCCTGGTCATACCCTGGTAACTGATTCGTATTTTTAGTAGCCATGGCTGTCTCATCTCCATCACTGCCAAGGCTGGAGATCTGTGGCAAAGTGACTTCAAAGGGAAATTTTCCATGCTCCGTAGCAGCTGTGGCCAAGCGTTGGCCATTTCCCACTCTGCAAAGCTTCCACTGCACCTTGGGAATCACCAATCCGCAGAGCCACATGGAGCTGGAGGCCAGCAGGCAGCCAGCAGGCAGGCCAAGGCACAGACTACCAGCAATGTGCACTGGTGGGAAACCTGCCTTCTAAATGAGAACAGAATTTTCCATTCCTCTCTATGCTATTTTGTTTTGTTTGGAAAATGAGAAGCCACACTGGGGAAGGCTCCCTCGGATGAAAAGGTTTCAGCTGAAATTTTCAAGTTTTGAGTTAAAAAGTCACAATTTTCCTTGGGGGAAAAAAAAAAAAAAAAAAAAAATTTTTTTTTTTTTTTTTTTTTTTTTTTTCTTCAACACAGCACTACTAGGAATACTTACTGCAATCTTGCCAGCCAGTGGCTTTCATACAAAAACAAGCCCGAACTCAGAACGATGCACAGAGTACTCTGCAATAACCAGCATCGAAAAAGCAACAGCTCTGAAGTCTCCCTTTCTGCTCCCACTCCTTTCTGCAGGTCTGCGACACAACGATTCTGTGGGTGGAACTTGCTCACGACTGAAGTGAAGCCTCAGCTTCGCAGAAAGCTGGGAAATTCACCCCAGAATCACCACTGGCCTCCCAAGAACACGCCTGCGGCTCTGTGCTAATTCATCCATCAGAATTGACAGAGATATTTATTCTTAAAGTACTGTTGCACTCCTCGGATATAGTACAGCAAGACTCTCCCCTTTTATGCAGCACCAAATCACCATAAATCCAGCAAGTAGTTCTGACTTCTTCATGCTTCCTCACCCCACAACCTGTCCCATTGCCTGTCTGCCATTTTATTATCGCTGCAGAATGGGATTTAGAGCACAATGTGAGGCAAAGGAAACTCTCACCTTGGTATAACTTTGCATGTTATAGAAAGGAAACATCTCTTTGACTTGAGCCCCTTTAATCTTTCTTTCTTGCCTTCTTTCTTTCATTTATTCTTTTATTTTGTCTTTTGTTCTTTCTTTCCTTTGCAGAATAACATAGAGATCAAGTATGTTTCGAAAAAGAGCATCTACCTTATCTGTGCTCCCTGACATGCTACTGTCTGCAGAAAGGCCAAAGTCTGCAAAGGTGATAAGTGTAATGATGGGGTCAGGCTCTGCCCTGGACACGCGAGTTCATAGCTCTCTCCCTTAGATACCTTCCAAATTGCCTTCAAGTTCTTCACCAGGTCTTCAGAAGACAAAAACCTAGGAAGATGCAGTGTAGATATCACCAATTCACCTTACGCTAAAAGGAGCTGTACAACTTATAAAATTGTTTCCAGCATTTTTGGGTGTAGGTGTTCACAGCCCTGAAATGTGTTGCTTTAGTAGTTTTCTGAATGGATTCAAGCGACAGAAAAATAAATTTGCATCTTTTACTCACTGGTTGACTCCAACTTCAGAGTCTTCAGTGAAAAGTACAGACTTGAAATTATTCTGAAGCTGCAGCACCTACAAGACTTCTACCAGATGGAAACCTGAAAAAAAAAGATTACTTCTCAGATGCATTGCTCATTTGTTCAGAGTAATTAGTAGATGTAAAACCAAAAATAGACTCTTTTCCTTTGATCCTCTCCAGTTGGATTCTGTGCATGAGGACCCAGAGCATGTCTCGATATACTGCACTCAGAAACACTCAAACTGCTGCAGTCTTCCCTTGAAACCCCACCAGCGTTTCACATCTCACCTACAAAAATGCATATGGAGATAAGCCCAATCAAAGGACACTGGTGAGCATCAGTGTGACCCAACCCCTCACATTTTGCATCCTCCTGGGCAAAAGAAATCACAGCCAGGCTCACTTAGAAAATTTAAAGTGTCTCAGTGATGTAGCTGTGCTGTTCTGGTTATTTAATCGTCTATTAAAAAACTGCCCTGAAATGAACAGCTCATGTCCTTGCAGTCTTCTAAAGTCAATAGCAGCCCTTTCTTTGACACCTTTGATTTTGGGATTCGCCCTTTATATATAGCCTAAGGCAAAGGGAGGAGAAGAAGAGCAGCATCAATGGGGCAGCATGCACGTATGTGAGAGCCGAGGGGACAGCTGGCAGCAGGAGCTAAAGGAGGCCAGGGGAGTTTGGAGGGTTGGGTACTGTCACAAGTGCTCAGTCCTACCAAAACAACCCAAGAGACACAGCTCCAGCATCTTGACTAATTGCTCTGAAAGAGAGGTGATCCTCTTACAGCACAAAGCTGGCTGAGCACAGCAAAGCACCCCAGCACCTCGATGAGCTACTAACCTCATTTAGATGTCTGAGAGGACAAGGGAACACGAGCAAGCCATCACCTCCAAGATGTCCTCGGGTGGCTTTGCTCCCTTCAGTGTGTACCTATTGCTTCCGAGGGTAACACATTACCAAGACCTGAGCTGGCTGCAAGGCTGGAATCAAAACGGAGAATGGGAAATCTGGGACTCTCACTGCTGTGCAACCCCTGTCGCAAAGCTTCAGCACGAAAACACAGTTCCAGATACAAGTAGGTGCAAACATTTCACCCACTCAAACGATGGGGCTGGTTGGTGGAGGGCAGTGCTGCCTGCACCCGGCACGGTTGTGCTTCCAGCTGTACGCTTAACAAGCCTCGTTCCTTATGCTGAGCATTAGCAATGATATCCTGCACTAGAGATTAGGGCTAATGCTGTACATTATTTCCAGCAAGGGATTAATTAAATCTCCACATTTCTGAGAGGCAGTTCATATAAAGGAAGCCATTCATTTCAGTGAAATCCAAATTAGCAAAAAGTTTCTCATTTCTTCCCAAACTTACCCCTTGGTGGAGTGAAATGTAAGCTGGGAACGGCCTCTTGCAGATGCCTTAAATGCAAAATAACAACATTCCCAGCAGGGATGGGCATGGGGCTGCAGATCTGGCACAGCCCACAGGTGGGAAATGGGATGCCACTACTCAATGTCTTCAGAGGGATTTGTCCCTCAGAATGGGACAGCTGTAATCAGAAAGCCCCAAAGCTGAGCAAAGCCCCAGCTTTCCTAAGGGCTCTTCATCAGTAAAATAGCTCCCTGGTTTACATGCACCCCCCAGTCATTACTGCTCATGGTTGCATGCACGCTGCTATGGAGGGAGCTAGGAACCATGGAGGGACCATTCCCTCACCACAAGGCATTTTCCGTGGCTTCTCAGCTTTTTCCAGAGTGGCTCAAAGAGTCAGTTCTGCCCGTTTCTCTTTCTCACAACCTGCTGTTTCTTGTTTTGACTTGTTTAAGCTCACCTTCTTCCTGCTCTCCTTCGTGCTGCTTTTTGTTATCAATCTCCTGATTGCACCGTTGAGGGGTTTGGAGACCTGGAGGGTTTCCATGGGTCTGGTTTGTATTACAGGGGGCCATTTCCCTGCTGCCAGCAGAGTCTCAGCATCACCGCTCCCTTTGCTGTGCTACAGAAAACGAGGGGCATACGCACAGCCTTGCACAAGGACTTGCTCCATTTCCAGCATGAGAAAGGACTCACAGGGAAACTCTGACCCGAGTGGGACAGGAGTGCTGGGAGCTGAGATTTTCAGCCTAGGCAGATCACACTGCTCAGGAACCTGTCAAATTTGAGGCCAACTCTCTTCCCATCCAGGTGTTTGAGGCTGGATAAAACCTCAGGTGTGAGTAACAAGGATTTAACACACCTGCAGGCAGAGGCGGAAAGCCAAATCCTCTACAGGCTGCAGCAATGTAGCTGCTCTGTTGGCTCCCTCTTTCTGATGCAGTGATCCCCCCTTGCAAACACAGTCTCCTGCTGTGAACTTTGCTGTGATCCCCCATGGCAATCCCAACCCCATGCAATGCACACCTCCTCGCACACCTGGGTTCTTGCACAACCCAGTCTCACAAAGCTCAAAAGCTCAAAGCTTTTTTTTTTTTTTTTTTTTTTTTCAACCAGGGGATGAACACCTCTGGGTCACATTAAGCTGCATTTCAGAGTGCTGTTTTTGACTCACCTCTATAAACCAAAGGTACAAGGACCCCATGACTAAACTTACTGACAGGCTTCGCAAAATTGCGCCTTTGTTTAGACAGAAGCAGTAGGATAGGTTGGAGTAATGACCGTTCCCCACAGCAGTGCCAGTATGATAATGTAATAAGCATCCTAAATCTGTTTTTTGCCCTTCAACAGTTTCAGTGCAGCTCAAACGAAGAGAAGTTAAATAATGTGACAAGAAAATTTTTTTTTTTTTTTTTTTTTAAGGGAAATACAAAAGCCCTGTGTGTGCAGCAGCGTTTCCTCCTGATGACATCACCCGTCCATGCCACTGCTGCTTAACCCTGCGTGCCCTCATCCTGCACCATTCCTGACCCAGTGGCTCTCCCACGAACGAGCTCGGGAGCTCCACGTTGCAAACGCGAAGAGCAGCTGAAGTCCTCCTGTTGCTGTGCAAACAGCTCTGCAAGGCTCTTCGCCCCCTCCCTGGCTTCTGTGCAACATTCATTGAAATTGCCCATACACCTCGCGTCTGGTGGGTATGATGCTTTAATAGCTGCCCGATAAAGCTGCAAAGCCAGCAGTTTTTGCAAAAAGCCACGAGATGGCGATGCAATAGAAATTTCCGTGCAGAGGAAGAGCACGCTGGGGTTAGAGGAGGGCCTGGGGGCCCCCGGCTGGCGCTGAGCACGGGGCTCTTGGACAGGAATGGAAGTTTTACATTGTGTTCCTCCTT
This sequence comes from Alectura lathami, assembly GCA_013399715.1. Classification (NCBI taxonomy): domain Eukaryota; kingdom Metazoa; phylum Chordata; class Aves; order Galliformes; family Megapodiidae; genus Alectura; species Alectura lathami. The sequence goes on from VXAV01007557.1 coordinate 37,165, forward strand.
CACACTGGTTCTGCACTCATCATGCATTTTTAAAGATCCAGAGCATAGCACATTTGCAGGGTTTTTTTGTTTTTTTTTTTTTTTTTTTTTTTTTTAGTATAGTAGCAGCTTTGAAACCTCATGTTAGAGCAGCAGCTAAACAGGTCCCACAGTGAGCGAGCAAGTCTGCACGAAGCAGCAGCAAACTGCAGCCCTGCAGAGTTTGCTGCGTAACGGTCATTTGTGAAAAAGCAGCCTTCCTTTCTCCAGCAAAACACCCCAGGAGATATGTCAGTCACTGGCAGCTGCGCCAAAAGAAATTGTGACACAAAGTTGAAAATCAATTAAGGTTTTTAAATTAAAATCCAGAGAGGTGTGGAGAATGGAGAGTCCGGGATGGGGACAGGGACTGCCAGCCCCAAATGTGGGGAGCCGTGGCTAGGCAGAACCCAAATAACACACACCATATATATAAGTTTATGTCTATAATATATATGTTATTCATATTCCTCCCTGTTGAGCTGGATGAATATAAAGCACCAAATGTTGAGCCTGAAATTCAATTAGGATTTGTACAAATGCAGCTTCGAACTTCCCTCATCAAAAGGAGCCCTGCAAATTAAAACTCAAATCTGCCCTTTAAGTCGCTGCTTGAAAAGGGGATGGTGGACAGCTTGCAGAGATTCATTTTTCCTCTAGTTTATATATAACTCGCTAAGCTTTTTATTTTTTAAATGAGCTTACTACGTCCAATTTAAGTCAAAATTTAATGATCCCTGCAGTAATTCGTTTAAGGATACAGCTTCAATAACCGTCATGGCATAAGTCAGGGAATAACTGTCCTTGTCCACAGCACAACGATTAATCAACTTTATTAAAATTAGGATTGACGGAGGAGATTTGCATAAAAGAACAAGACTCAGAGCCTTCTTAGAGCTCAGTACCCCTCAGACTGAACTTTTGGGCTCTCCCCACTTCCCTGGCACCCAGCTGCACACACCTTGGGGGCACCCAGGCCCAGAGCAGCCGGTGCTGCTCATGCGTGATGATCTAAAAAGAGTTCGCAAGGACCAATGCCGCTGAGCACAGACCAGAGGCTTGCAACACACTTTTGGCAGGAAGGGGATGTGGGAAACATCTTATTTTTGGGTGTCTCGGTGTTTTGGTGTGGGAGAGGCATTAATTGGAGGAAACCACCTGGAGTTATTTTATTTTATGCCATTTTATATTATTTTGTGTCTTTTTACTTCCCCGTGCAGCCCCACAGCTTCTGCTCAGTGCAGCTTCACACCGTCCACGAGTCGGGGACAGCAAAAGGTGCTAGGACAGCCCCAGCACGATGAACCTGTGTGCAGCCCCAGCAAGCCAGCAGGGACCAATTAGATTTCTGGATCCAATTAGCAGCAGCTGTGATTTGTGTGCAGCCCTCCCTACATATGGCCAGGCTGAACTTTCCCTCAGTTTCAAATGTCCCCACACAGCGCAGGCGAAATGAGAGGAAGCACCATTTGTCTCTTTTTTTTTTCCAAGAGCCTTTATGATGATGAACGAGGAACCTTTTACATCATTCACCAACTTGCAAACAAATTAGCTATCTTCATCACCTTCCCCTGATAGCCGAGCTGGCAAGCGCCGGCCTGATGCGCTGTAATGGGTGCGAGGGGGTGCAAGGGGTGTTTCATTGGACATTATCAACCAAGTTTTCTGGAAATAAAATGTAAGTGAAGTCAGATGCTGAGGGCTTAAGTGTCCATGCATTAACCAAGATGGTTTCAGGCTCGTGTAGCCATTTGGGTTCCAGCCATTCAGGGCGGGCTGGGAATTGTTACTCATTTTAATGGATGTTGGGCATCCAAATCCCTTTGGTTGGATTGAAAAAATCTCACCCTGAATTTCTCCGTGCTCCTCGCACGCGGAGCTTGCTGGGGCCAACTCTTGCAGAGTGCTCCAGGAAACCCAATAAAGCGTTACTGGTATTACCCGTAGCCATGCTTAGTATCCTTGAAGAGCTCAGAGCACAGGGAACAGAGCACGGGGGTGAATGGCAGGCAGATGAGTGGAGCTGGCTCCGTCCTCCCCATCAATGATTCCAGCCCAGAAATAGAAGATTATGGAGGAGGGCACCAGCTCCAGTGCAAAGAGGGAAGATGCAAACACTTTACAATGTGCTTTAAAAAAGGAGTCGTCTGTCTGGAAAGTGTTAAAAAATAATATGTTGGAGGAAAGACCCCTGTACACATGCGTATCCTTGAAAAAACTTCTCGGGGTAGAGTCTCTAGAAATGAGGCACTGAAATGTTTCATTGCATAGTAAATAATGTGGTGTCTCCTTCGCCTGCACCAGCTGGAGGGGAGCCCTTCTGCATCGCAGTGCTTCAGCACAGGCGGCAGCTGGTTCCTGGGTACGAGCGCAGGGAGGGTTTGTGCACAAAGCAGGAGAGCAGGAAGGGGCTGGCAGTGGCACAGCATTGCCGCAGGTTCAGGCCCTGGAAAAAGGCGAATTTCTCTCTGTTTGGATGAGAAAGGGAAGGGGCCAGACCCGGGGGGGACAGGACCCACCCCTCCTCTTGCTGGTGGTGCAGAGGGGCAGGAAGAACCACACGATGCTTTCTGCGGAAGTGGAAAATGCAGCGCAATTAAACTCGATCCCTGGAAGAAGGTCAGCATGTTTGAAAACCCAGCCCAAATGCTGAAGTTACAGTAGCTGATCCGCAGAGAGGAAGAATGGTTTTGTGGTTAAGGCACTTAACTGCAATCTGAAAAATCTGGGTTTAATTCTATCAGCCACAGCCTCCCTGCGTGCTCTTGGACAAATCGCTTAATGTCTTTCTGCCCAGCTCACTGTGCAGAAGGAGGGCAATTGCTCTTCCTTTTCAAACACATAATCCTTCCTCTGGAGAGTTTGCAGTTACAGCTACATCTACACATTGCAGATTGAAGCAACAAGTTCCAGGAGCACGGCACCTTGATAACGACAGCAGCGTTTCAGTCTCCTTTGTGGAAGGAGCTGAATTCCCTGCTTAGAAGAAGCACGTATTACATCTACAATCCGCTCTTCGTCCTGGGTTGGGATTTGAAACCAATTCCTGTATTAGAAAAACAAATCACAAAGCAAAACCTGCTTAATTAGCTTAGCAGACCGCCAGCACGAGCACAGAATGCCCCGGCGCGGGTCCTCTCCAGCCAAGCACTGTCCCTGGGGAACTTGGCATTCCTTCCAGGCTGCGTGTCAAGGAGACCGAGCAACTTTACATCAACACAACATGGATTTTCCTTCTACCAAACTACTATGCAATCTGTAATTTTTAACCTCACAAGTTTGAGATTGTACCTTAACATTTGCAGGAAGCAGATGGCTTCTGCATGCTGCCAACCTGTTGTTACAAAAGCATCTTCCAAGAATTGTTTTCTACCCACAGTTGCTAACCATAATTAACCTTTCATATGATTTAATAAACAGAAAAAAATATTTGCCATCTCATATTAATAAAGAGAGCTCTCCAGGACATTTTTTTTTCTCTTCTAGAACAGAGAAGCTGCGGTAATTTTGTCGTGTGCTCATTCCGTTGGTTTTTAAACTCTTCAGGCATGCAGCTCACCTCTGCGGATGAAAGCTGCTGAGGACAGCATAACAGTGGATGCACAAAGCACCTTCTGGCATGACACAGAATGACCTCTTATTTAGGGGGAAAACAACAAGCAGGAGGGAGAAGAGCGACTGCTGAGCCTGGGTGGAGATGGGAAGCAGAGCTCACCAGCAGCCCCGGCGTTACCCAGGGAGCCAGCTGCATCTTCCACCTTTCCTACCCCTAGAATTTTTATGCCTCGTGTGGTTTTGAGTGATAAAAACAGCCTTGTAGTGCTTTGACCTTTTCAATATTCAGAAACTTTTCTGACCAGTCGTTTTTGGATGGGGGCACATTATATGTACCCCCAGCAATGACAGACACCTCCCATTCCCTAGGAGAGAGCTAAGTGCGAAGTTGCATTATTACAATGATTTCACTGATGAATGAAAATGAAGACGTTGGCTAAGACTTCCCTCCATATTATGTGGGAAATTAGATGGCAGAAGTAAGTAAGAAGCTGGCATGGGGGACTGAAATATGTCTCTCAGATCCTGATGGGTAGTTGCTTTGGCTTAGGACATCAAAGGCTTTCTGAAGAGCTGAAACTATAAAGGAAATATTCCCTTGGCTTAAGCAATTTCCATAATGGGGATTAGGAAACACTCTCCCTGCTAGGACAGGAGAACTTCTGTAATTAATGTTTCTTGTAACTACTGAATGGTCACCATTGCTGAGTATGATAATGCAGCCTTGAAATTACAAACACAATTATGATAACTGCTTGGCTATTAAAAAAACATCACGGATAGACAAGGGCTGTTGTGCTGCGCAGAGCTGCAGCGCAGGAGCTGGCTCCAGGAGACGACCTGGGTTTTTGTGTCATGCCCTGGTCCTGCAGGTACAGCAGGATGGAGTTGTGTTCCCTTTTGCTATCAATGCGCTGCCAAGATCGAAATGGATCTACTGGAATGAAGATGAATGCACATAAAATTAATGCAAGCCTAAGGAGACTGACTTCACAGCTGAGAAACAGAAATGGACAAATGTATCATTTTTAAAAAATGTTTTTGTTTTCTGAGGCCAGGAATTTAACAAGCAAAGCCAAAGATCTCAAAGAGGCGGGTTTTTTAAAGACAAAATCTCTAACTTTATGTGTAATCTGCACCTGGAAACTGCCAAGCAGTTGCAGTGTTTTCTCTGCTTCCTATTACAGCTCAGACATTGACTGATACATTTGCTTGCCTGGAATACAGCAGAAAGACACCATCATGTTCGAACGGCTCTGTCACTATTTTTAGTAATTCATTTTCAGTTCTATCAGTCTGCAGGTGCACACCTTATTAGCTTCATTTCTGATAATTTTTCCCTAGTCTTGGTTTACAGATTTTTTAGCCTTCTCAGATCTTCTCTAGATTAGAACATCTTTTTTTTTTTTTTTTTTTTTGATTAAAATCCCATTAAAAACTGTTATTTTCTTCCAGATGTTGTGGTCACAAAACCTGCACTCTGATAACAGTAGAAGTGAAAAAAAAAAAAAAAAATGCAAATGTGGCTTTTACTTTCATAGCTCTCAGTGAGGTACAGGGTAGAATAAATAGAGGATCTGTATTTTGAATGTGTTATCTTTCTCTGCGATACCTTGTATTCGTTTCAGCTCAAAGTGCTCTCAGCAAAGTTGAAGCTCCAGCGGTTTGGTGCTGCTGTCTTCCATGGAGGGCAGGTTACCTTTTTAAGTCACAAGCCCACTTTAAAAGGCCTAATTAGTTTGATTTAATTTTCTTACTTTTTTTTTTTTTTTTTTTTTTTTTTTTTTTTTTTTTTTTTTTTTTTTTTTTTTTTTTTTTTTTTTTTTTTTTTTTCCAATTCAGTTTAAAATTCAGGGTGAAGTTTAGGCTTTGACTTTCTGAATTTCCTTTTCCCTGACTACTGTCTCACTATTATGATTATTTTAATACAAATGAGTTTTCTTGGTGCTGTTTCTTGTTCTCTATTTTGCTTTTCTGTTTGTTTAGCTCCTATTTCCCCTGCAGGACACCTAACCAATCGCTTGGAGTGCTGTTTGGATTCGCTGGACCCAACCCAAATCCCAGGGACAAACGTTTCTCTGCCACGATCCCCCGAGGATCTGCAACCTGCAGCTCCTGCTGCTGCCCTGCAGCCGGCCCAAGCCAGGGGACGAGGCTGAGCAATTTGTGGAGAACACGCTTTCATTCAGAGATGAACCTGAGAAAGGTCTGCCGTGGTCTGTGTCCGAAGGCAACAAAGCTGGCTTTCTCCTCGGGTCTGGGTTTCTTTTCAACACGTACCAACTTTGCCTCAGAGCACCCTGAGGAGGCAAATGCGGTTTTGCTCCCTTATTAACACAAGAGGAAGCAGGACATTGAAATCCCAGCCTGGCAGCGGGATGCCCGGGGTACCCCTTGTCTTACCCACCACAACACCCCGCCAAAATTTATTCCCCCAAAGCTGACAGCAGCAAAGCTCTGGGGGTGCTGCTCATGTGGGAAGACAGAGGATTTATCTGCAGCTGACATCTCTGGGGAATTCTTTTTGTGGTCTTCTCCAGCGTATGCACAGCCCCGCCATTGCTGTTGCTCCTTGTATTTTTACGTCATTTATTCCCATGGAGTAAACAGAATGTTTTTACCCCATTGTGCAGCTACAAGAGGGGAAGAGTTATGCTGCTTGCACAAGTTTGGAGGTGTTTGGCAGAGATTTGCACCCAAGCTCCTGCTGCTATCAGAGACCATTGCTCACAGCCTTCCCCAGCTCCTCTCCAGCCTCTCAAGCCAGGGCAAGGAATTGCTATCTTTCAACATCTTACCATAAATCTCCTCATATTTGATTTTTTTTTTTTTTCATAAAACTCCCTCTGTTTGAGGTATTTTGAGGGTGTGGGAAACTCCACTTCCATTAAAAGGAAAATTAAGCTTTGGACAGAAGGCTGAAGAAGAAAGGCAAGAAATTGTAATGTTCCTAGAAGCAAGGGAACATATTTAAAAACTTGCTGCTCCGAGGGTCATCCCATGATTTACACGGAGTGACTCATGATTTTCGAGCACAGTTGCTGGGCAGACCTTACAGATCACCGCCTATGTGTGAATACTAATTTCCAAAAGCATTCTGCTCCCCATCAGATGCTCAGAAGCACGGTGCGTTTTCATTTTTTTCCTGCACATTAGCCAAATTAAATCAAAATAAATATCAATGAAAACATTGCACGGGACATAAACCCATCCATTGGCGGCCCATCCATATGCTCGCGTTACGAGGCGCTGGGTTTCACTCCCGCTCTGGCTCTCCGCTGCCAGCCCCGGAGCGCAGCAGGCGCTGAGCCCCCGATGTGCTCAGGGTGTTCATTCCTCCCATAGCACACCCTCGGGCCTGGCTGTGTTTCCCTCTCCCCATGCATCTCCCCGAGGCTCATTCCTGCCTGCAGGCAGCTCATTGCTGCCCAGCTCCAACCTTGGCACTGGTACCGCCGCTGCAGGATCAGCCCCGCGGCAAGCCGTCGGATGCATTTCTGCCAGCACAAAAACTACAGTTGCTAAAAGGGGCTTCGTTCCTTGGTTATCATTGGGTTGCTTGCACAAAGAGAAGGTTTTCATGCCCGGAAAGTTGTTTCTCAGGGACGCCAAACACTGGCGTGTTCCTGGCGGGGTTGCTCGCTGTGCATCTGCATCGCTGCCACCGTGCGTGCAACCTCCTTGCAGAGCCAGGCATGGATAAATAAATCACACCGCAGACCTCGGGATGGAAAAAAGCAACCGATTTTTGTTAGCTCGGGAGCGAGAGTGGTGATTTCTGCCTTCCAAACCAGTCTGGTTTAGGGTAATGTGATTAGAGATTCAACATTTTCCCTCTCATTATTATTTAGCTCCCTCGCTTGAATGCTCAGGTTTGAGGGAAGGGGAGACTGCTTGGAAATTACACACGCAGCCAAATTTCTTCCTTCCCCTTTGACAGGGCATTGCTGATGGTTATTGTTCTTTTCTAGCTGCATTACGCTGTCCTTGATTTTTGTTTCAAGCAGTCTAATGGCATGATGTCAAATCCTGCTAATTGGTTTAGGATTAAAATGCAGGGCCACATCACTCTCTTGATTAACCAGCAGCAAAACTGCTTTTGTCTAACGATCATTTCAGAGGAGAAAGAAAATAAAGCATAGAAAGGAAGCTTCAAGCTTTTGTCAGAAAAATACATAGGAAACTGCTTCTTTTAGGGGAAATAAAATGCCACAGCTCGGCCCGCTAAGTTTTGACTTGTAGCCGTTGACAAGCAGCACCACAGGGAAGGAACACTTCCTAGGGAGCAAGGACTGTGCTTTCACCCAGAATCCAGCATCCCGTGCATGGATCCAGTGCACCACATCCACAGCTGGAGCTTGCAATTGTTAATTAAAATGACAGAAAATAAAACCAGGAACATCTCAGTCCCGGTTGAGGCCTCCCTTACACCCAAACTGCTCCAGCCCAAGTTTTGTCCTGACACAAATCACTGCGGCAGACCTGCTGGATCCTTAGCACAGGGCCAAGGCAGGGGGATTCTTCCCCTCGGGCAGTGCAGATGGAGGGTTATTGCAAGGAGAAGGGGGCTTCAAGTTAAAGCACTCAAAGCAACACTGACCCACAACTTCACGACCCCCTACCAAAAATAAAACCGCACCAAGAACCTCCCAAACTACCCCAAAGGCACTCCCTGCTGCACCGTTTGTCTCCTGATGTCCCCGGCCAGCTGAGGGGGTTAATTGCCAGGGAACTGGGTACGCAGCCTGCAGGATTTGCCACCCACAGCCCTGAAAGCCCCCGGCGGAGGAGGGCTCCCTGATGCTCCCGTGCTGCCGCGCTCCGCCGGGAGGTGCAGAGGGCTCTATGGGGAGGGCTGCGGGGCCTTCGGCATGTCTTTGAACCTGACTCCCTGAAAGGCAGGGAATGAGCTCGGAGAAAGGGAAAAGGGAAATAAAAGGGCCCTTCCCATCTGCCTGCTTGCATTCAATGGGGAGCTTTTTACGAGGTACAATAGAGGTTTGTGTGTTCCTGCTGGGATTTGTTCTGGTCAGCTTCTCCAGTGCGCTTGGATGGGGCAGCGTGGTGCCGGCCCTCCCTGCCTCAAAAAAGAAATTACGTCTGCTTTTTTTCTGACTTGTTTTTTTCTGCTTGCCCTGCACACACGTTGCTCTGGCACAAAAGTGACTCCAGACAGCACCGCTGAAAACAAAAGTGCGCTTTTCTTTGGGTTTCCACAGCAGCACCATTAAGCCCTGTGCTCCCCAGCGTGGCGTCAAATCAACCAAACCCAAACATCCCTGCAGCATCCACCCCAGGTTTTCCTAAAGAACATCTCTGATGTGGTGGGGATGGGCAGCACGCTGGGGCTCAGCCCAATTTCAGCCCAGTTCTGCAGCCAGAGGTAAATCATCACCATTAGTGGCTGCGCTCCAGAAGTTGTTCTGCTGCTCACCCTGCTCTGTGACCTGTTGGTACGGTTACTAAAAGCCAGTTCAGACCCAAAGCTGATTATTTTTCATGTGTTTCCAGCCCTGGCACAGAAGAGATGCCATTTAACAATGCCGAATGCTCAAGAAGGGGCCCCGTGTCAGCACCAAACAGGTACAAAAAACCTGAGAAGTTCTTGGCAGTTGTGAAAGGCTTTCTGCTTTGCAAACTATGACAGAAAGAGTGGAAATATGTTTTGTCTGCTTTTCCCTGACTCCAGGACTCCAAAGCAGGAAGACGAGAACATCCTGCACACATGTTAATTAGTCATTCCTGAAAACCAAATGTCACAGCGCTCATATTTAATTCCAAGAACAGACTGATGAATATGTACGTATGGTTATATTTCATTTACATACTCTGGGATTTGTTAAAAGACGCCTAATAAAACCATCTAGAATGAATTAGGTCTTACCCTACCAACATTTATTTTGAACACACATATATCTGAGTAACATTCCCAGCGCTGTAATAGGAGTTTTTCACAGGAGCAAAATCCATATATTACATTTCATAAATACAGATAGTCAGTTAAAGCAGCCACCTCCTAAATGGGATTTATTCTTGATGCTGTGAACATACAAATAAAGGGGGGCATCCTCCTGTCTTCAATTTCTGCATTTAATGCCATTTATTTAAGCAATCTCCTTCTCCTTGAGCCTCCTGGAGCAGGGCAGCATCCAGGTAGCTGCGCCCTTCCAGACCGAGAGGCCTCACAGGGATTTCTTTTCCTTTTAAAAACAATCCAGTTTATAGGTAAGGAAAAAAAGCTGTGCTTTCAGTTTTCCTCCTTTCCTCCTAACTCCATGCACCCCGCGAGCTCCCCAGGGACAGGGAGCGTAGCTGCCGGCCCTGGCGGGCACATCATCCGTTCTGCAGTCCTGCCGCTGGAGTTCAGCTAACAGCCCCGCTGCTGTGCGGGTCTGGAACAAATCTGGCTCACTCGCCCCGAGTTGTCTGGCCTCTGTAGGGCTAAGAGGAGTGGAAAGCAGTAAAATCTTATTTCAGTCTATAAAAATCTGCAGAGATATTTGGAATGTGCAGAGGGAGCAGATCTCCCGAGTAAACCGGAGCGATGATTAAAATAGTCAGTTTTCTGACCGTAACCGCAATTTAAATACTGCGGCTTTTGTTTGCAGAGGGTTACAGAATGGCTATGGTTTATATTCTAGTGACAGTCACACAACTCCAGGGGTTGTTTGCAGAGTTAGTGGCAAAAACATGTGGTTCCAATTTAAAGTCTTAAAGTTAGAGGATCAACGTTACTCCAGCAAAGATATTGCCAGTGTCTCTGTGAGTCGTAATTTTAAATCATCGGCAACCTGAACACTCCTCATTAAATGNGTGAAAAGGGGAAAAAAACACAAAAAAAAATTCCTTTTTTTTTTTTTTTTTTTTTTTTTTTTCAGCAGAGAATGTGATCTTAAGCACAAATCTTAAAGCAACAAATTTTGGATGGCAGAGTACGATTACAGCTCTTCTAGACTAGGAGTGGAGTTTTCCCATAAACAGGTTATTGCCGTGGGTTCCGGTCACAATTAGCTCTATATTTATGTCCCACTTTCTGAGAGTAAAGTGATCCCTGAGACAGGATGCTTTGTCAGGGAAGGTTTAAGCTGGGGTATCAAACCCATTTCCCTACTGTGAGCTCTGCATCACAACTATCACAGCTCAGCCTCCCAACCCTGAACCCATAAGGAGCATTAAACACTGGTGACGACGCACCGTGCCCCTGTAGAAGGTAAGAAAAATCTCCACTGAGGAACACATATTTCAGGTTTATCAACTGTTTCATTGAAAATGGGCCACTGCTGGTTCTGGGCTAAAAAAAAAACAGCCCTCCTGTTACATGAACCACCCTGCAAACACTCATATTTTTGAGCAGTTTTGACCAGTCCTGAAATGGAAAGGCTCATGGCTCCCAAATACATCGCTGTTCAAACCCCTGGTACCTTGTGCTTACAGGAATTGCACTGGGTGTGTTGTAGTTCCAGTCTTTCAGTGCCTGTTTGGGAGAAAAAATATGGAAAACAAAATAAAAAAGATTTTAAAAAAATGAGTAGAATGCCTGAGGCATTATGTGGTATATACAAATATAAACACGAGAGATGCTGCAGGAGAGAGCCTGACTCTATCGATACATTGGCAAGAATGCAAGGGTTATATTTTAAATGCAGAAAATAAGCCAGTGAGTCATCTTCCACAAGCTGGCTTGCGATGCTCTTCCCTTTCTGCTCTGACCCAGGAGGGCACCGAGCACAGCCTGAAAATAGGCAGCAGGATGACGTGGCCCCCCGCAGCCAGCATGTGGCTCTGGTCCCATCGGCAGGCACTGGCAAGGCTCACAGGATGCTCAGCAAAAGGCTTTTGCTGAAACTGTGCTCCACCACCTAGCAGATACAAATGGACTATACGAATCGAATTCTTCCCATGAGTAATGATAATAATAATAAAAAGACAAATGGCACATAGATATGTGACACCCGAAGTCAGTGCCTTTCTAGTAGTCGGGGGGGGGGAGCAGCCATGTTCTCCTTTGGATGATGCCCCAAATCAAGCAGAAAACCAGGACCAGAAACTGAAGGCACATGCATCAGAAAGGAAAAATAAATTAAAAAAATAAAAGAGTAAATAAGGTGTTCAGCCCCAGGATCTTTTACAGGCAACCAGTTCCAGACAGAGGATTGTAAGGAGCACAGTTCCTGGGCTATATAAAGGTAATTTTCTCTTCTTCCCACCAGTCTCCCATCCCTACACAGTCTTGGGTATCTAATGTAAGCCAGAGGGCCCTCCATGAACTGCCAACTTAATATATTCATATATCAATTACACTCAATGTTTGTGAAGTTCATGCTCCCCTGTGTGTTACCAGTCCTAAAGAATCCATACGTGGAGCCAGGATGTGTGCAGGAGCAGGCTTCCTTCCCGAGCCTACCAGCTCTCATCTCACTAGCTTTTATTTTACTCCATCAAAAGGAACAAGTATTTTCTAAAATCTTTAAGTATTGAGATCTATATAGTATTTTTTTTTTCTTTTTTTAAATGCACACTGCAATTTGAGGCAGAGATGCACCAAATCTGGCTGGTTTCCCCAGCCCAACAGCCACAGTCATGCATGGGACACCACGACTGAAGGGCTTGGTCTCAGCTTCAGCTTTGCATTGAAGAACACTCCCTTTTTATTCGGCATCCATATGTATGTGAATTATGTAATATAGATGCTATTAAGCAGCAGTAAATACTTTAGCACCCCCTTAAAAAAAAAAAAAAAAAAAAAAAAAGATTGTTTTTTAATAATTCCTCCTTGCATGGAAAAGTAACAGAAAACTGAGTCCAGAAGCATGCCCAGGGCTGGTTTGGTTTTATTCTGTGCTGCCTCAGTACCTCAGTGCTATGCAAGAGACAGTGCTGGGCACCCCTTAGCTGCACAGCCCCTGTAAGATGGATGTTTATGCAGCACCACAAGCACCTTTGGCATGCTCACACTTGCCTTCCCTTGGATAATTTGTTTTACAGAGATGATACAGGGTGGCAATACGTTTGGAATTGTTGATTAGAGGAATATTGCTCATATACGTAAAACATAACATTTTAAATCCCGTCCTCACTTCATTTTTAAGAAAAATAAATGATCTCTGTATCTTGGCATATGCGTCATTTTGAAATGGAGCCATTTCTCTGGACAGCTTTTTCACAATGGCTCGCATAATACGACATGAAAATCATGTTTGATTCCTGCATTTGTATCTCAGAAGGAAAATAAAAGGCAGTTAAATTATAATGCAAGAACTAAGCTATGAATGGATGTTGTGTTCAAGGAGTCTAATGCTTAAGAGGGGGAAATGACAAGATTTTTTTGCCATTCTAGATATTTTACCCTTGCAACAAGCTTAACTGTCAGATGTTTTTAGAGAGGTCAAAACTAGTCTATCTGTCTTTTTTATGTGAGTTTGTGAAAGGAATCTCTCCTCGTGGAGTTTTACAGGAACTGACACGATAAACCTAAATGGCTCCTTTACAACTGTTAGGGTTTTCTGTAAACACATGCTGTCCTGCCAGCCAACCAGCTTCAAACCCGGGTGCTGAGCACAGCAGATGGTCCTCCCTGTCGATACGCACGGTACTAATTCAGATTTCAAGACACAGCTTTGCTGCGTAAATGAAGCCACCGCGCCTTGCAAAGTTTTAAAACTCCCAATAACCGGTAATTTTGGGGTTTAAGAGTCGATGGCATGGGAGGGTGTCAAAGAGAAGGTGACCAGCTGCACGCGAATTGACGTCTTGGAGCTGGCTGTGGCACGGCGATGTGTTGTAAACATGAGTCCTGCAATGCGGTGTCTCATGCCAGATGGGAACCGTGGCATGACAGTGCTGAATTAATAGAGGGATAAATAAAAACAGAGGAACCAGACCTGCACCAAGCACAAGTCCTGCACGGTGGGCAGGAGGGAAAAGGTAAGAGGTGATGGAAAAACAAAGCTGAAAAAGGGACCTGCAGCAATCACAGCAAAGGCATTTTGCCACCAGCATGGCCATGTCAGATGCTAAGGGTTTTCATGGCGAAAGCAGGTTTTTGGGATGCATGTAGGATAACACAGTATCTCAGACAGCTGCCCCGACCCTTCCCTGCACCAGCTCTGCTATTCTGGCTCTGTGCAGGAATGAATGTTGGCACCAACACTTCATTACAAAAACCTTCTTTAGCTAAATTGGATCACAACCTTCTCATCTCCTGCAGCGCCCAGTTATTGCCTACTAGGTTCAGGTGAGATAGTGCAGAACAAGATTATCGCCTTTCTGCTGGGCTGCCAGAGCAGGACACAAAGGGAAAATTGTTGCTACACCTTGAAAACGGAAGAAGCAGGGAAAAATAATGCTCTTGATCTTTTTTTTTTTTTTTTTCCTGACTTCATGGAACAGGGAGCACAGGGTAGCAAGCTTATGATGCTTAACGTACCATGAACACCACTGTGTGCAATCCCATGGCACATCAGCCCAGGGCTCAAGGGCTCATGGCTGTGTTTCGGCAAAGCCATGCTGTCACCGCTCCGACACCTGGTCCCCGGGCTGGGGCCTTTGAGTGTCACCAACCTGCAGCTCTGATGGTGAAGCCAGGGTCCCACCAGTGCTCTGCGGGTGGAGAGCACAGGAGGTGCACAGCTGGTGCCCAAAACAGCCTCGAGACAGGGATACATTTGGCCCACCGTCCCCACAGTAGTATTAACAGTAGTATTAACTTCTGCCCTACTCCGTTGCTGACAACTGCTTACACCAGAAAGGAAAATAAAGAGCTAAAAAACAGGTGGAACAGAAATCCTCTGCATGAATAACCCCCTCCTTGCAAGAGGATTGCTTCCTGAATTTCTGTCTTGTTATGTTTTTATCAAATGCTGTGCCTCCTCCACCAAACCATGATAAGTTGGGCAGCTTCACCAAGTTCAATATTCACTAGGAGCAGAACCTCTTTCTTAATTCATTAAACCTTTCTCCCAAAGGAGAAATGTGAATTAATATTCACTTTCTCATTTTATTTCGATTTACTTATTTTCTATTCCAGAGACTAAGCAGAGACATTTCCAAACCCACAGTTTATTTCTCTGGTCATAACGGAAAGCAAACCATTCTGAAAATTCTGTTAGGAGGGAAAACAGAACCAAAATGGCCCTAACAAAGGGGAGCAGCAGTTGTTTTCATAAACCATTTTGGCTTTCCTTAGTTAAAAAGTCTCTGATGTGTAGTTGGATTTGTTCTTATTAAAAAAAAAAAAAAAATCCCACAAAACTGAAAATTTAAATGTCTCTTCTATTATTAAAGGACAGAAAATTAAAATCAGGAATTGTTTCAGAATTCAGTTATGCAGTAGCTGAAGAAAGCATAAATCAGCAGGGAGACTTTTAACAGTCTTACAACTTGATCACAAATTAAAAAATACTGCAGTGCAATTACAGAGTGTCCTTTGACAAACATGCTGTAGTACACGAACCAGCTCTGTGCAGGCACATACACAGTGCTGAGATAATAGAGTCCTTTTGTACTCTAGGCATAAATGCATGGAGTTTGTGCATGCTTACATTATATTTGTGCAAGGTAATGCACACAATGCTACGCATTGCTATTTCAAATAGAAAATCTACTTACTGTAAATCAGATAACTTCGTTCCACTTAGATTTAAAACTTCTCCTTAGCACACCTGCTGCCAAGCAGGGGGAGAAAGGCACGGGGAAGATTTCCAGAGGGAATGAGGGAGCTAATGAGAAACAGTCCTGCATCTGTGCCATTTCCCTGCCCCAGACTCCGTGGGACAGGCCTCTCCTGGTCCATGGAACAGCAAACATTGCAGCAGGACTTCTGAAGGAGTCGGGTGTCTTGGCTTTCAGACTTTCCTTTGGTGACCTACTCCTCTTTCAGTGTTTTAAGTGAGACTTACTCTTATCTCACACATCCAACTGCAAACCAAATTCTGCCACTGGCAGCTCGCAAAGCATTCCCCACATCCAACTGCTTCTGTCTGTGCCTACAACTGAATGCATTCACTGGCAAACGCAGCATTACTCATGTGTTGTGCTTCTGTGGCCGCACTGCTTAACGTTGTGGATGCCAGGAACCACGTTGCTGTAGAAGACCTACAGCAGAGCAGGTGAATGCACCACGAAGGATGGACTGGACTGAATGTGAATGGCACAGCCACCACGGCTCACCACAGATGTCCTCACAGCTTGTCTCATATCTCCTGTAGACAGGATATTTAGCACAGGAATACATTTTCTTAAATTCTCCCCCTCTCTTTCTTTCTGGAAAATCCTCCCAGAAAGCCTTGGCTGCCTGCAAGCCCCGGGGGCCCAGGGGGGTGCTGCTCGGGTGGACAAGTGGCTGCGCTCCTGTGTGGAGGCAGAAACCACACTGGCAAAAAAAGATCTGATGGGAAGAGCAGGGGAGGGGGGGTGAACAAAAAAACTGGGAATGTGTTAGTTAACTTGGTGTGTTTGTTCGAGCCACTTCCTGACACCCAAGCGAGTCATCTGAATTTAACACATTTCTCTTTTGCATTTTGCAGCTCACCTTTAAGAGAGCACAAGGCGGAGGAGGTGGGAATATATGGACTTCAGCCCTTCCCATCAGTTTCCCCCTGTTACTTTCAAAGATTTTCTATTTAGAAAGGAAGGTTTTTTTTTTCCTGCTGTTCATACTTTACACATGCTTCCCAGCCAAAATATCTTGCTTGTGTATTTTTTTAATTTAGCCTACATTACTCAAAATTGCTTTAAGAATAATTAAAGAGAATCATTTTCCCCGTCTCTTTGATTTACCTTTTTATTTCTAAAGTACGTTTTAAGCAATAACCATTAAAACAAAAGATATTAATAATTAAAGAAAAAAAATAGCCCCACATTCTCCTCCTTCTTGTCTGAATCTAATGAAAATGTTTAAACTGCAAGGATATATATCCTTATGAAAAACATATGAACAAAACAAAAACCCCAGTATTCTAGTGAGATTCTGTAAACAGGACAAAATGTTAACTGCGGAAATATATCATTTAAGACCTTTATTTCCTTCTAGCTCTTTCCAGGCACCAAACGAGCTTTGCATGCAGATTTCATTTCAGCTTGGTGGAATTGTTCTCATAACTATTCTCCAAAGCCTGAGCTCTGAGGTCAGCCCTACTCATTCTGCAATGGGATAAATATTAACAAGTGTGACTAACCCATTCCTTGCGCCCTTCTTAAATTTTCCAGAGTGTGTCAGCAAGCATGAAAGCAAGAGATCAAAACTGCACGGGTTTTATTGTTGGAACCGGATGTGAAGAAGGATGCAATACAGGCAAAATCCCAGCACCTTGGAGAAGCTGCTCTGTAACACCAGCAATAAAAGTGAGGGAATTACTGGTCTGCAAGAAAATTACCTTGCCCTCCTGCTCAAAAATGAGTAAATTTTCACTCGTTCTCTACAATAACACTTTATGAGACCTGGAGCAGTGCCCCAAGTCCAAAGTTGGACTTCCATAGTGGGTCCCCACGCAGACAGAAGAGGACAGAGGTGGCGAGGATTGTTCCATCGTGGGTCCCAAAGCAGGCAGAAGAGGACAGAGGTGGCGAGGATTGTTCCATTGTGGGTCCCAAAGCAGACAGAAGAGGACAGAGGTGGTGAGGAAGGTGTCTATAGCAGCTTGATGCCTCCTGGCCAGAGATGATGGAGCTGCAGTAGCCTTGAGGACTTGTGCTCATTCCTGTCCTTCTCTTCTGTGCTGCTTATGATATTTCACAGCTTTGTGGATAATATTCCTCCTTTGCATCCTGTTCCAAGCCAAGCTGGCCTCCACAATGGAGTTTGTAAGAAGATCAATACAGATCTGGTTATATATCCCAGATATTTTTAGAGGAAGACTCTCAGGCTAATGAATCTGGTATTAAATAATGCACTTAGAGATGCTTTTTATTATTGCAGTTTGATATTGGTACAGCAGCAGCGATGTACAGCCGAGTTTGGAGAGGCATTAGGCACTGGAGATCATGCAAGCCAGTTCAAGCAAAAGCAGCTTTGTCCCTACTGCATGGAATGATGAGAAAGCTTTAGACTGCACTTCTGGAGAGCGAGACATCAGGAATGGAGTGGAATAAAACAAGAAGTACAAATATAGCAAGAATCTATCACACAGCTTTCCAAAACCAGATCAGTTCCGTGGATGTGGGGAGAGCAAGGGGCTTCTGTACATCCTGCTCCTACCAAAAGTTTGTCAAAACCAGATTGAGAATATTGCTGTCCAGGGTCAGGTCTAGCCCTGATGAAGCCAAGGGAAATTCAAACCCAACTGGAAAAAAAAAAAAAAAAAAAAAAAACCACAGAAATTAGCAACAGAAGTATTTAAGCCTGAAAGAGATTTTATTCAAGTGATCAACAAAACCTGGGCTCATAAGATTCAAAGCTGTCCAATCATAATGCGCAGTCCTATTACTCTCCAGAATGTGTTTAATTCTTATGCACATTCTCTCAAATGAAAGGTATGCCCCAGATTTCAGCACCTCCTCTGCTTCTTCTCCATTGACCCCACAAGAAATCATCTTATTCAGTTTGTTTCCACACCTGGCTTTCTTCTCCTGCAGGATGTCAAACTGCAGAGCAGAATATACCCAAGAATATGTACTTTTCTCCCTCCATCTTTTGAAGCACTTGAGCTCTAAATCTGGTGAATGGGTGTGCATTTTCAGGGTCTTTTGTAACAGCTGAAAAAGAACATACATGAATTCTGGTCCTGATCTACACAGCTCCTGTTCCACAGTGTTATTCCACTCTAGATATAGTTTCTTAAAGCATTAAGGGAACGTGGGATGAAAAGACAGGAGGAGGAAGAGGTAGCAATTATTGACCTTTTTGCATTTGATAGCCTGTGACATCTCCCATGACTTGCCAGGCTATATGGAAGCCCAGTGCCACCTTCTGCAGACACTGCACAGCAGAGGTAGGTCTGTTCAGAGGTGACATCTGTGAAAACAAGCCTCATACTCAAAACCCAGAGCTAAAGCCCTTACGTTTTTCCAGCTTGCAAAACATCTGTGTCTAGGTTTGGATTTCTCCACTCTTTGCTTAATAGCTCTTGGCTATTTTAACTCCTGATCTCCTAGAAATTCCTGTGTGTAGATACCATATATCCAACTGAGCCCATGGAGAGTCAAGGAAACACCTGCTGGACAGTTTTAAATGCTCTGCAGAGCTTACCATCGCCATTGCGGGGCAGTGAAATACTCAGCAGCAAGGCAAAAGGAGCCGTACGGGGGAGGCCATAAGGAAAAGTCCCACGAAACCTCTGGTAACTTGCATAGTTTTTAAACTTTGCCCAATTAAACAGTGGCTCTATTAAACTTTCCTTTGGCTGACTGAGTTATTAAGGAGAATTGCCTTGAGCAATTAAAAGCGAGGACAGCATCTACAAATCTAAGATTTGGTAGACAAAAATCTATTGCAAAAGATGCAGTCCTACAGAGTTTCAGTTATAGCCTACCCAAATGAGGAGAACGAAATTAAATGAAAAAACATATTGTATATTATCTTAATTTATATATGAGATTTTAGACAGTTCCAGATTTCTGGATTAAATACAATACCATGTGGCTCCATTAAGCCTCACTGGCCTTTTAGAATATTATTGAAAGAAATAATATATAACAGTTTGAAAGGTTTTTGGATGCTTGGTGGCATCATTATGCAATTTATTAATATGTGGGCAGAGTGACTAATGCCTCTGAGGATATATTTTTAGTTTCAAAAAAATAAATATAAAAAAGAAAAGCATGCTGGGGGGAGCGAGAGAGAAAATTGGTTGGTGCTAGCAGCATGTGGTGGCATGCATCATACTGTCTGTCCTCCCGTGAGCCCAGAGCTTGCAATAAACCACTTCTCCTTTCAGTTACAGCATTTCCAAAGTGGTCTGAAAACTCTAGAAATTGCACTTTGGTAGAATTTGGGTATCGAAATTCTCCTTTCCTGGCATCTTTCCCCTATTTTTAAGTCTGAAAGGGACAATTTAGATCATCTAGTTTAATGCTCAGTATAAGCCCACAAGAAAATAATTTCACACATGCGTTTACTAATTGAGCCTACCAGTATAGGTTTCACCGAAGCTGTCTGGGCTGGCCTCCAGTTCTGATTTCAGGATGCACAAGGACAACAAATCCTCTGCCCCCTTCAACAGTTTGTCCCAGCACTAAGCCCCCTCTCCCTTCCCAATCTCTGTATTTTGCCTGTCTTAAATTTCCACTCATTGTGTCTCATTAGGCTTTCCTCCATCAGGCTATAAAGGCCCTTTGTATGTGGTATTTTTTCCTGCAAAGGCATTTACTGCACAGAGTCAGGTCGCTGCACGATCCGCCTTTTGCTATGCCTACCGAATGGAGACCCTTAAGTCTCTCTCCACAAGGTTTCCTTCTCCAGCCCCCAAATCATCCTTGTAAAACCCAACCATAGGCTGAGAGTTTACAGCCTCCATCATGACTTCAAGTCCCCGAATCTCAGGTTAATAAAGTCTCTATTTTTTAATAAGGCTTCTGTGAAATGACTAGAAATAGTCCCGCAGGATGTGTTATTTGGACGTAACTGCTTCCACATGGGCTTGAGGCGCAGCCCGGCGTGAGGAGCAGGCTGAGAGCGGTGGGAGGGCTCACGCCTCCCTCCTCAACCCTCTCTGCAGCCTTTTCCAGCAGTCCCCCAAGCTGTGTTTCTAAAATCAGTGTTTTTCTTGGAGGGCCCATCCCAGAGGACGTTTCCAGGGCCTCTGGGAAGAAGCAGCGAGACACAGGCAGAAACCAGCTCCTGAGGAAGCTGCCTCCCCCAGCACCAGGCCTGCCCCAGGCCCGATGAGGCTGGGCCCCATCTCCAGCGGGAGAAGAGGCACTGACAGGGCCTTGGCACATCCCACTCCTCAAATGGCTCCTGCCAGGTTCCCAAAAAGACAGCTATAAAATCTTTCAGAGCTCACCAAAGCCCCTTCTTCCTTCCAAACTATTAGGATTAAAAACAAACATTGGGGGGTTTCTTCCTCGTCCTTTTCCTGCATGAGTGTCCACACTTCAAAGCTGTTTCTTGTAACGATTAATCAGTTTATTTGCTGCTCATAGGAAGCTTGGCTCTAGGTCTTTGAACAAAACACCCCAATGTTGCCAAAATTTCAGCACAATGGCAAGACATGGTGAGTTATAGGCAGTCTCCTCAGGCACTGGAGTTTTGTTTCACTGCTCCACAGCTTCTGGATGGGATAATATCCGGCCTTTTCATTAGTTGTGTTTGATTTATATGTGTGAATACACACCAAATTAGGAGTTTAAAAGAAATGACAACTCAGCTTCCATTCAGCATGGCCTTTATGCACCCCAAAGGGACAAACTTGCTCCTGCATCTACACTTAAACCTAAGGTTTCCGATGCAATCATGACTGATAAAGTATTGAATGAATTGGGTCATCATCAGCCTTGTAACTTTTAAACAACTTTTGTCCTAGTTTGATCTGCTTTGTTTTCTGCTGCTCGGCTTTGCTCCCAACTTTCATCATCCAAACACAGGGAGAGTCCTTTGAGATACAACATCCACTTCCCTTCAGGCCACTTTCCATCACCCAAACATTTCTATGCATTGCCTGAAATCTTCCTGTGACTTCAGAGCTCCCCTAACCTATCTTCACTATTTGTCCATAAAAAAAACACATAAAACTTATGGATAACAAGAACTTGCCTTTGCTTAGTGACTCAGCACCCCAATACTGGAATTACAGCCAAAAAGTAATGTAGGTTTGTCTAAGTAACCTGAAAAGGTTGTTTGATGAAAAGTAAATTTTGAGGTCAGGTATAAAAATTAAAATTTCCACGTGACAGGCTCAATAGCACAAACATTCTTAAAATTATGACTGCTAGGCAAAGCCTAAGATTTTGATTGTTTAGTGGAAGTGAGCAGGAAAGGGTCAAAAATATAAATACATTTACATAGAAAGCAAATAAAGCAAATAAAAATAATCTTTGAAGGGAAAGAATATTAGTGGCTGCTCCCTAATGGTCACCATTCACCCTGATCATTCTTTGCACTCCACATGCCAGAGGCATACGGTTTTAATTTTGCCCATGATCAATGTAATGTTCAGAGTTTCATCTACTTGAACAATTCTTTGAGGACTGGTTGCAATAGCTACATTTTGGGTCTAAGTCGCGTTTTTTAAAAGCCATAACTGAATTTTACCAATGAGTGAAGCTGGAAAGGATAAAATTAGATTCCTGAACCTTCATCCCTTTTTAGAACCAGACATGAAAAAAGCTGTATCCAGTTTTGTTAAATATTTTTTCCACATCTGGTGTTCAGTCAAAACCATAAGAAAAGTGTTGGAAATCTCACAAGAAGTCTCTTACTCTTGTGATTTCCAGTCCAATTTTTGCAGCCACAGGAGATCTGTATCGTTCAGATAAGAATCTGAAGCAGAAGCCAAACCCAAACTGCGAACCTCCTGAGGCTCACCCCACCCACAACAGCTTATGTCTCTACCCATCATTTGCAGCAGATGTTGTCCTGAATTCTCCAGTGAGATAAATTCCATTAAAAAATTCAGGATAAAGATTATATGATACATACAATACAAAATAAAAGCGTCTGAAGCAGCTCATTGTAGCCCATTAAGCTATTGTTAAAGACCCTCATACAGCAATGTCTATTGATTAGAGCAGTTTGCTTCTCCTTACTACTCATTTTTCCATGCTGGGCTTTTGGGGCTTTTTGATCTAAAGGCCACTGACGTCAATGAGAGTATTTCCATTGTCTTCAGTGGTCTTCGGATCCAAGCCCTTGACAAACTGTTTCTCCCATAGGTCAGTCTGCAGAGTGTGCGTTTCTGCCAGCAGATTGTCCCTAGAACATTTCATTGTAGATTTACAGTCTTTATAAAATTTTTAAATGAAGTTCTATAGTTAGATTCATATGGTATATCATAAATTACAGCAGACTCTGCAAGCTTGGGTTTGAGAGCTTTTTTTTTTGCCCTTTTTTTTTTTTTTTTTTCATTTGGCTCTCAGGAAACATATAGTTTTTTTCCACAGGAACTTTCCTCCAAATGCTAATTTTACCTGCTTTTTGCCATTTTGCAACAGAACACGTGTGTTTCTCAAGGCTCAGCTCTCTAATGAAGTTTGTGACTGTGGCAGCAGTGGTGATGTGGGCAAGTAGGGACCCACCACCACCATCTCAATCTTAGTTGGTAGGGGAGGCTGTTCTTTGGGCTCTACTTAGTGCTCATGAGACCAGTGGAAAGGAAAAGTGAGCCAAAAGTTTCAGATTATTCTTCTGTCTTAAGGTGTAGTTAAAGCTGAAAGATGATTTTTATCTATCAGAGGAACATCCTCCATCCAACTCTGCCATCAAATAATTGAGTGACAAACCCCTGTGGAAGAAATGATCTTCATGCAGAGCCTTCCACACACAAACACCAGTCTTAACTGTACCTCTGCAATCTCGACACTTCCCAAGGAGACAAGGGGACAGCCCTCAGACAGCCCAGTCCTAATTCGGAATTTCCATCACCAGAGCCTAAATTAAAAAATTCAAGTGGCATTACCTTGCCATTTGCAAGATGGGAGCAATAATCCCGCAGTACCTTCTCGGAAATGCTGCAAGGCCATGAACTCTGTCTACACAGAGTAGTAGTGTTCGGTAGTAAATGAAATCTGTTTTCACTTCCAAGGCTATGGCATAAATTACTATAGGCAGAAATCCAGCCTAGCAGGCAATGAATTGGATGGGGCCCACTCAGTTTCTTCCATCTTTAGCTTTGATTTTCATTGTTCTGTTTCATTAACAGAATTTCCATGTCTTTTTTTCATTTTCTTTTTCTCCCCTGTTGTAATTTTTCTAAGTTGTTAATTTGCCAGCAGAGAGAATGGCCTCATAATTGTAAGCTAGCTTCTCCAAGCACCCACAAGTATCTGAACAGTTTTTAGCAGACTCAGCGTTTCCCTCTTTACTTCTCAGCCCTTGTATATACAGAAAAGGAGGATAAAGAAAGGCTGTTGCTGCGTTCCCACTGCAGAGCCATAATCTGGCCACTTGTTTTCTGTCAGAATGCATTTAATTCTGCAGACCATGCCTTTACAGGCCTGCTGATGAAAATCAGCACAACTCCCAGGGAGAGGCCCAATTGATCACAGAATCACAGAACTGTAGGGGTTGGAAGGGACCTCAGGAGATCATCTAGTCCAACCTCCCTGCAAAAGCAGGTTCCCTACAGCAGGTCACACAGGAAGGCATCCAGGCAGGTCCTGAATATCTCCAGAGAAGGAGACTCCACAACCTCTCTGGACAGCGTGCTCCAGTGCTCCAATACCATCCTGCATTTGGCTAGCTGGAAGACCCAAGGCCTTCATGAAAAAACTGTTTTGTTCTTTTTTACTGAAAAGAAAGTTTATTAACTCTGCCCATCTTACCATTACAAGCATGAGAATGGGGAAAATGCCCAGAAAAACCATCAGGGATATCTGAATGGTTCAGGTGACTTTTCCAACTCTCCCCTCTGCCTTCCCAGCCCCTAAACCCTACCAGGGACTGATTTCACTCTTGGCCTCTTCCCCAGTCACCATGTCAGAGGCTGCCTCTGTGCTGCAGATGAACAGATGTTTCACTGCTGATAGCTGCATTCTCTGATTCATGAAACAATTTGAAAGAAATTAGCAGCAATAAATTTGATTCAAATCCTATTTTTTTTTTTTTTCCCAGTAGCAGAGTTTGTGACTGGGTATGAGCGCTCCCACTGGAAAGAGAACTAGAAAGATAAAAATAGATGAGACGAATGAGAGATTACAGGATAAAATGATGGCCACTTACCAGCCGAGCAGGATTCACTGCTCAAGGCTGACAAAGTCTCTGCTGACTTTGGGGTTTAGCAGCAGAGAAACTGCTCCATAATTTTTGTTCTCTTGGAAGTAGCACCTGGTCATGTAGTATTTCCCTAGGGCCCTGTAAGAGTGGGTGTTTGATGACAACCTCCACAGGAACCTCTCTGTGAGAGATCAGTCAGTTTGCTGGGGTTGCTGGGGTTGGATGGCCCAGGTTTTATGGAGCAAGGTGAGAAGGGTGAAGTGGAAACCAGCACTTCATACAGCCATGGTGTCCCCAGCCTCATCATAGATGCCCTGAAATCGTCACCCAGGAGTTTCCTGTAGGGAGTTAGGAAAGGGCACACAGCAGGACACTATTTGCCCATCTCTGAACTTAGGACTTCCTCTGCAGTTTGGCTTTGCCTGTCATGAAGACCCTGTTTAATCTCCACTTTTGAGATATGAACATTCAGACACAGAAAGGTTAAGAATTCAGCCCAAATCTCCAAGCCAGAAATAAAGTTCATTAGTCCATCCCCAGGGGCCCCTGCTCTTCCGTCTCATCCGAACTGCCATACGACAACTGCTGTCAATGGCATCTCAAAAGAGGAGATCAATTTTACAGCGGTTTTATTCTTTGAGAGCACAAACAGGCTCTCCATTAAGAACTATAATTTATCTGACTGTGACCACTGACTACAGGTCTATGAAATATATCTAAATGGATTGCATGGAGCCAGAAAACTCGACGCAAGTATATATGGCACACATATAACAAAGCTCTGCAAATCTGAAAATGCATAGTATCAGCAAGTGCTCTGTTTTTCCGGACTGATTTGGAGGTAGGTAGGCTTAGCTGAAGGCTGTGGTTTCTAAATTGGACATGGTTACCTAAAACTATTGGAAATTTGAATTGCATGTCAGATGTCTGGAATAAATGGACTCAAGAGACGCGAGAAAAAACATGTGGCCTCTTTTTTAATGCATTTTGGAAGCTGTTTAGATATCATCTGGGGCTTGTATATTTTCTTTGTTTAGTAATACTCAATTGAAATTCTTTATAAAACTTTGTTAATTAAAAGGTAAAAACTTGATTGTTGCACAGAGCCCTTCACCCTGAAAGATGCCTGTACACTTTCCAAAAGCATACTACACTTTCCAGAAAAGTAAACCATCCTTTGAAGACTAGGCAGCACGGTCACGTTATTTACCTCAAATCCACCAAATTTAAATTCCAAAACGGACCATTATGGACTGACCCTGTTTCTAGCTCTGCCAATAGCTGTTGTATCTGAGCTCCTGCACGACCGCAAAGCACCCCCCAAGACCCTCATAGCAAGGCTCACCCAGGGCTGCACATCTTTAGCAAGAGCATCTAATGCAATCATGAAGATTACAAGCAATAGATTTCCTGCAAATTGCAGACATCTCTGGGATGAAACATGTCATCTGCTCCAACGCACACAGCCGCATCCTCCCACCATGCAGTAAAACCAAAATGGACACCTGAAGGCACCTTTCTGCAGGCAGAGTGGCCTCATCTGCACTGAGGCAGGAACTGGGATGAAAAGTTTCCCACCAAGGTGCAGTCTTTGTTCTTAAAAGAGAAAGAATTTTTCAGATTTGCCACATCCTAGAGATGAGGCACACCTTCTTGAGCTCATGCTGGGGTCAACCTCCAGTTTCCACATCCTCACATGATCATCACAACCTTCATATTTTCATTTGCTTCTTGGAATTCCACCCAACCAACAAACAACTCTTGCCTAGTAAGTGTCTGGGACAATGCAGATTTGTTTGGAAGCTTTTCTTCTCTTTTCTTTTTTTTTTTTTTTTTGGTGCCTTCTGGCTGCTTTCAGTGCCTGCTAGGGTGTAGCTTCCTAATCTCAAGGATAGGATATAACATACAGTGGGGCATGAGTATGGCTGGAAAAATAACAACTGCTCCCCAAACAGACTCCATTTATTTTGACCTAATATTGTTCTACACAATCCCAGAGAAACCTGATCTATAGCTGGGATGCATGCTAAGGCCTAGATTGATGAAAATGGCAAAAGAACAACACAAATGACTTTTTGCTCTACCTCTTCCTCTTCAAGTTTTTGCATACTATGGAAAAAGCAGAGAATCCACGTGGGCTGTCCAGGCAAACGCTGCAGCTCCTTTCAGCAAAAACATGTGATAGTTTGTGCAGCTGAAGTTACGTTTTCTGAAGGCTTTAAACTATACCAGCTAAAGCAGAGTTAATGATAGCATATAAATGTCATTGGAAAAAATTACTGCCTTTATATTCACTTCTGTTGTGGGTATTAAGGAATCTCCATTCAGCCTTGGCTTTTGGGTATACATATAGGTCTGTGCTGATTTGGCAGGGTTAAACTGCCAGGGGTAAGAAAGGACAAAAACTTTTGGAAGGGCTCTGATACCCCCTTCTTTCCCATTCCCAGCATTCAGGCATGCCAAAACATGGTTTCTTTTAGACCCACATAATTAAATGAGTGATGAGGAATTTCTCACCAATATAAAACTGAATTCTTTGTTACTTAATATAGAACTGTACCCTTGTTTCTTTTTGGAGACAGCGTGTCCAGGTTGTCAGCTGGTGTCAATCAGGCTGTTCTGAGACACCAGAATTTGCTCGCTGGGGATAATGTCAGGAGCCTCAGCACAGTGCAGTCCAGCCCCAGCAGGTCTGAGAGATTGGGAAGGGACCTTTATGGTGGCTAGAAGAGAAGAAGTCTCTCTAATACCCCTTTTTTGACGAGTTCTTGTGCTCAGGCAGAAATCCTCACACAGGGCATCTTAGGGACCTGTGGGGGACAGGGAGGAGGGCATGGTGGTGACTGCAGGGAAGCCCATGCAGTGTCTCTCCCAGTTTAACAGACAGTCTGGGCTCATACTTGCCAAGTTTTGAGAGCAGCATCTAGATTTACAAGCCCCAGAAGCACACTGTTCTCCAGCTGATGAGCTGCACGACAGAGGAGCTGGGTGAGCCGAAATGTAGCGAGAGAGCAGAGGCACAGATGGGGGCCAGGAGAGATGGCTGGGCTTGGAGATGTATGGATCAAACCAAGTGCAAAATGGGGACAAAACTCAAAAACTGTACAAAAGTGGGATTTGGGGCTACTTCCCTCAGTCCCTCACTTTTTAGGGGTGAGAAATGCTGCTCCCAGCACACTGCCGGGCTCCTGGAGTTTCCAGGAGCAATAACCCCTGCACAAGATGGGTGCTTACAAAGGCTTGTGTAAGCAAAGCGGGGGCAAGAAAGCCAGAGGGGAAGGAAAAGAAAAGAAAAGGAAAAAAAAAAAAAAAAAAAGGCAAAGAATTGCAAACAAGCAGGAGAGGAACCCTGGCAGAGATAAGGAAAAAGAGTAACTTGTCCACAGGGTGTCACTCTTGACCCACACTTGGGCCAGCACCCAGCCTTGTCTGTGGCATCAGGAAACGAATTCAGTTCCCCAACAAGTCTTCAAAAAGGCAGAAACCTCCAAAAAGCAGGGAGGCACCTCTGGGCATACTGCCTGTGCCCTCACCTGCTCTCCTTGCCCTGCTCAGCACCTTGTCTTGTCCTTTCCCAGAGACAGGATTTGCATGGAGGACCTCCTGCAGAAAGAGAGGCTGGAAGAAACCCTCCACTGCCAAACTCTTTTTCACCATTCTGCTCCAAGACTCTGCCACCCTGCCTCAACCTGTTTTAACTTGCTCTGAAATTCCCCTATCCTCCTACACTGACAGTCTGTCCCTTCTCTCCAGGAAACCTCCTGCTTCCCAGGCACTGCCTCATGGAGGATGTGATAGTTCTGTTTTATGGCAAATTCTGAATCAGGTTAATTAAGTGCTGATAAGCTTTTGGTCACCACTGCTTATCAGAAGCAGTTTTTTTTCCATTTATGATGAGTTCTTTAGTTAAGGAGAAGCCCTATAAATTTACTGCCTTGCTTTCTGTGTTGAGAGCAGGCTGCTGCAGTCAGGAGGGCAAGCAGGGGCTGAGCCAGCTCGGTGTAGCCTGAAGGCAGGGAGCCCTGACCTTCTGCCTGCTGCTGAGCTGAGTCCGGCAAGGCAGGACTGGGTGCTTGCACTGCCCATGCCAGCTGGAGAGGCAGCTGACCCATTGGGCTTCCCCTGATAGGTGCAGGGGGATGTGGTCAGCCGCCAGGCTCAGAGGGGCGACATGGATGCTAAGGTCAGCAGCACAGCAGCCACAGCACAAGCTGCAAGTTTTGCAAAGCATCAGCAGAGCGTGAATTATGGCGTGACCTCCTGGCAAGTTTTCTGGAGCAGAGGACACACCGGCAAGAATGCGATCTCCGCTTCCAGGGCTGGTTGGGACAAGATTTGTGTGTAGTGTGTACAGCACATAATTCATCAGGCTATCATTTACATAGCATGAGCTCAGCACTGCAGCACTCTCTGACAGTTTGAAATATTCTGCTAGGGGCTCGCAGCATAGTGGGGGCACCACACAACATACATCCCAAAAGGGATGCTGTCCCCTTGCACCACTCCATGCTCTGCATCCATCAATCTTATTTGTCCGCAGCTCCCTCATTTCTGCAGTGATTTCACTGTTTTGCCCCAGGACAGTGTTTCTAGGTGTGCTCAGTGTAATTTTCGTGGTTTTCTTTCAGGCTATCTTCCTTACTGTGGCTATCCCAAGCTTTTATGGAAACACCTGCAATATGTAAACGCAAATGTATAAATCTCTGTAATGTGAAAAAACAACTTCATGAAGCCGTACAAGAATGCAGCCATGTGACTGCAAACTTCATTTACAAGTATCTAAATATAGATCATAGCAAGCAGCAAACCCAGACTTCAATTTTAAAAGCGAGGGCACAAGGGAGAGTGCAGAGTCAGCACTTCTTAAATAAGAAGTTCTTCTTGTACTAATTCATTTACAGCAGCATCTTTCTTTGACACAGCAAATTTGCATTACCGAACCCTGATCACAGAGACATAAAGATTTTTATGGGAGTCGGAAATAGCCTCCATGCAGGCACTGCTGCACCACGGCCAACCTCCGCCCCCAGACAAGGGCATACTGCGCTTTGCACCAAGTGAGATGCGCAGACTTTACTCCTTCATGCACTTTTATTTCCCTCTGGGGAGAGGTTCAGTTGTGCAAGACACCTTTCTGCTTGGAGGGACCTGCTGGAAGAGCACTCAGTGCTCTCTGCAGTGGGCAACATTGAATATTGAGAGGAACTGGAAAGATTTGGGTAATTATCAGTGAGCAAAAAATGGTTTTTAGCCTCAGTAATGTTCCCCTACACAATCTGACCCATACATAAGGGAAGATTAAGCACTCACTAAAACAGCTCAGAAAGAAAACAGATTCTGTGTGGAACTCAAACCTACTCAACTGACACCATCTCCTCCCATTTCGATTCCCTGGTTCCAGTTTGCCCAAATTTCTTCCCAGCACCAGCAGCCTGCCCATGGCCACAGGTGGTACCCGACAGGCTCCTGAGCACCACGCGAGGGGAGCGGGGGCATGCAGGCTGGGATACTGGCTGTGTCCTCCATTTCACTTGCCTCCACTCGTATCTCCGCTGTTCAGAATGCTGAGGTATCCCACACACCACTGCATGTCAGCCTACTGCCATTCCCTTGGCTGCTCTTAGGTATTCTATTAAACTTTTTCAAATTATTATTCTAGCCTCACAGTTTCCATAGAAATACATTTTTGATTTGGGAAGAGTCAACTGTCCCTAGAAAATCACTGGAAGCACAGCAGAGAGAGTGGCCAAGTGTCCTACCCCACCGTACCCTGATAAAGCAGTGGAACAGTTCTTTGGGACCAGTGATGCTCTGGGTTTGCTTGAGGAGTGAAGTCACATTAGGCAGCCACAAACCTGCCTGCTGGGGTTTGAGCAGAGGGCAGGAGGAGGGAACCAAGGCTTTGAGAGCTCAAAATCTGATAACCTGAGATTAGTCTTGTTGTGGGTTTATAAGAACTGCCTCCTAAGCTGCAAGGGCTGTGCCCAGCTCACAGCCAAGACCTGGATCCAGCTGCAAAGAACAGGAGATGTTTGGGGAAACAACGCCCTCCCTGTGGGTATGGGCAGATCATGGTCCTAGCCATCATCCTACTGCAGGAAAAGTGGTGAAAAAGACTTGAAACAGACCCAACTGGCAGGCACTTTGCCACTCTGAATCTTCACCTGGGCAAGCATGGCTATTTAGGAATGGGACTGAGGTCTTATGGCATCAACAAGACCCAAGAAGCTGCTTGAGTGAATGCCTAAATCTAAACCCACCATAGAGACTGCTCTGTGAATGCCTAAATATTTTCCACTGGAATGATCAGAAGATCATGTATTTTCTAAATGTTCCATAGGTTAGCTTGCTGTTTGAATTCCATATATTGGGGGAAAAGATCTATTGTATTATCAACAGCAGCCCAAATTATTTAGGAGCACTTTTCACTCTCTCAATCATACCCCCTGATTTCCTATTTTATAGACATAATGAACACTAACTGGCACTTGTTTTCAGTCAAATGCTGACATAGTGCTTTATTTGCAGAAGAAAAGTCAAGTCAAAAAGTTGTATGTATGATGGGGCATCATGATATTTTCAGATCACGGCTTTCACCTGAGGCTTGCTGGGTGTGAGCAAATGGAGCTCAGCATGTTGGTGAGACCCTTGAGCAACCCAGAACAGATGCGTTTTGGTTGTCCCCATCAGATTTTCCAGTAGCCAACCTGAAATTTTCTCTTGTTAAGTTTAAGTTTGTACAGCAGTTTCCTCTTCTTTCATTAAAAAACAACATCATCAACAACAACAACAAAAACAAGAAAAAAACACCACAACCTGCTCTCCTCAGTATGCACAACGTAGAAGAGTCAGCACCTGACCAAAAAGACCCACTACATCCATTCAGCATTTAGTCTTTAAAAAACACAGTTGTATCAGCTGCAGCTGACATCCATCCTCCCCAGCATTATGAGCACTTTCTGCCATGCCGTTTGGCTAAAAACCCTGTGGGACACCCAGAAATGCTTCAGCCACACAGACATGGGGCAGGCAAGAAGCAAAGAGGGCGGCAGATGGGAGAAGATGATGGTTGTGTAACAAGACCTGGCCAGAGCACCACGGCCGACAGACAGGGCACAAAGCATCGCTCCCTCCAACCTAGAAGGATCAACAGAGGCTGTCGCACCTCCTAAAACACCAGCACCAGGGGAAGCTGCAGCTACTTCATGCTCCATAGCCAGGCTTCTCCCAGGCACCAGCACACAACAGTGATGCTTTAACTGCGTATATATATATTCAACAATAACCTGCTAACTGTAGAACAAGTAACTACGCAATTATACATTACTACTGCTTTCATTGGACTCGCTCTGTGATTACAAAGTAGTTGCTAGGGAAAACCAAGCCATTGGTTTTGCCGTGAGCAATTAACACAAGTTGCCACCAAAATCGTCATCCAGGGCCAACGCTAACGCTGGCACCCAACTGTGTTATGCATCCCTCGGACGTGGCTCCCCCATAAGGAATGCTCTGACTCACTTTACACATCCACAAGCACGAGAAACAAATTGCACCAAAACCCAACAGTGCTGCTGAAGGGAAAACCTAAGGAGCAGGTATCCATCACACACTATGATTTCTTTCTCCTGATTTCTGTTTCTGGCCAAAGGGTGGGGCTGGCTCACCCTTGCTCCGCTGGGCAGGCTGTGGATGAGCACCTCCGGTGCCCCCAGGGCTTCCTCTGCCCCTTGGATGTGGTTTCCTTACTGCTGCTCCTCTCCAGCCACCATCTGAACGCACAGCTGCAATGATACCAGATGCCACAAAGGCTCAAGTCCCCTGATGATAATAGAGTGCCTGCTAATGCCTTTTAAGTAGCAGAATTCCGTCCATGGCATGTTTACCTTTTACACTGTAGACTCCAGCCTCAGCGACTCTCCATGTCATTTTTTCATCACCGTATCTTAAGCCACTGCCCAGATGGCCGTTGGCAGGTTTGGTGCCCCATCCAAATCCCTCTTCACCTAACTCACTTTTGCGGTAGACAAACAGCTGCCTCCATGGGGAACATCTCCTTCTCCTGGGACTTACTGCTTTGGTGTTTCTTCCGTCTACTTAACGTTTCTGAAACCTCCATCTCTGACCTACAGAAAATAAAAGTGGCGGGTTTTTACAACACTAGAAATTGGCAGCTCATGGGTCATTTTCTCCTCGTTTGGGGCATGGAAAGCACGGGCAATAGTTCCTTAGCATCCATATAATTTCTGCTATTGCATGTAAAAATGCTGCCAGGCAATCACATGTAACTCCAGGTTATTTTCTCAAGCTAGGAGAAGGGCAAAAATAGTTACAGTGAATTTGTGAAATCTGAAACACATTGAAAACAGCAGCGGGGTAAGCCCTTTCCACTCTTTCCCAGCACGTTTGGCACAGGGATGCACACCTCCTCCCACCTGGGCAATCAGCACAGCTAAAAGCACGATCACGAGGCCAGGGCAAAGCAGCAGGTGGGTATAGGGGCTGCAGGGCCAGTGGTGGTCCCCACGGAGCTGGTTTGGCACTGGTGAGAAACAGGAATCAGCCCCTGGCCCCAGTCAGCCCAGAGCAAAGCAAACATTTATTTCTGCAGGAGGTTTCTCCTCTGCTGCACTCAAGGGCATAGGGATAGGAGCAACGTGGGCATTGCATTTCCTACCCTGAACTATCGAAGTGCATCTAAGGACCTCAGCACTGGAGTCTGCTTTTTAGGAGTCCAGCCTCTGTGGTGCCAGGTTTGGGTTTCCATCCACAGCTGGAAACAAAAGCTCCCCAGGGATCTGCAGCCTCAGGAGAGCCCATGGAGAGGAGCCTTCCTGTACAGGTCCACCTCAGAACTGCATTCAGTGTACATATGGCTTTTTAAAATGACAGCTAGACGAGCCATAGTGAAACACCATGAGATCATTGTTGTACCATAAGCCACCTGCACCAAACTAGTCCTGCAAGTGAACCTTAGCTAGCTGAAACTTCCTGTCCTTTCGAAACAAAGAGAGACTCATTAGTCTAAATTAGACATATCAGCCAGACATTTAGGCTCCTTATCGTTAAGAGGTGTTAACAGTAGACTGCAGGCATCCTTCACCCAAATGTGTTTCAGGTCCTGCCTAGATGCTTGTACAAATGATGGCTCAACACTCTCACCTGTCTTTGCCACCTGTCCCAGAATTTTCACGGGCACAGTACAAAGTTGTGTTCAATTCAGTCCTGGACCATTTTATTTCAAGTCTGAAAAAAACAACAACAAACAAACAAACCATAAGTGCTCTTCAGATATTAAAATAACTTTTTTTTTTTTTTTTTTTTTTTTTTTGGCTAAAGCTGAGCCAGCTTCTTGTCATCTCTGCCTCCTTCCACCCTTTGAGCCACCAAGCGGAGGGCACCTACCCCGAAGATGCCCCACAACCATCAGAGTGCACCAAAACCGTGTTCTGTTTCAGGCTAGAACTATGGATTTTGCTGTATACCATAATTTACCATACCTGTTCCTTCAACACCCAATCTTTTCACCATTTTCAGTATCCCCACATTTTTCATTTTCTTTCCCCATCACATATTCATTGGATGCTGTACAAACAAGTGCAGATTTAAAGTGTCCCCATAACATTTTACTTATTCTGTGACTTAATAATAAAAAGAGCACTGAATGGAAAGGCTAGAGTTCAATTTCTGGGCTCTATTGCCATTTGCAAGCTGCACTCTCCCCCAGCTCCTCGCTTGAAATACAGCCACCCATTCAGCTTTATGCTAGCTCCAGAGCAATAAAACTGCACTTCGCCAGAGGAATTTTAAATCGTTCGACACCAATGCAGAGATCTTTAAAAAACAAATTTAGAAGCATAAAAAGTGAGGATTGAAGTGAAACTTTTGGGGTTTACTAAGTGAGTCTGCAAATTCTCCATCCTTTTAAAGGAAATTTTCACTCGTTCTGCAGGGAAATGGGATATTATTTTTGATGAAGATTTTTATGCAATTCGCCTAAAGGCCCCCAAAATGCAAAACTTGGTGAATGAAATTAAAAAATAAAAAATAAAAATGCTATGTAAGTGGAAATCCTCTCCATATTGGTACATTTGTCACCTCAGACTGCTCTGCCCAGACCATGCTGTGGGCAGGAGGACCACAGGCACCAGGACGCAGCTCTCTGCTCTGTACCCCGGGGAACAAGTTTATTATTTGAAAGGTGTCATGGTGCAACAGGGCAGAGAGAGGATGTCTCCTGTGTCCCACGGGGTGCAGTTTGTCACTTCTCTGCCAAGCGCCTATTTCTTTCCATGCTTTCTTTGTCTGCCTTATCGCCTTGTATTGAGGCTCCCTGGAGAAGAGCCCACTCCCGCGCTGTGCAAAGCACCTTGGAGGCCTGGCTGCACCTGGGTTTCTAGGAGTGAAATTAAGCAGTTACAAATTGTTACTCTCATTTCTGGCAATTTCATGCAGAAGTTCTGTTTTTCTTCAAAGCTAAAGGTCAATGATTAATTCAAAGCTTACATTTTCCCCGAAATTATGGGCTGGGGCAATAATGCAGAGGCAGCGAGCACAATTCTGCTCTCAGCTGAACCTTTGTAACCCTGAAGTAACTCACTCTGCACAAAGTCTCTGCTTTCTGATTCTTTCTGGCTTTCTCCAGGGCTCTTGCAAGGGATGTGGCTTTAGGACTGAATTTCCACAGGCCTCAGTGGGCAGCACAGGTTAGACAGCCCACGAGTGGCTGTAGCCATCCTGTGCAGCAGGAATGTAATCTCAGACAGGCAATTATCTCTGCAGTCCACCTGGGCTGCTGATATCACACTGGAAGGGGAGACACTTTGTGGTGATGGATAAAATCTTCATCTGCATCCTAGACCCAGGTAGGCATTGCTTGGCATCCTACTCTTGGACAGGCTGAGCCAGACACCAGCACTCACAGCCCTGTAAGCAGTTCACCTGGAATTCAAAGTTACCTGAAGTCCTGCCAGTACAGGGATCTGTGATGTCTCAGACGTGCTGGTTCAAACCGCCCTAGGTGAAGGCACTGTGGGCACAGCTACCTACAAGACACAGTGTCTGTTTTAGCAGAGTGCACGTTTTACGATCCGTTATGGTCACCACTGTGTTTTTATTATTAATGTGTCTTGAAAAATAAGATGTTTAGCTAAGCTTACTAATTCCTTGAAACTCAAATCATTTAAGCTGTCTAACCTTGTTCAGGGTAATTATTTCTATCCATTATCCATCATGCTAAAAAATGACAGCTCTGGGACAAGGAGGCTTTTCAAGCAAATGTTTTAAGACAGTGTTTTAGGTTGCAGGCACTGGCAAATGTTAATTAAATTAGATAAACAATGACTCAGAGTAGCTGTGCTATACTGGAAAGAAAGATGGGAGATAATGGGGGAAGGAATTTGGCAGCTCAAAGGTTGAAGCAGCTTTTTTGGAACCAAGAATCTGTCCCTTGAGCAAGTATCTTTCCTGAATTCAGCGGGATCAAAAGGACCAGTGCCCTTTTCCTTTTACACCTCCAGACAGCATTTACGTGGGTTTGCTGAGTGCACTTCTGCCTGGCTGCGTGGTGTGTGCTACCTGTCCCAGGCAACCTTCGAGGCCACCTGCCAGCCTGTGCCACACAATCACGTCACGGGACAAACTTCATCCTCCATAGGCATCTGCTTTCTTTTCCTACGTCCAGCCCTGTATCGCTCTCCAGGCTGAGCATTGCATAGCCGTGTTTGG
This sequence comes from Alectura lathami, assembly GCA_013399715.1. Taxonomy (NCBI): domain Eukaryota; kingdom Metazoa; phylum Chordata; class Aves; order Galliformes; family Megapodiidae; genus Alectura; species Alectura lathami. The sequence continues at coordinate 73,268 of VXAV01007557.1, forward strand.
TTCTGAGGAAGTTGTTCACTGCATTGAATTGAGCAACTACAAAAGGAAGGCTCCAAAAGTGACCTCCAGGCCTGGAAACCTGTCTCCCAATAACTGCTGTGACACAGCTAGACTTAATCCTGAATACAACACAGTGGATCTTACCATCTTGTGAAACTGCTCCTGCAGTGTGCAACAACATTTTGGAAACCAAGGCACTGAAAAGGAGATTTTCTACCGAGATTCATTGCAGTAAGGATCTCAAGTCACATACCTGTTTTTGGGCTTTCCATGTACCCAAAGAGGGGTGGCTGAGGATGATCCTCACCTCTGCTTGGGAGAACAGGTGACTTCCTGAAGGGAGGGCGACGTTAGCATCCCAGACTGAGCCTCTCTTCGGTTCTGAATGCGGGGGGCTTGCCCTCAGGAAGATTTGTTTTGCTGCTGCACCATTGGTGTACCTCTGTAGGGTCGGTATGAAGGAAAGAAAGTCACATGGCACTCATAAATCACAGCTATAGAAGTTTATAAACTTTAATCTTTCATATCTTTTGGCTCACAATAGAGGCTCTTATGTGTTTTTCCAGAGGTCTGAGAGTCTCTTACTGCTGGCTTTTCTCCTCAGGTGCACCAGGAGCTGCTGGACCCTCTGCATCACCCACCTGCACAGGTACACCTGGTCCCACCTCTTGCCATGGCCAGGGAGGCAAGGCTGAGGGACAAGCCCCCAGGGAGCAAGACAGCCAGCCAGCTACAGCCCTCCCAGAAGAAACTCAGAAGCTGCTCATCTATTCCAGCTCCTGCACATCTCAGGTCATGTTTCTTCAAGCATGCAAGCTGACTCGTGCGTCTTTCTGAAAGCAGCACTACTGCAATCCCTCCCAGCACAAAGTCCCCAGTGGAGGACCCACACTGCCCTCACCCTCAGCATCGCTGCGATCCAGCCAAGGGTTGGGCTTTATGCTACAGAGATCCTGATCTGAACAAACTTTCTTCACCTGCTCTGATCGTTGCGGTTCCTCTGGGACACACACCTTCATGCCACTGTCCAACTAATTAGTTGCTTCACTGGCTGCATTCTGCAATTCAGTGATGGGTCCCCATCTGACATCTTATGACAACTGATTAGTAAAGTAGGCCACGAGTTTAAGAACTATGTAATTTGGGCACCACTTGCTATTAACTATTTGCTCGCTCTTTTTTTTTTTTTTTTTCTTATTTTTAAGTTATTTCCCTTGGAAGTAAATACCAAAGGATGAAGAAAAGTTTGTGAATTGGCAATTTTACAAAGCAACGTGCAGTAAATTTAAAGTCCCTTAATAAAAAGCCCTGAAGAGGCAATAAGCGAATGTATGTACTTACTGCAATGCTATATATTACAGAAGTCTAGATATCAAGGCAACATCCAAAATGGCTAGTCTATCCCGTAGTCTTGGGCCAGAAACACAAGCAAGCTAATTAATTAATTAGAATTAAGTCAAAACAAACTGTTTTTACCCCAGGTCCCCCCTGCCAACAGAGCAGAAAAGAAACAATAAATAAAATGTGAAGGTTTAAACACGACCAACGGTCCTTTCCAGGTTAAAAGAAGAGCAGCACGCTGCAGCACCACAGTGGTTAAATGTCGTTGAAGATTTGACTGCACTTGGACGGGGATTTGCTCTCGCTTGAGAGCTGGTCAAACCAATCTTTCCAAAACACTGACTTCTGAACTTTTGCCAGAGGTGGCTCTCTCCGGTGACCACGCAGGCGGATTTGCCAGGCGACATGTTAAACCTGTCAGTTCAGAATAAGCAGAAAAGTGTGCACCCACCGTGGGGAGGGCAGTTAAAGGCACAGCGTTTCCATGGCTGGGTGAGCTGGAGGGGCTGCGTCTGTGTCAGGAGGGTCCCCATCGCCAGCAGGCTGGGATGCACCCCACTGTGGCGGAGAGCTTCTCTCATTTAAAAATTCACCCTTCTCTCATCTAAAATTCCATCCTTTCTCAAAGACAGAGCTCTGTTCTTGCAGCGTGATGCACAATTCTGCTTTGGGGAAGTCTGAGATAGTGCAAAGATAAGGGGGAGAAAGAGTAAAAGCTAAATTGCTACTGAAAAGGAGAGACAAAACCTGACATAGATTCTGCATTCAGACACAGAAGCATAGAATCATAGAATTGCAGAATATCCTGAACCTGAAGGGACCCCCAAGGACCATTGTGTCCAACCCCTGGCCCCACACAGCACCACCCAAAACCCCTTTCAGAGAGCGGTGTCCAAACGCTCCTGGAGCTCTGGCAGCTCAGAGCCATGCCCACCGCCCTGGGGAGCCTGATCCTTGCTCACCACCCCCTGGTGCAGAACCTTTTCCTAATGCCCAGCCTGACCCTCCCCTGACGCAGCTCTGTGCCGTTCCCTCAGGTCCTATCGCTGTCCCCACCAGAAACTGGACTCACACCAGACCCAGAGCTAATGTGGCTATGCTGCCACCAACCCAAGGTCCTCTCCTGGCAGCAGAGAGAAAGATCAGTTCTCATCTGCACAAGTCCTGCTGCGATTACGTACCACCACTTACACCAGGCATTGCCAATCTCACCTGCAAGAGGCAACACCAGTCCTGAATAAAGTCTGAGCCTTTATCTTTTCCTTGGGTTATCAAATCAGCCAAGACACACCCCAGCTCTTTCAGGACTCACGTGCAAATGGTTTCTGTGCTGGCAAGGCACAGAAAACACACATCTCTATTTTTCAGCTTACACAGTCATGCCAATACTGGTATGAGGTCCCAGTGCTGAGTCAAGATAAGCTGAGAGACACACAACAGGTAGGTGAGGTTGAACCCAAGTGACACACATATCAGTATGCAGAGAAAAGAATTTGGAAGATTTTCCAGTTAAAGCACACATTCGTGATTGAGCTCACGTTCACAAAATAAGTGAAAAATCCACAAGTACATTTAGCTCTCACATAGCAGCAATTATCACTTCCAGCCATCTCCAGTTGGCTACGAGACTGCATCCCAGCCTGGCAGATACTGACCTGGCCTTAGTTTTTCACACCTTGGTCACTTGGCTGTATTACAGCAAACCGATATACGTGGGCATGAAGCCTGCAACGCTTAGGAAACTCCAAATAGTACAAAATGTTACAGAAAACCTCCTCAGTGACATGCACTGCCACAAATACATCACATCTATCCTCAGCTGTCTACAATAGCTTCAGATTTTTAATTTGGAGACATGTTCATGTTTTTGACCATTTTCTTTCTGATTCTCGTTGGCCATAAACTAGGATATCTAAAAAAAAACACGAGACTGTTACATAAAGGCTATGGTCAAGAAATGTGTTTTTCTGGTGCTGTGGAAGTCTTTACAATGGGAGTAAAGTTCATCTAGGTGGGAGACTGAACTTCTGCATGGGCACGACATGAACTTGCTTAATCATAGATAGTGTGTGCTGTAAAGAAGAGTCATTCCCCTCTCTCAGTCAAGAGATCTGGCAATGGCTTGACAAATACGTAGTACAAAAATAAATCAGAAGAGCTCTGGAAGACGCCCCTGAGCACAGCTCCAGTTAGAATTTGGTTGTAGATACTGCTCTTACTGGAATTCACGGCTCATGCAGACCCCACCCTCACTCAAAGCAGATGCAAGCTAACAAATAAATAAGGTCGTGAGCTCCTTGTTGTAAGACAGTCAGCAAGCTGCATTTGAGGAGTATTCCAAAGAGATCTGTTTTCCATGTCTCCCATTTAAGAGATCTGTTTTCCATGTCTCCCATTTATAGCCAGAGTTAACAGTAAGTCAATGTTTAGTTTTATTTTCAGATAAATAACACCAAGACCGTTACATTTGTTTGAACCTGCCAGATATGGTCACATCTCACAAAGTTCAGACCTCACTTCTCCCAGATCTAAGGATTTTGAACAAAGATCAAACAACCCTGTCTGTAATGACAGGAAAAGTAGAGATACTAGCAACTTGTAGGTGAATCATAAAAAACTCGTGTTTATGCTCGAATCCTTCATTTGTCTGAATAATGCCCATAAAAAGGAGAAACCTTCATCCTAGATTCCCAATACCTGGCCAAAGAAAAGAGCATGTGAATATCTCTTCTGATATGTTTGGCAGACTCAAAAAGAGGACTCCATTAGAGATACCATGAAGTGCAATTTCTCAAAGAAATTTTGTGTGTGTGTGTGTGAGCTATAAATGTGTGTTTGGTCAGAGTTTTGGCAAACAGCTCAAGCTCATTTTTGTCCTATGTAAGCCTTTTACGTCATGCCCTAGAAACAACAACAGCTGTTAATTATTTATCAGCTGATGAACATTGGCCTGTTAATTGCAAAACGTTATAAAATAGATTAAGCAGAAAAGCTCGATATGTATGCGAGCAGGGTTTTTGCTCTGTTTTGCATGTGACTTGATTAAACAAGAAATTTCAGGTCTCTGCTTAGTTTACATGGACTAGCTTCACCAGTGATTTGATCTCTGAAACTGTAATGGGCCCACAACCTTTAGATAGGTTTGCTAAAAGTAGGAAGATTTTCCAGACTTTGAGTTTTTGACCCCATATCACCAACTCTAATCTACCATGGAGATGAACTCTCTAAAATCTCCAGAGTATCGTATTTTGAACCAAAACATCGAATGCTCTGTTGGAAGTGCTGATATACAAGGAGAAGACCACAAGATTCAAGAGACTGTTCTCTCCATCCTTGTCCCTGCCAAGTCTCAGTATTTATGTAAAATGTAATATTCCTGTCATTCAACACTATTTGGCGATGCATCAGAAGAGCACTCGAGGCGGTCACTCACGTGCATTATAGCACGTGACGTGCTTGCTCTGCTCTTTGTGGACAAGAAAACCATGTCTGACTCTACTAATCAAACAAATTTTTCCCATTTTCCTATCATTTCCATTGTGCCAGGAGAGTATTTTCCCCTTACTAAGTTGGCCCCAATGTATGACAGTCTACTTCATGTGGTCATACTGGGCTGGGTGGTAAGCAGACACAAGAAGTGCTCCAATAAGCTTTACATGGCTGCCTGGCACAGGATCTTTGCACAGAGTATCTGTGCCATGCTCCACCACGCAAGCATTTTGCTAGGTGTGAGCACAAGTGGTCAATGTTGAAACACCCCAGTCTGGTTGCCCTTGTTAATTTGGTTGTCCATTTTAGCCATCGTGTCCTCTCGCTGGCCTACCAGTGTCATTGATTTGGAGGCTGAATTAGGAATCTTGTTCTCATAATGTGTGAAGCACGGTATCCTTCTTCGTTATAGAAGGAAGGTAATTTTTCATGACAAACTCAGACATCCCAAGAGGTCTGCGCTCATCAACCAGGACACAATAAGGGGGATCTTAGACCAGTGCATATTTGAGTAGGTTGATTGAGTTAAATGGAACCTCACTGATTCACACCAGCTAAGAAGGGCACTAGAGGAAGGGATCTGAGTGGATTTAGGAGCTGTCCCAACTACAAAACCCTTTAAAAGTTTGGTTCACAGGCCTGCAAAGCGAAGAACAAGCTGTCAGTATGAGAATGGAAACTGAAAACAGTCCCAAAGATGGTGAGACCCTTCCTTCAGGACTTCGTCTTACCTGCTGAGCTCCTTGTGCCTGTTACAAATCATTGCGTATTTCAGCACTGAAGCAGCTGGTATGGGCACAAGACCAAGGGCTCTGAGGATCTTCCTGCCATTCCTATCTGCAGCACTCACTGGAGCATCTTCTCTCACCTCCATTGCATTTTGGTACTGCAATACTTTGGGTCAGCAGCCTCCAAAGAAAAACTTCTGGTCTTCTCAGAGAGCCAGGCCAAGCCATCCCCATCCCCAAAGGAAACAAGAAAAACCCATAACAGATGCACATAAGCTTGGTATTAGGAAAGAGGGAAGGGTGGAAACAACGTGCTTGTCGCTTGTTACTCTAAATAGTATCAGGAAGTCCTACAGCCGCTGAATTAAAAAGGAAATAAACTTTCAGTGCAGGTTGTGGGACCAACACTTTATAGGCTAAAGCAATGTGTGCATTTAACAATTTGAAAAACGAGACAGCTCTGCACAGCACAGCCAGCCACACAGAAAATAAACAAAACCCTCGGAGCCGTCCTCCTGGAAACTCACAGCTCCAAGTCAGATCCCAGCTGAGCACATGATGAAGGTACAGCTGCGAGGAGTCCGACGCTCAACAGCCAGGACCCAGAGCTGTAGGAGCAGGGCCAAGACCACGCCTCTTGCCATGAAGCCATGGCCAGGCTCACCTGAGCGGACGGTGCTGGAAGGGGGCCATAGCTCACAAAATCACGTAAATGGTTTGAATGGGCTACACATGTGGCACAGTGCTCCTGGAGTGATGAACTTAGAGTGCTGTGTTCTGTGTAAATAATAAATGTTGGTTTTGTTTTTTTTTTGGTTTGTTTTGTTTTTAACAGGGCTTGTACAGCCTGTGAAGTGTCTTCAAGGACAGAAAATCCCCAATTGCTCTAAACATACAACCAGCCTGACTGCTGGCGTTTGGCATCTAAGCCAGGGCAGAACTGGGGCAAAAATAAAAGTATATTTATAAAAATATCCCGTGTAAGCTACCCCCAAACTGTTCCCTTCGGCTTCTGGTCTCAGAGAGGCTTGAACTCTGATTTTCATAGGTACTGCTTAGATCTCTGAATGCTCCTCATGTTCTTAATCACGTCTGCTCCAGAGATGAGGCTATGAATAATTAACTATGCCTCCAACATTACAGTCATAGATTATGGTGGTGGTGACTTGTGGACTGCCATGCGCAGCATAAACCATTTAGGAAACTCTGTTATCCACTTTCCCTTTATATTTGTCTTGCAATCACTTACCGCTTAAAAGGGTAAATCTTTCATAGCTTTAATTAAAGCATTTAAAATAATTTACACTGAAATTGTATGTGCTTGGGTCTGTCAAAATTGATGCTTTAATAACATGTCATCCCTTTTTTCAATTGCCCTGAAATCTGTTAAAATTACCACTAATCTAATTGGGAACAAAGTTGTCAAATGCATGCAGCTCTGACAGTTTGTCTTTCTGCAAACTGCCGACAGATTGCAAGTTACGCATGTGTTGAGCAGATGGGTAAGTTAAAAGGAACACAAAAAAAAGCAATTTATTAAATCACCTGGAACCAGCAGCTCCATTCCAAAAATAGTGAGAATGAAATATAGCAAGAGCTAGGAGAGTTGGCACTGGAATATGCCAGAAGGTACCAGTTACAAAACAAGATAAACATTTTGAGAAGCCTCAGCTGTGTTGCAGAATAATGAGGCGTTATTTAACCCGATATAGATTACCAGCAGAAATTAATTTAGGGTGCAGGGTTTTGTGAGAGTGTGTGAGTGTGTGCGTGTGTTTTTTTTTTAAGGATTTTTTTTCTAATCCCTGTGTTTTAACTCCTTCATGCCTGGACGACAAGCCATCGGTCTCTTCCCCAGCTCCAGCCCTTCCCTGCATACCCAATGGACCTACCTTAAATCCCTGAGGCAGAGGTAAGCACTGGCTCTCTCTCCTTCAGCTCCCTCATATGCCATCTCTTGCACAAGCGGCTCTTCTGCTTACAGAGGCAGGCCAAGGTTGGAGATTCTTCAGGGACAACTTGGCCACTGATGTACTTGGGCTAGGCAGTCCCACACCTGCCATAAGCACATTTTTTGGAAGGAAACACAAAGAGAAGGGAGCCATATATTGCACCATGCAGGGACAATGGTCGCTGCTGGAATCTCTGCTTCAGACCTCCAGCTCTGCCCTTTGCAACCCCATCCTCGGGCTTTCACCTTGCTCCCCATCTGCCCTGTGCTCATGTACATCCCCTCTTTCAGCACTGGCTTGAGGAAGATGAGAAGGCACGGGGCTTCACGTATTGATGTTCATCTTCAGAGGATGCCCTGAAGTGCTGCTCTTGCCAGCATTTTGGGGTGTTGTAGCTGTGCCTTTTGGCCCTCTGATATTATGAAAAGTTTGGGAAAAAAATAAAAAAGAAAAGCACCACATCTTGCACAAAGCAAGGAGAGGGAGGACAAACAGCTCCCCGTCGCCTCCAGTCAACAGGATACTCACTGGCCCCACAAAAGCATAGATGAGATCCCATGACCACAAAGAACATTAGGAAAGAGAACTTCTCAGCAACTTTATGAACTAACTTTATAAGCTGCAGAGCCAGTTAAAACGGCTACAGCATCCTTTCAGCAAATGTAGATATACTGATTTAAACCAGCTGGCAATCTTTGGCCAATAATGCAACATTAGAAGTAACCCTTCCCAGCAAGCAACGAATTGGTTCCATTTCATACATGTGTTCAGGGAGGAGAAAAGATCATAAAAAGAATTGCAAATTGGAACTTACAAGCAGAACTGCTTTTCTTTTTGCCTTTTTTTTTTTTTTTAATAAGTTTTAAGCATTTTCACCCATTCTTTACCATAGAAAACTTGAGGAGAATGTCCGCCCCATATTCTACAGTTCAGAGAGATCTTTACCTCCTGGCATAAAGACAGATGGGCAACTCTCCTGCAAAATAATGGCATTCCTTGAATGAAATTTAGATCTGTGAGTCTCAGAGAACAAGACGAAAATCAAGCCCCAGGTAACACTGCAGCGCTCACCATACTGTCAGGCAAGCTATGATCCTTAATGCACAGTTAGGAGGATACAATGTAAAGGAGCTAAGAAGCACAGCAGACCTGATTCTGCAGTCTTCCATGTGGTTTAAATCAGCAATAACCCAATGAAAACCAGTGAAAAATATAAAAAAAAATCAAAGCAAGATGAAAACATTTCAGACATTTTGAGCAAGGGTCAGCCCTGGCATCCCTCTGCTCCTGCGCAGAGCAGGGCTGGAGGCAGAAGGTGCCATTAAACAACATTTATGCCTCCATGTCCAAAAGCCAGAGCTTTTCCTGCTCTGTGCTTGGCTGCAGCAGCTGCCCTACGGCCCCTGTGCAGCTGGACGAGAGCGCAAAGGCAGGGAAACCACATATCTTCTCTGCATTTCCTGGGTCCTTCCCACCCCCTTACCTCCTTGCACGGCATGGGGGGGGGGGGGG
>VXAV01007557.1:82302-97163 GCA_013399715.1 Alectura lathami
GGGGGTACACGACTCTTTTCATTTTTCCTTTCACAGCAATTTAAATGGATATTTTTTTCCCCCTATATCCAAGCGGGTCATCATTTAGAGGCTGTGATTTATTTAATGGTGGTTTTAACCCCACTTAGAAATAGGCTGCTTTCATGATTTATTGATTCCTCCTTCCCCTTGTTAATTTGACTCATTTCTTAGGAAATTATTCATAGTTAATCATGGTAAGAATAAAATTAGTTATAGTGCCCACTTTGCTGCAACAGGAGTGTAAATAACTTTTAAAGTGTATCAGAAAGAAAAACACGTTAAAGCAAAAAGGAAAAAAAGAAGAAGGAAAAAGAAAAAGAAACAGAAAAAGCCGGAAGAATATATATAAAATGATGATAATCCAAAGGGGGCAGTAAATTAAGCCTCTCCACCATTTCAGGACAGAGTAATGCACGAATTTACATTCCATGGGAGCATGGCTTTTACAGCAGGCTCTCGTCAATTGAATTTGCTGTATCTTCTGGGAAACGCACCATTTGGAAGATAAAATCTCCCACCACTCCACCACCACTGCCACCATTCAGAAGATTAAAAAACCCCGCCAACTCTGTTGTGTGCCTTTTGTGCCCACTAGAGGAATGTAAAACCATTATATTTAAGTATCATAATGGCCAACATATGCTTTTTCTTAGAAATGACACCACCATCTGGATTAAGTTCTCCTGATCATTTCAGACAATGTTACGATTATTATTTTTTTTTCCCTTCAGGACAAAGAACTGCCCAGAAAGCAACCACAGTTGCAGATGGGGAATTTTTGCTTTTTCCTTTTCCACCACCGGCAACCTTGAGGAACGCGGTGAGCTTTTTTACAAACCTCCAGCATTTGATTTCACTTGCTAACCCATCACGAAAGCCTACCTGGATACACCCCAACCCTAAGCTAGTTGCTTTTGGCTGCACAACTTTGCTATTGCAGTTAATAAAGTATGTAATTACTGTAATGATAAAATTACGTCGTGTTCCTGTTTGCAGCAGTCTCCTGCACAACCAACACCGGTCATTAAATACCGCACAGGAGATGCACGCTTAACCCTCAGCTTGCTGAGGGCTTTCGAGCACACTGGCACGCCAAGGGGAGGCCTTCTCACCTGAGTGAATCCTTACCGGCCTCATGGCTATTGTCATGGACGGAGGGGACCTTCTGGGCCACCACGTCCAACTGGCTGTGTCTGGGAATGGGCACGCCGGGATAATTGATGTGCTCAATCTGACCATGCACAGGTGGCACGGAGACGGCGTACAGCAGCTTCTCGGGTTTGCTAGTGCCATCTGTTGCCACAGGAACATCTGTCGTCAAGGTCACCCTGTCACCCTCTGTTAAAGTTACAGGTTTGGCGAGTAGAACAATGTCACCTAAAAAAAAAAAAAAAAAAATGAGTAAAAGGGGAAACCAATCAGAGAAAAATTTAAATGGAGAATATTCCTTTTTGCATCCTAGACATCAGCGCTTCGGTTCAGGGGAAGGAGAAGAGGGAGCAAGAGCATGGCAGGGAGAAATAAGGAAAGAATTTTGTCAAAATAGCTCAGGAAAATATTTTTGCTTTAGGTTTTAGAGATAATCAGGACATTTGGAACAGAAAAGGCTACAGAGCTATAACATTTGTTTTTAAACATGCTCCACTGTGAGTCTCACTTCAAGGCTGATGCAACACGGAATCACAACATTTTAATCTGATACCAGGCTGGGTGAGTTTATAGACGAGTACTCGTGTTTATCTGGCTGCAGGATTTCTCCAAAATATTGAAGCCAGCTTTGATTTTCTGTTCAGGGAGAGAGAATGACCCAGTTGTTTAGAAAGAACAATTATGTTAATAGACCCAAACGAGCCAATGGACAGAATACGTTAATGAACCAAGCATTAAGGGCGAACACTGTGTTTTAAGCCGATAGTGATGCTGTAACCTCAGCAACAGAGGTTCTGGCTCCATTAGATTTACTTATGAAGAGCTGCGCCGCATCACCCAAGGACCAGTGCAATTTTCCCATTTACAAAGCAGTAGGCACAGAAAATTAGAACTGCTAGAAAACTGATCAACTGGTCTTCTCCAAAGAGGAGCAGAGATGATTTACGTCGTCTTCATCCCTTCCTATTATAACTCTCTGGTTTTAAAAATGTCTGAATCGGAGTGACACCACAGCAGCTGGCCATATGGTGCAAGAAAACTGTGTAGGGTCACCTAAGCTACAACCTGGGCTCCGGAGACCTCAGCTTCCACAGCAGCACAACAGCCAAAGGCAGGGACAAACTTTTTATCTGAGGATGTTGCAAAAGCAAGAGAATAACCAACCAGCTTCTGCTGCTGGCAGCCAACCTGCCAGCCACAACACACAATAATGGCACTGGTAGCATGTACTCTGCAGGAGCCTTTTTCTGTTTCTGGCCTTCTTATTATGTTGCCAACTGACCTTCAGAAACAACAGGTTCCCATTAACGGTAGAAGACTGCCAGCAATATCAGAGAATAGCAGTTGCGAGGGTTTGGGGTTTTTGAAGTTAATTCTACAGCAAAATCTGCACAAATTTTTGTTCTTTCTGCTTCATTTGAAGGTTAATCTTTGCTATTAACCCTTTTAACACCATTGATAGACTCAAGAAGTGACTAATAGCTGAGGAAATTACTCTAAGGGCATGACAGTAATTCACAGTATAAATACTAGTCAGCTTGCTTTCATAGAGAAAAAATTGTTAATTGTGTTTGAGAAAAATCATCAAAAAGAAAATGATCAGCCCCTTCGCCAGCTCAATAAGCACCATCAAAACTCACCAGTCTGGAGCAGCTGGCATTGGTCAGACCATTTATATTGTGTTGGAAAAGCTGTGGGCTCTTTCTTTTTGGTTGCATCTTTAAAGGAGTCTAACTTGTATGGGATCTCAATGAACAGGGACTCCTTGTCAGATCATTTCCAAACGTCATCAGAGACCAAGGAGGAAAGCAGAAGAGAGGATCTAGAAAGGGAAGGGAAGGGAAGGGACAGGACAACAGTGCTGGAAGCAGCAAGGGATGCAGGACATCAGCCTGCTGTGCATTCTGCTCAGAGGTTACAGAAGTCCATGCTCAAGTTAAGTAGAAATGGCACTTCATACTCACGGCATTTATATAAGAAATCCAAACAAATAAGATAAAGTAAGAAGGAAACTGTGAAACACGCAGATGCAATTAACCCAAGATGATTTTTGCCCATGTGGGAAAAAGGGCCAAATTCCCCATAGCAGTTCAGAAATATTTTGATACTCACAGGTTTCAGAGTCCCAGCAGGGGACAGGGATGCTCACCCCTTGTAGATAAGTTCTCTGTTGCAGGGCTGCACTGCCCCATTAATGATGCCTGTGAACAGGAGCCTGCCAAGCCTAAGCACACCAAGAGCTTTACAGGACTGGGGGCCCGACCTTTGCTAGCCCTATCAGCTGTGCCCCAGAGAGATGCAAAAATGGGAGACTACCGCACAACCCATGACATGGAGAAGACCTCCTGATTATTGCCTTCAAGTAGCACTATTTTCTATCTGTCTCTTTTTCTAGGCTGGATACCCAAAGAGGTGGAGGCACACACCGCTAAGGAGATGCAATGCGCAGCAATAGGACCCCCAGATCTGAAGCTGTTCATCTAGCAGCAACACGTTTGGCCTTCATATGTTCGTTTTTTAACTAGCAAAAAAGTCCTCTCAGATTTAAAGGAACACCAGAATTCCCTCTGCTGGGATGGGCGAATCCTGAGCCCAGCTGTACCCCAAGCACCACCAGCAACCCCTGCAGGCTCTCTGCCCAGCGAGGCTGCCGGAGCTGCTTGGGTTTTGCATTCACTTGCCTGCACGTCGTGGGCTTGAGAGCCTGACTTGAAATATAGCATTAGTGGGTCTGTGGTAAAAGCAGCAGAGAGGATAGGCTGACAAGCAGGGCAGAGGGGACTGATGGAAAGCAGGTGTGGAGGAGGAAGATAGGAGGAGGAGAAAGAGGAAAACATGACTGAGTAAGTAAACACAACGTTATTACACATACTGAGAAAGAGCACCCATATATAGAGCACCCACCTGTGCTCGCTGCTTTTGAACATTGCTTTTTTAATACGCAGCAAGAGACAGGCTTTAAAGCTGAGCTCCAAGGCACGTGCTGACAGGAGGGCTGTGGGGCGGACACTGTCCTTCACTGGTGGTACTGGGGTGCCGGGGGAAGGATGGCGCAGGAGGGGATCGGTGTGACAGCCACAGAGATGTCAAGGTGGGCGCAGTTTCTGGCTACAAGGGGGATGTTGTATATATATATGTCTGCATACACACACATAAATATAGCAGACACCAACGGTTTGCATAGTTCAGGAGATATTCATGTACAGCACGTTCATTAAAGCCCTGCACAGAGTACGGCCTCTTTCCCTTAACTGCTAAAATACACATTCAAGGGAAAAAAGGTATTCCTCCTCGGGAGGGGAGAGCAATGCCCAGGAAGGCAAACAGCACACAAGGGGATGGCTCTGGCAGCCTGACGCTGCCTGTGGAGGCTGGGGGCTGCTCCCTCCCTCCGCACATCCACACACGCTCACACCATCTCGATTCCATAAGGCTTCACTGAGTTTTTACTCCATTTTTCCTTGATTGTACGTATTATTGTCTCATTAACTGCAAAGCTTTCCAGGGCACTGAAAAGGAGAGAGCATTAAAATACACTGAAAAGTCCTGGAGCTCAATTAACACACACCAGGGGGCTCAAGGGGAGGGGAAGTGGGGGGTTTCGCCTCCAATTATAAAAGGCAAACTTATCTTTTTTTTTTTTTTTTTTTTTTTTTTTTGGGTAATATCAGCTAATTAGACTTTGACAACCAATTAGCAGATTTTTAGCTTTGCTGAGAATCAAGTTAGCGCTGAGAAAGTAAGAGGCAAGGAAACCAAACGTGCAGAACGCTCCACTTGCACCGCAAACTGGCTGCCCTCAATACCAGAACCTCTCCACCAGGGCCGGGCCCTGCCCGGGATTTATGGCCCTTCAGCTGTCGCGGGCGCACAGCGTAAACCGAGCGCAGGGCTCGGCCGGCACACTGGAGCCGGCGGCAAGGAGCTGTCGGCAGCCTCCTCGCAAGGTGACGTTTTAACTTTTCATAACCTTCTAGCTGTTTTTTTCCTACCAAGCATGAAGTACCCAGATGATTATTTAGGATTAATGGATTATCAAAAGTGCCAGTTGGCATGCTCCTAGTGAAAAAAAAAAAAAGGAAAAAAGAAAAAAAAAGTGTAACAAATGCAGCTGTTTACTAATAAATAAAGCCTCAGCTGTAACAGAAATAAATTAGATGCATTTAATTGGTCGACTGCAAACCTCCTCTCTTTATTACAATGCTGCTTCTTGTTATTTTATGATGTCAGGGTACATGGCAGACTGACAGAGTGTTTATGAATCACAGTTTGCAGATGGCACTCCTGGTTTTTCGGCAGTTATGAGCACAAGTAGCATGAGGACTCAATAGAGGGTTTTTGCCAGGGAGGACCCCCTGAGAATTAGCCGCCTTCATTTCTCTGGTGCCAATCTCGCCCTGACAGCAGCACTATTTCACAAAACCTACATTCAATAAATTACACCCGCCTGGCAAGAACTTGGAAATATTTAACACTCTGAGGACACCAGTGTCTCAATTTGATTTCTATTCATTTCCAGAGGACGCGAGGCGCTCCTCGGAACAGACGTCGTTTGTGTGCACCCGCGTGTGTTTTCCCCCTCCAGCTAAAGAAAAAAAAAATAATAATAATGGTCTCTGCAGCCAGGAATATCTCGCCCGGCCTTCAAAATGATTTCAGGTCTCCTGAGGACAGTTTACGGTCTCGTGCCCTGGTCCTCCCGCATTGCCCTTACTAATGACAGCTTTGTAATCCAGTTGGGAAATAATCTCACATCACTGCACTTGGAGCTCGTGAGCTGTAAAACTTCTGGATTGAACTCCTTCTCCTGGTCACTCCAGCGAGCTGCAAGCAAATGCATGAGGGATGTGGTCATAATTGTCAACAGATTTGTAAATTTGTGTCATTAGTTATGCGCATAATGGATTTTATTCTAATGAGCTTGTTCATAAGAATGCCAGGAGGACTTGGCCCCTTTGGAGGAAATAAACTACAAACTTTGCCCATGCATTTTAAAACACATCAGTGCCACATAAAGGGGGAAAAAAAATAATGTTTCCTCTCCTTTCAGAGCACTGCAGTGCCCACTTAAGTGAGCCTGATGCAATAAGCCATGGCTCCGTTTACTGCTGCAAACTCACTCCCTACCTTTGCTGCGGTTTCTCCCAGATACACAGACATTTTCAGATGGAGGCTTGTTTTTTTCCACCCAGGTAATACTGGAAACCACCACAACATTTTGGGCTCAAGATAACAGTGTGGAAGTACCACAGGCAACCCTTGTCCATGCCCCTCTGACTGCAATGTATTCGGGGATGCAATGCTGACAGAGCTGATGTGGCCCAAAAACCAGGCAGGATTGCTGGCTCTGAGCACAGCGTGCTCCTTCTCCAAACCCTGAGGCGCTGGGGCCACTCAGCAAGACCCGCTGCATGTGGAGGAACAGCAAAACGAGTCATCATTAAATCACTTTTTACTATATCTATTACCATTAAATCTATCCTTATTAAATCCAGTTATAGCATTAGATTTGTTCTCCAGAGACAAAGGATGAAGCTTCTAAGCTTGTTCTTTGGGGAAATCTACTCCTGCTTTTCTTAGAAGCAACCTGGATATTTTTATTGAATGCACGAGCTGAGCGAAAAAGCAGACAAGCCCATGGAAACCTACCGGCACCTTTGCCAAAAAGATGTTCTCTGCATGCCCAGCGGAGCCCTCTTCCCCTGCTCTCCCTCCTCTCTCTCTCTGATCCTGCTTTTCAGCCAACCACATATAAAAATCTTCGGCATGTGCCAAGTACTACAGATGGGTCCATTGTAGCACACCCTAATGTTCATAGCTGACACCCAGGTGTTACAGTTTGTACTTGCTCACTAGCCAGACGGTGGCTTCTTGCCAAGGGGAAGGCACAAAGCACTCGGATACCATGCTGAAAGGCTATATAAGAGAGGCTTTAAGAGAGGGAAGCACAGGTAAGAGGCCGTGCAAAAGCAAGAGGAGCCTTGTCCATATTTTCTTGACTGCAAAGTGTTCCAGGATGCAACGCTGTCAAAGCCTCCCATCCCCATAAAGCTCTGATTTATTATCGGATTACATCTGAGTATCTCCATTCCTCTGACCTTACCCGCAAGCAGAACACCTCGTTTCAAACCCACTGCTGCCCCATGAGTTATTCCAGGTCTGGCCGGCAATATAGACATGGGCAGAGGGAGAGCGGGCTGCTGGTTTCTGATGTGCTCAGCACACCTGGGCTGCGGGTTCTCGCAAACCGCTCCCAAAATCACAGCAAAGCACTGTCTGCATGTAGCCAAGTTGGCCTGAGAGCATTTAAGAGCCTTTCCTGTTTCACTACCTGGAAAGGGTTAACACTAGGATCCTATTTTCTCTTCCACTTTCCCCTCCCAGGAGCCTACTCCCCTTCCAGCCTAATTTCCTTCAGTTTAATTAATTTTCAGTAATCACCCGTCTAGACACCACGAGCAGCAGCCTCACACCCCAGGTGACACAGCAACGACGGGCAAAGGGACACAGCATGGACCAGCCCCTTGGCGAACCCTGCACTGCTGCGAACAGGCGCAGGCATCAACACCAAAAATCCCCCCTCAGCATTATTATTTTTTTTTGCAGAACAAATGCTTTTCAGGATTCAGGTGCAGGGAGCCTCTCCACCATCTGGCTGGTGGGGCTCCCCAGCTGTCTGCAGCGGGTGCGTTTGGAGCAGCACGTACGATGCTTCGGGATGCACCAAACCTGCAGCACATGTGGAAAGCAAGTGTGCAGCACCAGAAAGCCAAGAGTGTGCTGTGAAGTCCTGTGTGACATATATGTTGTGGCCCATGCAGGGTTCCTGGAGGCTGGGCAGCCCTTGGTGACATTCTCATAGGTGCTGGTGACACCTGGAGAAAAGAGCAAGAGCAGCTCTGATGGCCCTAAGCAAGCTGCTCTTTATTGACCAAATTATTTGCAACCTATAGGAAGGCAAGAAAAATTACAAGGTGTCAGGAAGGCAAGTCGGAGAACAGCAGTGATCTCATGGAAGTACATAGAAAGAGATCACTTGAGAAACATGCAGAGCATACTTCGGATGAACATCCCACAGCACACGAAGTGATCCAAGCAGAGAGATACCAGCCACCAGCCTGGTAGCTGCCGCTACACAGAGGAGTCAAACCAATTTTGGGTCATATAAAAAGCACATATCAAAAACACAAAAAATTGGACCAAGAGATGGCCAGAAAACTCTTGATATAATTTCTCTTTCACCCTAATTCCAGCACAGAATGAAAAAGAACGCTGATGAAGCTGTTTGACAGAAAGGACAGCTAGTTCATGCATACATTAGTGAGCAGCCACAGTGTGTGAAAAGAAGCCGTCCTCTCGTTTGGCTGCAGAATATCACTGCTGAAATATCTCCCCCTCGGCCCAGGGTGAGAGGCAGCACTGGCACTTACCAAGCACAGCCTGCACTGCTCTCTTTTCACCCTGTCCCAACCGGCGTGCTCCCGTCCGCACATTCCCAAGCCAGACGAACTGGCGACCTCCTCGTCCTGACCATCTCCCACCACAAGATCTGTTGGTTGAGGCCTTCAGTTCCTACCTAGAGAAAGCAAACAGTGCCAGAAATGCATCACCCTGTTTGCGAAGGTTTAGGAGAATACCACTGGCTTCACTGAATGGGACCAGCAGCATCCCAGACGCTCACAGCACTGTATGGCAGCCCAGGAGGCACAAAGCCACCCTCAGCAACCCCACAGCATTTTCCAGTTTCTGATCACTCTGCTGTATTCACTGAAACAAAATTCATCGGGCAAGACCACCTGACTCCTGAGAGGTTTTTGTGTGTGTTCCCAGCAAGCAAAGCAAAACAAAACAAATGAAATCCACGCGACAGAGCACATTAAAGTCTATTTGGGTGTTACAAGCTAGGTTTCCTAATGCACTCAGGACGCCAAAAAAATGGAAGTTCGCTTTTACAGTCATCTCCCTCCCCTCTTGTGCTCCCCCCTTCCCCTTCACTTCAGCAGATTATGTGAGACTCATTACTTTTTATAGCTCTGAACAAAAAAACATAATCTTACCAGTTCTTACTAATATTATGCAATGACATAATGCCATTTGGGGAGGTGTTGCACAAAGAGGCTGACTTTTACTGGCTTCTGATGGCAGGGCTCTCCACTTTACATTCTGTTTTATGTGAGCCTCCTCAGAATTTATTGACCTCAAAGGATTTCTCAAGTTGCTTAATTATAAAAAGAAGAAGACAGCACAGTGGCTTCACGAATTGATGTAAAAGTCAGCTGGAAGGTGTCACTACAGAAGGAGGTGGTGGAAGGAGACACGTGGCAAGAAGCAGTTGTAGGGGTAGCTCAAGGGGGCCAGGCTTTCCCTATGTGCTGCTGAGGGATGCTGTACGGCATCCAACTGCCCTCATACCCCATAGGTGTGCTGGGTGAGCTCCAGCCAGGGCAGGCACAGAGGCTGTGGGCACCTCTGAAGCCCAAGTAGGAACCGAGAAGGAAATCCTGGAAGGGACCGACCAGAGCCACCTGAACGCAAGGGGAAGTTTTTTCTGACCTGGCACTAGAAACGGCTTTGCTCACCGGCATCAACTTCCAAACCCATATTCCTGGGAAAAAATAAAAGAAGCAAGCCAAAACAAGCCAAAACCAAAACAAGGAAGGGGGGAAAAAAAAAAAAAAAAAAAAAAAAAGTGGCAGTCACTTCCGAGTTAGGAGCTGCACTAAGCTGGGCAAGAATTCACTGAGAATAACGAGAACAAAGCTGAGTAGGAAGGATAATTAAAATACATGCATGTGCTGAGGAGTTATTATTTAAAGATGTTATTTTGGTCTCTCGTATGCTGCCTGGTGCATGGCCCATGAATGTGTCCAAAAGAGGCAGATCTGGCTGGAAAGACTGAATGCCGTTCAGTATTTTCCCTGCTACATTTTCACATCTCAGGGAAAACTGTGGAAGCGAGGGATCTGTACCTAAGCTTTTCTAGCTTGTGTGACCATTGCCTGCTCGGCATGACACCACGGGTCTCACTTCTCTTGGCAGCAGTACAGGGCTTGTGCTTTCATATGGATGAAGTATTTCTGAGCAACTTCTCCGATTTATTAAGCATGAACAGGCTCCTCTTAGCTTCAAGCAGACAGAATTTTTAACAAACGTCTCAACAAATATGCTACCGTGGGACTGGGACAGAAAGCTTTGCCTCTTACGAGCGCAGGACTTTTCCTTCATGTTGTCCTTCAGCATCACAGCTCTGTGCAGAGGAAGAGCACGCTCCCAGCAACGCGGCCAAGTGGGACATGGTGAAGGCAGCACCCTTCCTGCCCTCGCGCTGCCTCCCAGCTCGGCAAAAGGGCTCCGTTTGCTCCATGGACTAAGGGAGCGTGAACAGCACTGGAGAGACGAAGCTTGCCTCTGGTGGACTAGAAAATGACATGGGAGTTAAGAGATTAAACACGCTGTGTCTCCATGGGGTTGCTCACACCAGGTAGGAGCAACCACACAAACCCAGTGAAGCCGTTTCAGATAGGTGACAACAGGGAAACTGCAAGAAATGGGGGACAGTAAGGGAAGACATGATGAACAAGAAAAAAAGCAACAAAGGGAGCAGGCTGAGAAGAGAAGGGTAAAGAAGATACAGCTGTGGGCACAACTCTGGCAAGGAGGGTGGGAAGGGACCGGCAGCTTTTCCCTAAGCCCAGAGGGGCTGGAAGCCCTATGGAAACGCTGCTAGGAGCAGGGACACATGTCGATTTTGCAGCTTCTCCTTGTTTACTACTTCTATGAAATTTTTCACAATACACACGTAGCGCTCTGGGAACGGAGCCAAAGCCCTTTCAAACAGGCGAGCATCGGTGCCCCTGCGCTGCGGGCTCCAGCCAGGGCCAACCTGCACTGGGTTTTCCAGCTTCCCCCTGCAGAAAAGAGCCCAGCAAAGGGGCCCCAGCAATCCAGGCAGAGAGATGTGTTATCACGTACACGCGCTGATTTATACCTCAAAATGAAAGCTCGTGCTGACCTTTGCAACTAGAGTTCACCAGGTATTTTGTGATCAAACAGGTTTCTTGTGCTCTGAAAGTAGGGATTTGAGCCCTGCTAGAGCCAGATCTGGATAAATTTCTTATTTCAAAAAAAAAAAAAAAAAAGAAAAGGGGGGGTGTGGAAATAATGCAAGGAGCCTGAATTTATTGAAGCATTTCTTCTGCCAATTTCTAAAAAGAAAGAAATTCATTTTGGGAGTAAAGATGGCTTTCATTTTGAAAAAGAAGTACACAATAAAAGGAATAATAATAGCCATAGTAACGACCACCAAGTATTAAAATGTTAATGCAACATTGCAGCTAATAGGATCTAAATTTAACATTGATATGAGTGGAATATTTTTATACTTCACAGAAGTCTGAACTCGCTTTTTCTTTCTTTTTGAGACAAAAGTTTTATTCTTCAAGTCCCAAAAGTTCTTGTGGGATAAGAAATTATTTTTAGCTCTGCAAACTATTTTTGTGATTCAAGGAGACGCTGTTACCATCACCATGCAGAGAGGGCACTGAAGTATTAGTCTGGCTGATGCTTTTCCCCCTATGGCTTGTGGAAATCTTTTAAAGGGTCTACAAATGGCAAGCAGCAAAATCAATATTTTAATCTTCCTTTTTTTTAGGCCAGATTTGACATTTCTGGAGAGATTCACAAGCTCCACAGGATTTTTTTTTTTTTTCAACTTGTGAATTCTTACGAGTAGAAACCCTAATTAGGCCAAATTGAGTGTTACAGCCACAAAGTGAGGGAAGCCACATCTCCCACGTCCCAGTCTCACAACAGGACACCAGGCCAGGAACTCTGGCTCTCTTGGAAGGAATGTGAGCCTTAACACTGCCTTCAACAGGCTTTGGATCTCAAATATTAGAACAAAAAAAAAAAAAAAAAAAAAAATTATCNAAAAAAAGAAATATGTATTTGCCAACAAGATTCACCACTAAAAATAGATTAAAGGGAATGGAGAATATATACAAAAGGAATGAAGGAAAGAGGAGAAAGTTGTAGAGTGTGAAAAAAGAGCAGTCCTGACCTCACTGAAGACGACCAGACTTTTGCCACTAGATACAAGCAAGCCTCCACCCAGAGATCACAAAACAGCTATTTGTGCACCAAGGGTTTTTGCTGGGTGGTACTGAGGGGCTCCACGCGTTCCTGCAGACTTGCTGCCAACCAGTTTTAGGGGACAACGCATGAGAAGAAAACACAGTCTCTGCACGAGGAGTGGGCTTGGAGGCGCTCTTGGGGAATGGGCTGCTTTCATTTATTTCGTTTTTTTCTTCCTAAGTCTTTATGCCCTGAATGTCACTTAGATAGCTAACCTGGAAAGATGAGGGATTTCACCGTTGACTGGCATGATGTAGATGTAAAGTGTCCCTTGGACTGTGCGCTTGCCATCTGTCAGCTGTGCGGTAGCACTATCCTCCAGGCTTTCTGTGTCATCATGCATGTACGGCAGCATCCGTCCTGAGGGAAAGAGGGAGAAATCAAAATGAAAACCCTCTAAAAACTTAGAACACAGAGATCCTATTATTTATGAAAAAGGCACCCCAGCACTCCCTGGGATTTCAGATGTTAGTTGTGATCTTTAAGTACTACAGACTTGATGTCCCAGAAAGCCCAGCCTGCTCACATGGAAAGAAGCCCTTTTTTTTCTGTTGCAGTGCTGATGCTCAGCCCTGCTGCAGGACATGAGTGAACCTGCACAACCCAAAGCCCAACGCCATCACACAAACTGGGTGCTGGTGACCCTTCAGGAGAGGATTTTGGTGTTTTTCTTCCACGGCCTTCCAGCTTGCAGCGACCTGCAGCTCAGGCCCTCCCCAGGGGTTAAGTCTGCTCTTCAACACGTTTTGGGGCAAGGCAACAAGGAAATGTAGGATCAAGCTGTTTATGGAACAGGGCTCAGCTGGAAGTGGGATACTTGTCAGCCTGAGTGCACCTAGAGTTTGCCAAACTTTCAGCAATGCACTGGGAGAAACTATTCTGAAGTTTTCTGAATTGCAAAGGAATTAAAGGAGAAATATTACTAGAAATAATTCATCCAAAAAATGTTATTCTGGGCAACTAGCAAGAGATACAGAAAAAAAAAAAACTCTATCTCTTTCTTTTCTCCAAAGATTTTCAAGATATCACATAAAAGCAGCATGTCCCTTAGGTTTCTTTCCCGAAAAGCACACTGCCAGTTGCAGAGATGGTCACCTGCTGAACCCACCAGGCATCTGCCAGCTTGAGGGAAGCTTAAGCCTGGTCTTCACAGTCCCATCCACTGCATCTTGCTTACCTGCTCTACATTTGAAGACCAATTCCTCTCCAATTTGGGGGGAGGGAACATATTCTACTAATAAATCAGTAGCAGTGAGATACATTCTATTCAATTTGGATTTTGCAAAATCTGAAGTCACATCTTGCCCTCATCCTACCAGTGAGCAGCGTGCGCCCAAGGTGCACGATGTCAGGATTTTGGAATATTGGGGCTTGGGGATGTTAGGGTGTCAGGATTTTGGGATGTTGGGGTTTGGGGATGTGAGGGTGTCAGGATTTTGGGATGTTGGGGTGTCAGCCTCTGACAGCACTGCTCAGAGCTGACCCTTGCCACCAGCAGCCTGGACATCTCCATGACCCCACCAACGCAAGTGGGCTCCCATCAATCAGCAACAAGACACACCACCCCCCACAGATATTTTTTTTTGGTTTCTGATGCAAAATAATTATTTATGGAAAAGTGAATTTACATAACTGAAAAGATCCATTCAGCTTTTAAGCCTTTGTTGAGGAGAGGAAATCACAGTAATTGACAGCAAACTTTCCAGAGGCCTCTAACACCTGCTTTATATCTTGCTTTGAGCAGCTCGTACAGACTCATGCATTAAACGATTGGGCAGGGTGCTAGCTGCGGACCTGCCCATCAGTGCTGAGCAGTCCCAGGACACCGTCAGCACATTCTGCAGCGTCACATCTGCACCCTGTAGCCTGCACACAGCCCCCAGCCCCAAAAAGCCTTCCATTATTTGGAGGCTTTGCTGAACTCAGCCTGCAGAACCAACTGGCTGGAGTTTTTTTTTAATTTCAGCACTGGCTTTTCAAATACACAAAACACACCCTTTGCATTAGCGCCAGCGGTTTGCTTCTCTGCCCAAACCCAAACCGTTTGTGGGCTGCCAGGGTGCCAAATAGCCCCCAGCCCACAGCCGCTTCCTCTCCCCTGCTCCCGTGCTACTTGGCACGTGTGCTGCCCAGATGCCAAGCGTGGAAAGGATTTTTTTTTTTTTTTTTCCTTTTTCTTTTTTCTCCCCCTGCTGCATCTGGCTCCTGCACAGGGTCTGCAGGCAGCGGTGCTGGCAGCTGGCAGCTGCCTTTGGGTGGCTCCCAGGCGCCAGCCTCACTGTGCCCCTGCCTCCGAGACAGGGCATGAGGGCAGCATGCAGCCAGGCTCCCCGTGGGAGCTTTTGGGGTGAAAATGCAAAATAATAATACTAAAAAAAAAAGGGAAAAAAAAAAAAAAAAAAAAAGAGCGGTGAAACGAGACCATTTGCCCTTTGGCTTGGGCACAAACCACAGCGCGAGTGCCAGGCCTCCCCTCCCTCGGGAGGCGGGGGGCTGGGGGGAGCTGCCGGGCCCGGGGCTCGCTGCAGTGAGCGGCGGCTCCCAGCAGAGGCCATCCT
>VXAV01007557.1:97187-159099 GCA_013399715.1 Alectura lathami
CCTCCCCCGGCGGCAGCGGGGCCGGGGGCCGCAGCGAGCCGCATCGCGGGGTGCCAGCAGCCCCGCCGCCCGGTGCGAGAAGCAAAGAAGAGAAAGCGGTGAAGGAAAGCCCAAGCACCTCCTCTCGGAAGTTGCTGGAATTCAGCGGGGAAAGGCTGCGAACGGCGCGGGGGGGCTCAGCACCTCGGGCCGCCGTCGCCTTCCGTGGGGCGGGTGCGGAGGATGGAGGGGCTCGGCGGGGCTGCAAGATCTGCAGCGCGGTGCCACCGCCCGCGGTCACCTTCCCCTGCCGGCCCAGAGGAAACAGGCGGCCTTCCTGTAAAGGGTGAAGTAGAGGTTTTAAAACCAGAGCCATGGGATGCAGGAGGAGTTGGGCAAAAAGCTTTCCCGACAGACCGTCTGCCTTTCTGACAGAACCATTAAAGCTTCCAGTGGAAGAGGGTGCTTTCCTGCTGTTTGCAAAACTGATTTTTGGAGGCCACGTGCTCAAAAACGGACTCACCCTGGAAACACACTGCTGGAAGACAAAAGGGAAGAGCAGCTCCTGCTGCTGCCCTTGCTGTCTGCACGTGCCTCTCCCGCACCGGTACCAGCCCATGAAGCCCACAGGTGGTCCTGGCTTTGCTTTCTCTCCTTTTACCCAGGGGCTGCTCCGTATCATCGTTAACGAAACCTTCGTTCGCATTACATGGTTCTTTCCCACTTGCAGCATATGCTCACTGGAAAAAAATATCACGTGTAGCCCCACTGCAGGATCTTTTTTTGCACTTCAAGCTAGTCTATAATATACGATAGAGCGCCAACGCTTTCATTGACATATAGCTTGTTCACTTGAATGTCATGAGAAAGCAAACAAATGCATCTGAACAGCGCAGAGAGCTGGTTAGATGGCTGATCCGGTGTGTAGCTTTGGTTTCATAAATAAATTAGTTCAGTCTCCTGAACGGGAAGAGAAACATGAAGCACTGACCTCAACGCAACTGCTGCCCTTTGTTACCAAGAGGGCTTTGCTCAGTTAGAAACACAATTTGTTTTGGTTACAGATTTTCTGTGAGTAGAACCAAAATTTAACCTAATGCCTTGCTGGAGCAAGGGCTTGTATAAAGGACCACGTTCGGAGGGAGTTTCTGACCAAAAAGTCAGGCAAGGGCTGGGAGTGGAGCATGGGCACAGTCCTACACCAACACAGCATCAATTCCTGCTAGTTTGGGGCTGCCTGACAGTGCACCGGGCTCCAGCACGCATTCTGCCTGGCAAAGGACTGCAAGATTTTCTTCCTTTTCTTTTCCCTTCCTTCTGGATAGGAATAGCTCATTAAAGATTTAAATTTTCAGTTAAAGAATCACTTTGAAAGAAAAAAAAAGCACAACAAAAGTTAATATTCATCCTTTCAACAGGAGGTGGGAGCAGCCATGCTCTTTACACCAAGCTCAAAATGAGCAGAAATTGCTAGAAATCCATCTAAAGTGCACAACATGAAAAAAAAACCTAGTGTTTCAATGAAAATAAGTACAACCTCTGCAAAATACCAGAAAAAAAAAAAGAGGTCTTGAAGTAGTAGTGTTTAAAAAATAAAATAAAATAAAGCATTTCAGGTGTTATTTGAATTCATATTCAAAATGAATACTTCACAGAATAGCTACGCAAGTTGGCAAAGGAAATATTCAGAACCCACAGAAAGACTCTTCTGTTAGCCAGAGAATGGCAACAGCCTCCCAGCCGCCTCCCAGCCCTTTGCTCTGTTGCTGAGGGGTGAGCTGGTGACCAGCCTGGTGCTTAGAAACCTCAGTTCCAACCAACCACCCCAGAGCCAGCTCAGACAGGTCTGGACCCTCTCTGCAGCCCTCTTCTTTTTCCGTAAATGGGGAGGAGGATGGTCTTGAAGGTCTTTTCCAACCTAAATGATCCTATGATTCCATGACACTTTCCCTCCTGCACAGCCTGTTGGGGATAAAATGAAGACTCTAAGACTCTAAGAGAAAACAGGATCACGTCGGCTATTTAGGCAGATCGAGGCGGCCCC
Organism: Alectura lathami; assembly: GCA_013399715.1. Classification (NCBI taxonomy): domain Eukaryota; kingdom Metazoa; phylum Chordata; class Aves; order Galliformes; family Megapodiidae; genus Alectura; species Alectura lathami. The sequence continues at coordinate 99,211 of VXAV01007557.1, forward strand.
ATGAGCAGGCTGCGTGGTCCAACTCTCCGTGAACTGGAATTACAACATTTAACAACTCTGTGTATGGGCAGACGAAGGCTCTGGAGGAGTTTGGCAGTGCTGGGTTGGTAGGTGCCTTGGTGGCAGATCCTTCCACATGGGGAAGTCATTTCCCTGGTCATAAAGTTCCTATTTATGGAAGCGCTTTTAGCGCATCTTAAAGGATTGCCTACTGCTAATGCTGCCAAAATGGCATGCTCAGCAGGAGGGAAAGCCATGCCTCGGCACAGCTTGGGAGAACTAGAGAAAGAAAAACTGTCGCACCTTGAACTTCATGCAAATCAAAGACAGTTCTTGTAGTGATGGAAAAATTCATTGGCGAAAACTGATCCAAGTAGCAGAGAGGTGGGTGGGCTCATTGGTGTACTTTGAAGTACTGTAAGCTATTAGCTAGGACATCTGACCCTGCATAGGCATGAAGGAAAGAATTTCTCCGTTTAACCTGTATTTGACTAAGGCATTGCTTTGGGTAAAACAGCCAGTCAAAATGAAAGCTTAAACAACAAAACCCAACAAATTGGTGCACATTGCCTCTGTTATGTCCCATACTTAGCAATTCTGGCAGAAAATACATATATATATACCTTTTCTGTCTCAATTCGTATGTGGTGTATTTCAAAGAACATGATGCCCATGCTCACATTTTTTTTTTGTGAACTTTCAAGCACAATTTAAGTGCAGTTTAGACTACAATGGCCAGATTCTCCACTCAGCATTCAGGATAACAAAAGCATGGTCCCACAGCACTGAACTCAACTTGTTTTATGCCACTTGCTTTGGCGTGAGCAGGAGAAGGTGTTTATCTGTACCAGTCGTACTGATCAGGGAAGAGCTGTTCCAGCCTTTTAAAAGAGGAATTTTGTGGGCATTTTGAGTGCAATGCAACGAAAAAGGAGGTACCTGGGTTACATGCACTCTCTGCAAATGAAATGTGGCTGAGGACCCAAACATAGGAATTTGGGCAAGATTCATGGAGTACCTGGTGGGATTTCGAAAAGAAGCTTGGCAGAGCTTTCTGATGTGAGTTGTTGCAAGGAGTGACCAATGTCACCCTTACGGACGTCAGGGTGCCCTGCCAGCACACGCGCTCCGGCTACAGCACAGATCCTGCTTGACATGTCAAAGATGATTCAAAGAGCTGGGCGAAGGACGGATTGTGCTCTTCATAACCAAAGACCACTTTCTGTCCTCAAAATTATGTTTTAAACACAACTAGTCTGGGTACAGAAGAGAAAAAATACTCAAATCTCTCTTAGATCTTGTTGTGTGGCAGTTGTGGCTGGGTGCCTGCGTGCTCTGTCCACATACGCTCGGCAGATACTCCAGCCTAAAGCTTGCAAGATTTGTTTATCTGCTGCCTCATCCTGAGCTGTTGTGTTGCAAGTGCCAGAAGCTCTCTCCAGCCCTGTTGTGGAGTCTGAAGCAGAAGACATCCATCCAGAGAAAGGAAACGCCACCGACTATTTTGTGCAACAAACCAGCTACGAAAACAGTTTCAAATCTGACCATAAGGCAATAAACATTTGCAGTTGCCTGTGACTAAAGTATAGATTTTATATATTTAAAAAGCCTGCTAACCCATTTTAGACAAAGGAAAGAGGGGAGTTGAGAGCTCCCAGCTTCTGGCCCTGTTCTCGGTCATCTGCCCCGGTCCCAATTGTCCTTGTGATCAATACAAGTACGCTGTTATAGAAATAACACCGGGCTTAAAAATCAGAGGAGTTCCCTGTGCACCTTCGGGGTGCTGTGGCAATGTCAGATATGTGGGGGCACAAATCCTCAGCAACTCTTTTGCTGGTGCCCTCCATCGCCGCCAAGCACTCCAGCATTCGCCCAAACGTTGAGGGCCGGCATTTCAAAGGACACAGCTTATTCGGGATCGAATGCGCAGCAGTCGTTGCCCTTTCTATTTAGGCCGAGAAGCTCTGAATCAACAGTAAGGATCCTGGACATGGGAAAATACAGAGCTGACAAATACGTAATTTAATTAAATAGGCTGCCATTGTTTAAGCCATAGCCCTTTCCTCTGATCCATCTCTCTCAGAACTCTTTGTCTTAATGTTATGGTCTACTTGAAACGCTTGAGCTCATGAATGGATTAAAGAGGGTTTCATTTGTTTTATTTATTATTTTTACTGCTTTGCTTGGCTTTTTACAAACAGGGGAGGCACAGCCCTCATTTAGAATTAACTGGAACATGCACATTCTTTCCTCCTCCTCTGACTGGAGAGGGGGGAAAAACAACAACAAAAAGATTGCAACTGCTTCAAAAGTACAAAAACTCTTGGGTAATTTGTCATCACTGTTTACAGATTAACAAAAACAGCTTCAGAACACAATCATTTCAAAACCTAGATAGAATACACATTTACCACAACAGTAAATTGTGGGATTCTTTAAAATGAGCAGGAATTTCACCCAGTTACTTTTTGTTCAAAATCTTGCATATTTACCTTTTGGCATTGTCATTAACTTCAGTCTTTGATTTTAAAGTGTGAGTTCTCGCACTGCCCCAAATATAATCTCAGTATTGTAATGTCTCACTGTGATAGTTGTGTATCCCTTGAAATGCATCAATGATGCATTGTATCAGCAAGGACTCAAGCTTCCATTTATCTTCAAATATTTCACAACCCACTGCAGCATATTCTCAGTTGCAATTTTTGCTTTCAAGTTTGGCCACCATGTGTGCAGCATTAATTTCTCTGTTCACATGTAATTCATTCAGGGACTTACACCAGCTGAGAACCACATATGGAGGCCCAGATTTACAGAGCTTTTATTTTGTGCCATGGAAGCCTAGAAGAAACAATTTTCTATTTGAATATTGAGTGTTTACAGAGGTCTTGTTGTTCACTAGAGACAGCGGATTATGAAATCATATTCTGCAAGAATCCCATCCAAAAAACCTGACTGTAACATTTGTTAATTCCTCTTTGTTCCAGGGCTCACGGGGTTCTTACAGGGCAATTGAACATTGCTTTTCCTCTCTCAGGGTTTGTTGTTTATTATTACTATTTACCACTTTTAAAAAAGTGTTTGTCCAGCCTCAGTCAGTCTCTGTTGTGTCTGCCATTACATCAACTTTGAGTAACCAAGACATGGCAGCAGAGACAGCGACAAGGACTGGGACTTGGGTCTCGAGGACACCAACACATGCTCTAACGCCTACCACAGCTTTGATGGTGCTGCTATCTTCTATCAGAAGATATGCATGGGGAGCTTTTCTGATGAGAAACAGCCAAGAAATTATCTGTGTTAAGGGTATTCACACCATAAAACGCACTTGGGTCCCCAGTGTAGATACATGTACCAGGCAACCAATGTTTGGGGTTGAGGATACTTGATTTTATCGCATCTGAGTCAGTTCCAAACGCAGATCTCAACAAAACCCTTCTGTGGCACTCATTTAGTCTTGTTTTGAGAAAATAATGACATATTGAGTGACTAATGTCCCACATAATTAATCCTGCAGCTCCTTATTTATCAAGATTTCAATGGGGATGGAGCATTTGGATCGAAAGCAAGAGTTTCTGAAGTTAAATCTAATGCTGACAATAACCCTATAAGGATGCTTCAGGTTGAAGCCTACCTGTGTCGGAGACCTGGAGGAGACATCGTGTGCCCACGTCTGTCTGGGAGAGGAGCCAGGGTGCAGGTTAAGCTGATCAGTCCCGATGGCTGCTGGAGGTGGCAGAGCTGGGTGGACATGTGGTCTGGTCCCACAGAGTCCTGACAGAAGTGTGAATTGACTCTAATTAGGGAGCGCCCATGTGGCCTCCGATGTATCAGTTTAAATCAAACATTAGTAACTGTCAATTTCTTCTTTCACCCAAGACCCAAATCCTGTAAACACAAGGACCGTAACAAATCCCTGAAGCAGGTTTTAGTGCACATATATGGAGAACATACTAAACTATAAATACTGTATACCATATGGCATCGAGATTATCTAATTTCACTTCATAACTGGTGATAAAATGACCAATCAACTGACGTGCAGAATGAAATGCCAAGCCAACGATTCAGCTAGCCTTAAGACGGCTCTGAGTTTTCATCATATCCCATTCCACCCTAAAAATAAGCACGCACCTATTCCGCTGGTACTGAGAGCATGAACACCGTGGGATTCTGTGCAAGAGGTCTGCCAGCAAAGCCAAACTCTGTCCTCATTTCTCTGCAGGTGTGACAAAGGTGAATAAGACAGATTAGGACACCAACAGTAGCAGACATTTTGAACCGTGCATTTATGGACATGAAAAAGGTATTTGGGGAAGGTGATACTAATTTCTGAGGTTTTTACATAATTCTTACACCAGAGGTTTGTCACTAAGGCTCCTAAGGTCTGTTGCAGCACAATAGCAGAACATTCATGCTTAGAGAAACATGGATGATATTATCTGCTCGGAGGAACTAGAAGTCAAATGAATTTTGGAGTAATACAAAAGATTAAAATTACACAGCGCTTTAAAGCGTGTTTAAAACAAGCATCAGCTTTTTTCGAAGTTAAACACCAGTGTCATCTGCTTTGATTTTGTGGAGGTTTAGACCCAGAAGCAGTGAGATTGATCAGTCTACAGATCAGTTCCCCAGGAGAGTGCTGGAAAATGGCTTTGTTGGCTCATTTAAAATTAGCTTGGGTACAGCAGTTATGAATATACTGTGCAGAAAAATCTGCACTGAATGATAAACAAATAGGTTGCTATGATTTCATGCTATTTTAATAGCTGGTGATTAACCAGATGAATGCCATTTGGTCTGGCCTGATTTGCCAAACGGTTCCTCGCTCCTACCATCCAATCAGCCATAGAGTAGTGCCCCATACAACCATGGACTCCCACCACATTGAACTCTGACAAAATTTTAGGGGAATAGTAGCATATTGTAAGGTAGATACTCACTCATATCAGTCTCAGCATTGATCTTCTCACAGCACTCTGCAGAGAGCCATACTGAGGGTTTGTCTTTGACGTGAGGTTAAGGTCCTTGGGGTCTTCTTCAGAAACATTCAGACATTTCAAATGCATGCATGCTTAAGATTCACCACAAACACATCTACTGAGGAAAACACAGCTAAACACAAGTCTAGCTAGTCTGAACTAAGTGCTGGCTTGCCTCAGTTACCAAGAATTGGTCATCTGATAAAGCCAAGACCACGCCATACTCCAACAACAGCTTGATTTTCCATGCAGTGGTAATCGGCTTGAGGACTGCTGAGTGTTTGGTGATAGAAGAATTTGAAACTGAGAGCCTGCAAAGGACAGTGCACTATTAATGTTAAACCAGAGGCAGAAAAGGAACCAAAGCCTTTCCTGGCTTCTTCTTCCCTTCAAAATGGATTTGTTCCAATATCAGTGTAGGATGAGATCCCTTCCCAGCATCCCAATACCTGCTGTGGAGGTTGCGGCCCTGAGATGCTCATCCTTGCTCCCCACAGGAGGTTGCCCCAAGATGTGTGTGAGTGCCTTCAGCCCCCGGCCCAGGCAGGTGGGCCAGCTCGGCAGAGATGCTGCTGCCAGCCTGGGGACATGGCTTCTGCATTTCAATAATGGCCACTATAGCAGAGCTTGTCCTGCCCTGTATTAATGTATCAGAGAGACACATTACTAGGACTACATCGCTACTTTATGTCTAAGTCTTGTTTTATCTACATAAATTGGAATTTTGCCTTTTAATTTTTTTTTTAGTGTTTTTAGCATGGGTTATTTTTATGAGAGAACACTCTAATTGGCACCTCAGCACTGACAGCAGTTATGTCTCAGGTGTACAGGGCCAGTGCCTCGTTTTGTCCCCTCAGGGTACATTAATTAGCACGACTGCACTGGCTCACACTGCTGCCCAGTTCTAGCTAGTGCCAGAGGTCAAACTGTCCCCTGACTGTCACCAATCTGAGCTCTGAATAGCTCTTCATATGCACAGTGCAAGTTAGTATTACTCTTCTGGGAGGAGTGATGCTGAACAGCCCCCTTGCTCCTTTGCTGAGCGTCTTCCTGGCTCTCTGCTCACACCCCGCAGTACGTCTCTTACAGTTTTGACCTTGGAAGGTAACAAAGAGGTGGGATGGAGCAGAAAAAGCTGGAGGAGGGAGAGGAAAAGAAGATGGAAAAGAAATAGGTGTAAACTAAAAGCTGTGGAATGAGTATGCACAGATTTAAACGGCTAAACGAATGCCTTGATCCAACACGATGTTGAGAATCTCCTGAAAGAAGGGCAAAGCCTCTCATTCCTCCCTACTGCCATCAAGAACTGACCCTCAGGAATTCATAGCCAAGAAGGAATTAGGCTTTGTGCAACACAGCAAAACAAAACAGAAATAAAAATAAAAACAAGCTTGAGCAAAGACCTTGTTTTCTATGATTGGCAGTGCCAGAAATTAATACTTCAGATGAATTTCTGAGTGATAACTCAAAGATTTTTCTTTGCCTAGCATTAGTTTGCTATTTCTAAGTAGTCATTTACTCTGTACCATGCCTGAACAAAAAGGATAAAGAAAATATTAAACTTCAACATAAAAATGCTCACTTCCTTGAGAAAATGGATTAAAAAAGGAAAAAATAGGTGAGGTTCTTAACTCAGTAATTTAATGACCCTCGCATAGACTTGTCCAAGTCCTTTACAGATTACTCAGATCCAGTGCCACAGAATACTTCAGCATGAATGTTGCTCTTTGCAGGCAGTTGGAGATGATCTTATATACTTAAAAAGAAAAAGCACAATTTGAAATGCTTTGCTGAATTGTATAAAACAGCAGAGTAATTTTTGTCCCTATTCTGTGAAAGATGAAACAGGGACATGCAAGGTCGTAACGTCAGTGTTATCAGAAGACTCCACAAACTGTGGTTTTTCCACCTTTTGAGACTGACTGTCAGAGGCACTGGGCAACACCACCTTCTTCTGCTCTTGTCACCAAACAATGCTTCCTTCTTCCCCAGACAAGCACAATTCCCGCGCTATTTGCATTTCATTTCTCCATCACATGAGATAGCCATGTTGTGTTGCTGCACAAAGAGGGGCTTTGTTTCCTAACCAAAGGCAGGCAAATAACTGGCTATTGAAATTTATAAGGAATGGAATAATGTGACAAAACGCCACGTTGCTGGAATGCTTCTGCTCAAGAGCGTGCCTGCACAGATGGAGCAGAGCCTTGTCACCAGTGACCTTGTTCGCTCTTCCGCACCAGTTGCATTTTCCAAGTTCCTTACTCCTGCCGCAGCTCCGGACCTTCCGTTCTCAGTGGTATTGCAACTTGCCAGCACGCATCTCTGAACATGAACTCTTGAGGCAATTGTTTAAAAAGCAAAAAAATAATAAAATCAGAAGAAAAATTACATCACATTGATGTTGCAAAGCAAGCTACCTCTGTGTTGGTGTAGCACGATCGCGTCACCAGCCCTCCAGTGCCTGGCTGTTTCAGGTTGCCTCGTCATCCCAGGCAGATGCTCCAGTGCTAGCAAACGACAACACTTAGCCAGCTGGTCCTATGCTATCCAGCAGCTCACACTGAGCCATTCAGAGATTTTATTTTTCATGCAATCTGTAAGAAATTGGGATTAGATACCTATTTCATCATTCTTGAATCAATACATGTTCTACAGTAAATACGTATCCCAATGACAAACGAGATCATAAACCACCCAGATATGCCGACAGCTTCCTGACATCTCCCAGAACTTCAGGCACAGCAGGCAGTGATGAATACAAGCAGCCATGAACACCACGGACTCCAGCAGCTGCACACCAGGAGAGCATCTGCACGGAGCTCAGCACTGGGCGCAGACGCCCCGGGCAGCGCAGCACGGGCAGCACACTGCACCACACAACCAGCGGTCCCTGGTTTTCCTCTAAGAGCTGAAGTGATTTTTCAAGAGTTATATTAAAATGTATCAGACCAGAATTATTCCAAACACTGAGCTCTGCCTTAACCAGGTAAATTCCTATTCAGCCTGCAGCGGGATCTACAAATTGTAATTAACTTGCCAAAGTAGGTCAGGACTGTATATTGCAGTGCAGGGGTACTCTGGCTTTAATTATTTCAAATATTTTGAGAGGCAAACTGAAAACACTTAGTCAAATTAAGTGTTTTCTCTGAGTTGTCAGCATTGCCAAGATGAACAGGATAAATTGGATTAGATGCAGTCTATATGCTTAAAACCCTAGTGGAAAAGGATACAAAATGTAAAGCGACGCACAGAGGCAAAGCAAATATTATATATTGTCTGCAAAGCTGCAGATCTCAGCTCACTGATTAGCCAAATAGTTTGAAATAGCATGACTCATCTCCAGGAGATGCAGAGTGCTGCTGCTGGCTCCTATGCAACCCAGTTTGTGACAGCGCGACAGTCTCTGCCTGCTCACAGAGGATTTTACACCTGGGAAACAGAGTGGCAAGCAAATGCTAATTCGGGTTAAATATGAGACGCGAAATGATGTTAGTTACCCACATGAGTCTTGGGCTACAGGTTATCAGCAGGCAGGGGTGCACCACTCAGATCATGAGCTGGGAGAGCAGCATGAGGCTGCAGAGGTGGATGAAGAGCTTCATCGAGACAGAACCATTCACTGCTCTTGTCCCTCCATCAGAGATGAAGTGAGGGCATCCAGACAAGGACAGTGCTCCAGGGATGAGCACAGGGTGCTGGCCCAGTAGCCATACTCACAAGGAACATGCAAACCAATCCAAGAGCCTGGTTTTGAACACAGCCTCTGCCATTCCAGGCTGGTCTAGTGAGCAGTGGTCCCTGCCATCAGCTAACACAGATCCCTGCTACTGGAGTGGTAAGATTTGGAACATGAGCAAAGTAAGGAAAGGAAGGAGCACTTCAGCTGTTCTGCTTATGAAGACCCTCAGTGCTTTCTGTAAGCAACAGTGCTGCAGTGCTTAATAAGCTAGTAGAGGTCTGTGTTATAACTGCCAACAAATGGAAACTGCCTGAAACCTGCGTGTTGGGGGGTCGTTGGGTGGGAGGCAGGCTTAATCGCAGCTGGAGGTTGGGAGGGAGCACCTGGGGATCTGGTGTCACCTTCTGCTCCTTCCACTCACAAATACTCAGCACACAAAGCCCCTTCCACGGATGTTTTATGCTCCAATTTTGAAGCTGCTTGACTCCATTTGAGAGCTGTTCAGAATCTTTCCCCTCTGCTAGACAGAAACCACCATTTTCCCATGGTAGTTTATGTGCTTGCTTTTGGACCAATATGCAATTGCCCAAAAGTGTAGTTTTTTTTTTACACTTTGTTTGTATCAACATACTTAAAAGCACCCCAAGCTCCCTCTCAGTCTTTGCTTTGCTGAGCTCAGCAAGACAAACTCTTACCTCTTTCTTACAATAGACTCTCCATTCTTCTGATTACGCTGCTAGTTTTACCTCTACGCTGACCCTGGTCTGACTTTGTCTTTCCAGCGCGTGCATGTCCAGATGATGCCTGCCCAGTCCTCTGCAACAGCATTAGTGGTTAATTCATGCTGGGAATCCATGAGTGCCTGCGGATATAAGCACTTGAAGTAAAAGGCTGAGGGGTCTCCATCCTGACTGGCTCATCCCCCCCCTGCATCCTCATCCCCCCCCTGCATCCTCATCCCCCAGCTCCTGAAACAAAGCATGCAAAGCTGGCCGATGTCCTGGAAAAATTATGTGCAGGGTTGCAAATGAAATCGATGGTAAAATCAGGAATAAATCCCAACTAACTCATTTACTTAAGCCACATGAATACAAATATCAAACAAGAGTATCTAAAACATCAACAAATTATGATAAGTAGCTAAAACACAGAAGTTGTCATCACCATGTCTGGACAGAATTTTGACAAGTCCTCAGATAAATCTTCTCCATCTCCTTTTTCCACAGACAGTTGATATTTTGAACAGAAATTCTCAAGTCAAAAGATGTACATCAATTTTTAGTTCTAGCAAAAAAAAAAAAAAAAAAAAGAANATGCTTTTCACTAAAGCTTTTTTACATAAAAACCTATTCTTTTATCACAAAGTTGGCTCAAAAATTGTCAAACTAGTTCTAAACTGTAGCGGTGAATACAGTTCCCACTGGAGACTGACTACAGGTGCATGTTAGCATCTGGTCATCTGACAGCGTACAAATCCTTTAAAAATAATAAAAAGCTTCTACTTAGCCAGGCAGTGCCACCAAGCCTTATAGAGGGAACATCCTCAATGTTCAGCTTTAAAATAAGTATGCACTGTAGTAAAGTAAGAAATAGCAGTTATGTAAGTAAAGAAGTGTGCATGTAGCATTTAATCCTATAAACTGAGCAGGTCTTGATGCTGTACTGAAGTGACTTTTTGTCATGGCCAGGCTCAATTGCATCTTAAAAAAAAAAAAATTGAAAAACAGATCAAAGAGAACCAAAGGGATCTCATGGAATATGTTACAGAGGATCTGAGGGGCACAGAAGACCCAGCTTCCACAAATGCTCAAGGCAGCTGATCTCAAGGCAGCTATATATTATTCAGCAGCAACTAGGAGGCATGAACTTACAGAAACAATACCCGCCGGGAGTAGGATTCAGGCGGGTAGCACAAAACTGGCAGTGATGAGAAAGTCCACTCTGCCCATGGGATGAGTAACTGTGCTGCTGGGAGAGAGAGCAGAGCAGCAGGGAAAGCTCCTTCCTAAAGACTGATGTGTTGAAGTCGAGCTCTTCTCCAGACCGATGGCTTGAAGAAGGATCTGCCAAGTTTGATATCCATACAGCAGTGACTAGCTGCTCTGGTAGAAAGCTGGATGGTAACCAGTCCAGACAACACAAACCCAAAGTACCAACAGACAAGTTGTTGGCTCTTTTCTCCCCTGTATAATTCATGTATTTTAGAAGGTGATCGTGTTTTAATGATCTTTCACTTCTCCAAACATACTTGAGAAGAGAAACCGTGTTGTATCCCACTGTGTATCTAAGCACAGTTCCAAAGTAAAGCCAGGGAAGCTGCATGGCAAAGAAATTGCCCAGAAAAATATAGCATTTAAATAATGGCTTCACTTAAGACAACAAGGATAATAGGGCAGCCTGAGTTCAAGGAATTTATTCCAGGTAATTCAGTGCAGCGCCTGAGAGGTCTAGGGCGCAGTCCTGGGAATCTAAGTGGTCTGAAATCACTCCCTAAGCAGACTATTTAGCATTTGTTTAGGATGCCTGGGCAATAAGTTACAGCACTCTGTCATTGCACAGTTGTGCATGCAAGCCTAGCAAAAATAAATCGAGTAAATGCAACAGGCTGACCTCCAGACAGGGCATTTGTGCAGCATGAACTACTGAGTCACAAGTCTCAAAATAACAAGTACTTTTTATATTTTCAAATTATTTTGACAGATTTTCAAATGCTGTAGTTGTGATATTGAACAAGAAAGAGTAGCAGTGTTTAAGAAGAGTAGCTTAAATGTTAATTTTCCTTTCTAAATACGTGCCAAAAGTCACATTTGATTGTAACACAATCTTGCACTAAACTGATTTTAATACGTTAAGAAAAATATATTAAAGCAGCACCTTTCATCCAAACCTTTATGTAAATTCCAGCCAATTATGTGATAATTGACCCGAACTACTGGCCTTTGAGGGGATAAAAATCAGCTTTTGACCACTATACCTGCTTCTGCAGCTGCAGGAAGAACATTTTCTTCATGTCAATTTATGTTTCCTTTCCTTCAGTTCAACAGCAGATTCATTCAAGTGCAGACACTGAGGAGGAGCTGAGGTACAGGAATGTTTGTTTTCTCTCTTCCAAATGAGAAGAGCAGACCAACATTACAACATGATCCACTAATTCTGAATCCTCGAGGGACAAATGGTGACAAAACCGTCAGACTGATTAACTCAGGGCATTTTTCCGTTGTCAATAATTTATTAAGTTTTAAAATACAAGATATGCTTTATTTCATCTTTTGATACATGTGGAAAGTTTCACACAGATTGAGTTAGCAAATAAAATGCCTCCATAAAGACAGTGGCTTGTGATTTTGCTTGAATTGCAATTTTCATCCAAAAGCAGTTTGTCACAAATTACAAGTGAAAAAAGTCATCAAGATAATTGGAAAAATCAAACCCCATACCTAAGATGATGCAGGGCAAACAGGGACAGGCAGAAGTCCCGATGTTAAAGGGGAGACAGCAGAGGCTCTCCAGCTTTCATGAGTCCCAGTGCCTTACATCACACCCACCTGCTCAATCCCTTGGGTCTGAGTAGCACCCTTCTAGGCTCAGTCCCCTGGAACTTAAGTCTTATAGAGCAAAGAAAGAGATGATTTATTAAGGCAGAACTATCCCGCTTAGCACCTTCTCTACAGACCTAGAGAGCTTAGCTTAATGTTATTCACGTGTATATGCCTGAATCTCACAAAGTCTTCATCCCATTGGTGAGACTGAACCTCCCCACAACTGCACACTACTAATGAAGAACAAGTTTTAAAACATCTGATTTAAATCAAGACTAAGAAGCTTGTCAATTTAAATCACTTTTGGTTCAATTAATTTTCATAAATAAAGAAAAAAAAAAGAGGAGGTGGGAGAGAGAAGGAAAGTACAAACTTTGCCACAGAGTTCAAAAGTCTGTCCTACCGGTATGCACACAGGAGATGGATCTTCGGACTGCATCCAGCTGGGAAAACTGATCCACCACGACTCTTGTCCTTTGTATCACCCCATGTGCTGGAGCCCAGGCAGTCACCTACGACAGCTCTGTGCCACCACCTTCGGCACACATCGCACGGAGAGCTCAGAAGTGGTCCCAAAACCCCAGCCCTTCCTGCAGTCACTGATGGGGCACTGGGGCTCATGCTCACCCCACAGTCTGCACAGAATAAGGGTAGATAAGGGAGGGATGATTTCCAAGTGCCCATGAAAATAAAATTACTATTTGTTTCCACATGCTAGCAACAAACTTCTCCTTCCCCACAGAATCAGTGTCAGAACCTTTGTTACAGGCAAGTTGTCTTGCCTGGTACCCTTAAAGGGACACCTTATTTAGAGACACTTAGGCTCCCAGCCCTTCGTTTGATTGTTATGGTCAATTGATCAGTAGCTGTTTGGGGTACAGATGCCTGTCAGAAAGTAGAGGGTGCACTTATCCTGCATTGCGAAATATGTTCACCATCATGGCTTTTATTTCTAGTCATGTTGAATTTTGTTACCAGATCTCTTTTTCTCATCAGCCAAGATTAAAAAAAAAAAGTAGGATTTAATTATATCACCAAGTCGGAGTCAACATTCTAGAGAGAGTTCCAGTTCTTGGTGACATTCTCAGGGTCCGCAGACAACTAGAAAACTAAATATTTCAGCTAAAGACCAAAGCATTCAGCCAGAGTATTTCATGGGAGCTAAAATGTGTGTATGAATAGTTTATATTGCTCTCTACAAGCCTGATCGGTCCCTATTCATCATGGCATTCCATGGCTGTGGGCTCCCACTAGGGAAAGGAAAGCTCACAAGGAAGTCAGTGGAGATGCACTGGAGTGCAAAAAAGGACTGGCGCAGGCTGCCCAGGGAGGCTGTGGGGTCTCCTCCTTGGAGATCTCCAAAAGCCACCCGGACGTGGTCCTGGCACCCTGCTCTGAGTGTCCCTGCTGGGCAGGAGTGGGACCAGATGGCCCCAGAGGTGCCTCCCACCTCAACCTGTCTGTGATTCTGTGATGCAAAAACTCACAGAGGAGAATGCGAACACAAACCGTCTGAGGTACAGCATCCACAGAAACACAGTCAAAAGAAAATATATCAGTTTTCACCAAGAAGAGCATCTTCTATATTCCTGCCATAAAATAGATGAAGATTTTCCCTGTGTAAGCTGGAGATCTGTCCTACAGCACTTCCTTCCAGGTGACACACCAGAGCACAGGCCACTTTCTGATCCTAAAAATAAAATCTTAATAATAAATAACACTAATTAAAGAATCAGAGGGATGGTCCTGCTGGTCCTGTATGGCCTGTCCAGATTAAAAACTCCCTTGCATAACCCAGGCTTCAACTGCAACCCCTGGGGTTTTAAGAACAGTCAGATGACAAAGTTTATGGAAACTGCAGCAGACACCTCCCAGTATGCAGATAATTTCAAAAGATCTGCACTTGGAGAAAATAGGAAGGAATATGGAAAAAAAGAAAAAAAAAGTAGTTCAGCATTGTTGACGTGCTAAATCCCAGTTCTGCAAAGACTTAAAGCCATGGTTTACCTCTATAAACTGGGCTTTTCAAATTGCCTGCATCCTGTCCCAGGTCTGCAGCCAGCAGTTCCTGTTGGCAGGTCTCCAGCAGCCCCTGAGTTCAGAGGGGTCTCGCTGTTACTACTGACTAGTCACCAGCCGAAACTTTAGGCCATATGAATGGGGCCCCATCTGACAGCCTTATTAACACAAATGATTTTTATTCTGCATGCCTGGGTAAGCCATGGGCACACGCCTGCAAGATCAAGGCCTTGGTCATTAATAACTTCGGCAATCGTTTCACCTAGAAGCCACACTCTGTCTACAAAGAAACCTTTCCGGGAATCTGGTAAAAAGATTGATGAAAATTAAACATCTACTTAGTGAAGCTGAAGTAACCAATATATGATTAATACTTTCCAATTATATTTCAGTACAGTACATTGCTGAGTTTGTTATTACCTGCACTCTTAACACTCCATCTGCAGTGTTAAATCCATCTGTTGCTGAAAATATGACTATATCTTCAAGGGTTTCTGAATCATCATGCTGGTACCTTTTAACATAATTATAATGAAGAGTGATATTCATTATCCAGCGGAAATTAGAAACCTATAAATAAGAGGGGAGGGGAGCAAGGGAAGGACTGAGGTCCAGCATTGCCCACTCTCACAATTGATCATGTTGGCTGCTCCCCCTTAAAATATTGCTCCAGACTCTGGGCTTGGCACCATCAGCCCCACTGGTTTCACTGGTGTGTCCTAATGCCTGCCACAGGGACCTGGTCCCCCAGTTTATTGTGAGACAGAGGTGGGCAAGAGAACAGGTATCAACGTGAGGATATGGAGACAGCAAAAACCTAAGGAGTGCACACCACAGCCAAGGTTTCCAATGGGGCAGGACATCCATCCTTGGGAAGCCCTCACCCCCAGGAGGAGGAATGGCTGTGCTGAACCATGTCTGTGTCCCACAGGGTGTTACCAGCTGAGATGGCAAGAGGAGAGCTCCAGACACTGCTGCCTTTGGAGAGTATTAAAAGTAGAGGGTGCTGTTTCTAAACACTTGGTCAAACCAACAGAATAAATGTGTCAGATTTTAATGCATATACCTTAGATGTTTAAAAGCGTCTTTAATACAGCAGCAGCTGGTTTAAAAGTGCCTGCAGGTAACAGAAGGGAAAGCTTATGCCACAGCCCTCCCTGATCTCTGCTTACCTCAACCTCCTTCCCTCCCCCTGTTAGGATTCCAACTCACAAAATCAAAAGGCTCCTTTTAAAATAGTTGTTTTTTTTTTTTTTTTTTTTTTTTGTGAACTATCAAAAACTATTAGGCAGTTACAGATGGGATGAAGGTTTCAATTCCCCCCAAACCCTACAGCAGAGCATCTATTCATTAAACCCTGAGCAAAATCCCAGCAACAGGGATTTTTTAAGGAAAGAACCCAAATTCACAACTGATTTTAAAAGCCTGACTGTCCTAAAGACTAAACGTAGCTCTTTCCTCTGTGTCAAGTCCATGCAGTTCAGTGAACCCAGGCAGAGGAGGTTCCTTAACTAGAAAAGGCTTTCAGACCCTCACGGGATCGTTAAGCAGGGTTTCACTTTGCTGCAGCCAGAGGGACACTAACAGGATCCTACCAGCACGCCAGCAAATCTGTGGGATCTTCAGAGCTGGAAGAGGTGCCCTGATGCTAAGCCAGTGTACCTGGGCTCCTGAAACAGGAGGATTCTTCCTCCTCCCAGGTTCTGCCCTACAAGTTTAAAACCTTGACATGCATGCCAGTAGATCGAAAGGCTCTGCAGGCCCTCAGTTTAAAGTCTAACAGGACTGTCTGGGGTCTAACTGGCACAAGTGACTATTTCCAATCCTCTGCTGAAAGCCTTGTATGCCAAAGGGTGGGGAGTCCATCTTGCTGAACTAAAATTGGATTAAAGATCATTCAAACTGCCGCGTGAGCCATGACATTTTTGACCTGCCACCAGGAATCTAAGCAGCAAGTAGAAAATGAGTTTAATGAAATTTCTTCCCATTGTACTGCTCATAAAGTTCAGTCCACTCCACTGAATAGAACTGGAAGCAAATGATACGCTGTTTAGTTCTTCTCTCTTGGTCTCTAATTCTGGTTGGGAATGAAAAGCTTTCTTAACCTGCCTGCCCCAGAAAGGTTTTCTGCCTCTCTATCCCACATTGCCTTCTTCTGTCAGACATGAGGATAGTATGGGGCCTTAGGCAGCCACAAAATACCCACAGGGGCAACAAGGAAGCTTATGAAAAAGTTCTCACTCTCTCAGAAGATGAAACTCCTGCCTCCTGGTTTGACACATGGTCAAACAAGCAAACAAACCCTACGAAAACCCAAAAACAAAGCCCACAAAACCAAACAAACAGAACAAGGAGAGGGCTACCTACTGCTGTCCAAGGCTACTCAGCGAAGCTGCTGTTACTTCTCTGCGATACAGGAGCACAAAGATGCTCTTCTTGACATTTAAAGCAGGGGCTGGGTGTTGCCCTGCTGGGTGTCACCCTGCAGGAGTGGTTTTCAAGGCTGACAGGTTACTGGAAAGACTCTTTCTCATCTCCAAGAGAAATCCACAGGGTTAATAGCCAGAGCTGCGTAGCCCAAGTGTCTCTTTGAGAAAGATCAGAACAAAATACTTATAATCTGACATAGGTGGTTGTTTTCTTTTTTTTCTTTTTTTTTTTTTTTTTCTAAACAACACGGTGAAAAGATCTCATAAAGACAGAAAACAATCGATGCAGTGAATTTTACTACCCTTGAGTCAAGTCCTTCAAATACCCCCATTTACCACCCATCTACGTGGCTGAAAGTCATGAAGAAAACATCGTATGTCAGAGCCAAGTAGGATCATTGATGAACACCTCGAGAGCTTGGTCATCCTCAGATATTGCTGAGAAACTGCAGCTGAGTCCAGCCACCAGGTCTCTCTCTGAGTCACCAGCAGAAAACCACACAAAGCACGAGCCTGGGCCCAGCCCTCTCTGAGGGGGCACATCAGCCACCTCCAGATGTGCCAGGGTGTGCTGGTAGGGAACAGCAACAACAGTGTCAGGTATGGCATATCACTTTCAGTTTTTAGTGGGTAACGTGAGATGCAGGGCATCGTTTGTGTAAGGCACAAATCTACTTCAAGCAGAGCCAGGGATGAGCACTGCTGTCGCTGTCTGCGGTGTTGAACACGCACAGAGCTGCTTGTGCAGGTCTTTGAAATATTTAGCTCGCCTGCTACCAAAAAGGGTGCATTGTTGGAAAGCACTGGTGTCCACAAAGGACAAATTTCAGTCAGACACCAAGAAAACCAGGGATTTGGGCCCTCTTTTTCATTAGTTGGATTTGCTTACAGGACCAAAGAAAAATCATCAAGTATACGTACTGAGGTGACATTGCCCTGCTCGGTGAGGCTGCAACATGTTGAATCAGCCTGCAGTGGGACTGAGAGGGCGATGCCAGACTTCTTCCTTGGCCTATATTTCTCCTTTTGTGCTCATTTGGTTTAATGTCAAAAATTAGATTTCAATAAGCTTTCATTTGTACTTATGCCTTTCGAAACATCTGCTTATGAAACTAGAGATTAAAAAAAGTTGGTTTTTAGGCTGTAAAAATTAGCATCCCCCACACTCTGAAATCTGTAAGAGGGAAAAATAGATGTTAGATCTTTTCCCTATCACCTTATAAAGTGTAATTCAGCTCAGCAGTTTCATACATATGCAGGAGAATTGTGAGAGAAACAACGTAGTAACAGCAGACGTACGTTAATTGTCTGGAGACTCAGGGTCTGGAAAGCAGGGGTGATGCCTGGTGATGGTGCAGGTTTCTCTGACAGCAAGTTGCTGTGCAGCTTCAGGAACTTCCCCTGGCAGTCGGTCTGCTACTCACATAACACAGGGCATCTGTCCCAAGGATGGCTAAAAACCGTGGAGATCCAGCGTACTGTATCTGACCACCAACAGATTCTCCTCTGCTGCTCCCATTTCAGCTCATCAGTTCATAAGATTTCTCTTTCAATGTTCTTATTTTTTCCACTGTCTTGACGTTTCTATTTATTTTCTGTATTTTTTTCACCATTCCAAAGCAACAAACAAATTGAATCAGCATGCCTACAGAAAAGAGAAGAAAAAAAAATTTTTTTTTTTTTTGCTTTACCCTCACCTGATTTAATACTGGTGGAAACCCAGAGCAACTGTGTTAATTTTAATCAAGTTATTAATGTAAAACAGGAACTGATCATGTGAAGCATCATGTAATTTTTATTACTGATGGGTGGCTCCAGCCATTTTATCCCTGCCCGCTGTCCTGCTCTGCAGTATTCTTCTGCACAGCCTTCAGTTTGGAATGCCATGTCACTTGAACCCAACTCAGAAGACACCAGCAGAGGAGGAACCATCCTTCTGCAAGCTTGGTGAGGGCACTGCTCGCCAGGAGCTGTCATCTTTAGGTGGGATGGCAACGGGAAACTTGCGCCTAACACTTCACCTTCCATCAGACATTCTTAAAGCAGAGCAATCCTTGGCTGGTAGGATTGTGCTGGTAATAAGAAACTGCATCCTCCATGGTTTTTAACTGCACACTTGAAGCTTTTGCCTCCTGTTATATAAATGCAGGAAGAAAGTGACCATGTGCTCTTTCTATCAACACAAATTACCAATAACATTTTCACATTTAAGCAAAGAAGACACATGTCTTCTGTTCGCAGCGTAAAGGCTGGATCCACTTAAAACCAACAGGAGCTTTTTGATCCACTTCAGTGAACTTCAGATCAGGTTCCAAAGAAGTGACATGGCTATTCCTCCACCCTCAGCTATCCATTGGACTGTTCTCAGGAACTAGCCTGAAGTCTGTGTACTCTCACTGCAGAAGCTGCAGAGCATAAGAAAATCTTTTGTTTTTCCAAAGAACCTCTTATTTTTTTTCTAGAATACACATAAAAGGATCAAACCTTGCCCAGGAAAATTATGAGGATAAGTTATAATTATAATTATGAGGATAACCATGCTTATATTTTGTACGCACTGGATTACATCCCATAATTTAACCCACATCTGCTACAACATACCTCACACTGCGATCAGTCCGTGTTACAGACCTTCCACCACCTAGAGCTGGACAGCGCCCCGTCTGTAGGGCACCCTGCCCAGTAGGGCACAACTGTCCTGTGAAGCCCATCCCTATGGCACGCACATACTACAACTGAAGACTGATCATAAGGATCATCATTACTCTTCACAAAGAGGTGCTCAGCCAAATACAAGACGTGAAACCCTCGCTTAAATCCAATTTCAGCAGCTGACGTGGGGAAGGGAGGGGAGGCTTTGTGATGTTTGTTTGAGCCTGGAGGAACTCTCCTGTTACCACACCAATTAATGTTGAGTCTGATACCACAACACTTCCCCGTGTCAAGGGAATTCTCACAGCACTCGTATCTGCAGTGGGCGAGAATGAGCGACAGCTTTCTCCATTTAGGCAGCCTGCTTGCTGCATGCCAGGCCTGCATCGGTGCGGGTCCTTCCAGAGCAAGATGCTAACCGGATGGTTTAACTTCAGAGTAGAAACGTAACTGAAAACCAGAAAGAAAGAAAACTAATGTGTGCAACCAGACCCCAGACTGGTGGATGACAGAGCATATGTATTTTTTCCTCATTTCTGCATTTCTTTATTGTGAGTAGGAAAGGGTGCAAGATTAGGGTAACAATAATGGAGAGAAAAACTTCTATAAAATGCAAGCAGAAAAGTTATCAACAAGAAAGCAATGGACTCTTCCTCTTCTCTCACATTTCCATTAAAAAAAAAAAAAAAAAGATTTTTATTTTCTTTTTTAACACTGCTGTGTTTGGTACTACCTTCAGAGTGCTCCTAGCTGAATGAACTATGTTTAAAGATTTATTCTCAGCAGAGTTTCCAGTGCAAGTATGTACATGTGAAACAAGCACTGGGTTTGTGTTATCCTTAGAGATCACCATGCTGTAAAGACCAAGCGCCCATCCGCAATATCCGACTCTTCCAGGGTACTTAAGAAGTCTAAAACTCCCCGAGATCACAGAGTCTTCTTGTATTCTCACCCTGGAGCTGAAATTCTCTTGAAGAAATGTTGCTAATTTTTTTTTTCCTACTAGTCAATACATAGCATAGAGTTTCTTAAAAAAAAAAAAAATCCTGAAAAATGTTTTTTGTTTTCAAGATATTTGGGAGGCTGTGGAATCTTACCTGAACTTCCCACACCCCAAAATGTACTTGGTATCTTATATATATAGATTCCTTTTTCCTTGGAGGAACTAAATGCATAAATACCTTGAAGGATGTAGCTTTAAGCACCTGTAGACCTGTAACAACGGTAGCGCAGCTGTACAGAGCAGTGACACTGCAAGTTCAGGTAGCAACACGCCGTACACGCTGCCATTTACCTCCCACAATTCCAGGCATTTCAATACTCAAGAAGCTTTAAGCAATAAAGTGCTTATCATCTAATCCTCAGAGAGCCTCAGAGTTTATCCTCGAGCAGGCTGAAGATTTGACTATTACTAAGCAAACAGACGCACAGCTCACCTGCAGCGAGGTAGCTGCACTCGCAGCATTGGCACCCAGCGAGAGGAACCGTGACCAAGGCACACTTTCTAAAGCACTCAGACTTCACATGGAGCCATAACACCTCTGTCCCAAATGTGCCTGCACAGACGTATTACCATGCACTTGAAAGCACAGCAAGCTCACACCTGGAAGCGTGATCATATATAACCCTTCACAGCCATGTTCCACCAAACCTTCAGAGAGCGTCGGTCTCCGCGCTTTTGAGAAATGGGCTGCAACAGGAGAACTGCTCACGAACACGTTATCAGTTGCTTGAAACACAGCCTAGCAAAACAAGCAAAACAAACACTTCCCAAAAGATTAATGCAGCACTTGCTGACTGCAGGCTTGCTTTGGATGTAGTACAGCAGCCCTGGCTGCAGACTGCCAGGCTCCATTACGTCACCGTCCTGTCTCCCAGCGTGAGACACATCAGGTGGCAGGTAGCAGTTCTCCTATCAGACACATCCTGACAAGCGAAGGATGTAATGGTCTATGTATGGTTCTCCAAATGGGTGAAGTATCCCTACAGTGGGGGGTTAGCAATGTGCAATGCTAGCTTGTCCCTTGGCATTTCTGCACCTTCAATGTCTTGAACCACGGCTGCAAGTGCACAAGGATGGATTGACCAGCTTGTAAGACAAACACAGTCACAAATGCACCATGGTGCTGGGTTTGGTACAGCTCCCTTTATCAGGGCATAAATCCAAATGTTTTCTGTTTACAAATTAGAAAATCTTTTGCACACATACTAGCAGAAGCATATGAATTCCCCCAGGCAAGTGTGTGCACATGTGTGTTTACAGATAGACACCAAGAAACTCTTAGATGCATCGACAAGTTAGTGGGATAATACTATAGAATTAATGGTTAAACACAACAATTATCTTCTAAGCTTTGCCTCAGACAGTCAATAATCTTGTCGCAGTTGCTGGCACAATTTCTATTTAAAAGGGCAGGATTGCCCATTAAAGCAAGCACCCAAACAAAGAACGGCAATACATAGGGTTAGCATAGATTCACAGAACAAGCCAATCTTCAATTTGCCAGATTTTGCCCCTTTTTATGTTATTATTAATGCCAGTTAAATGCAGGAAAATATAGAATGAATGACTTGTTTTGGTTAACTAAATGGAACAATTCACAGAAAAACTTTATTTCACGTTTAAGGAAGTTACACCTCAATTACTGCTAAAGCAGCTCTGATGGATCACTCTGATATGAAGCTTTTGTTTACAACAATCAGCAGTTCTAGATAACCCTCCATGATTAAAGGGAGATAAAGAGGCAGCAATACATGTATGTGTAAATACAAACTCAAGTATAAAGACAACTTTATGTACCAGTGTCCTACAGAGAGTCCTTGGAACTGTGTGGGTTTAAACCTTCAAGCACATGCAGAGGGCTCCTAGCAAATCTCACTAGTGTTACTATTAGCAATTCTACAGAAAAAAGGATTTGAAAGAAGTTAAAATGTTTGAAGTTAAAATATTTTATCCTGAAATGAAAGTATTTCTCCTAGGAAATATTGCCTCTCAAGACTATATTTCCCACTTGTCCACATTCCTCTGCCCTTTGCAAGGAAGATATGTGTCACGGGAGTACTTGATGAAGACAGTCTTGATTTGAAAAATTCCAGCCAGTGCAGCATGGGGGACATCCACAGTGATGTACGTGGGCTAGGCAGATCCCCCTTGTACGATATTTTTAAGTTTTCATTTTGACTGAGTTCAGACTTGAGCACTGCCAGTCCCATGAATCAGGGCCATGCACTACTGAAGAAAAAATTAATGTCCCCTTAAGAAACCCAGAAAGGGTGGAAAAGTTCTGATCTTTACTTTCACTGTTAGTCTTCATTGTGCAGGTTTCTCTAATGTCTTTGGGATGTAAACAACCTTAGAAAACATTGCCTTTAAACAATTCTTACGTGAATATAACGACTTGGATGGCGCAAAACTATTCTGTGTAAGGAGAAGTCTGTACTTGCTTCATGACCCAAAATCCATTTCATATCAGTCTTGCTTTAAGGCTTTACACTGCTGTTCTGTACAGAAATCTGCAAAATGCAAAACAAACCTAGATGGAAATGCAAACAATGATAAACCCTTGTTAATAATCTAAGCAATGTTTTTATAACAAAAGGTTTGAAATCCAAAAATGATCTTATCCAAACACGTACCGGCTGTAAACTAGTCACCTCTCCTTCTGCTTGCATTTTGCAGATATTCAGCTAAATGCCCCTTCTCCCCTGCCGCTATTTTACCTAAAGCAGGAAGCAGCATGCCTCCACAGACAAGATCTGTGCAGGCAGACCTTACCCAGCACAACACCACCACATGTGAAGGCTGAGATGCTTCTGTCCACTCTGTTAGATGTGCCAAGCAATCCAGGGACTTCCAGGGGCATTCGTCCAAAGTGAGCAATACTTGAGCCTACCTTCCTCAACTGTATGGGAGGAACAAGAATTTCTGTGATAGTCTGCAGTCCAGTAAACCTGAAAGCAGAGGATTTATTGCATTTGAGATCAAGAAGCTTTGCCTTTGATCATTTATACAGCGGTTTATGAATGAACGCATTCAGAGCCCAGCTTCAGCACACTCTGAAATATTCATAGATGCAGCCAAGAACAATACATTGAAAGTTCGTTAGAGACCAGATCCTCTGCTGGGGTACATCACAAGGCAACTCTGTTGACTTCAGGAGAAAAACAACAGTTCCTGAAAATTCCACCTTTTTGCACATTGAGTTCTTCTCTGTAAACAGTGCTTTAATACACATCTGTGAGCCAGATAATAAACATAAATCACTGGGAGGTTTACAGAACTCCGCACACTCACACAGGTTTTCAGGCATATAGCAAAGGCCAGAAGTCAGCACTGATTACATCTCACTAGCTACTAGTGATTATAAACATCAAAGCCACAGAAATTTGGACAATTTCTTTAACTGCTGCGTTGTATTTCTGAGCAGCTCTCTAAGACTTCTGCATATTTTTTCTGTGGTTCTGGGATGGATACGAATGCTCCATGCTTGTGTGGGGCTAGATATACCCACTGACACCTGAAATATCAAACACAACTGCCAGAACATTTCCTTCTCTGGTAAAGCAGCAGTTACACCATGCCCCTTCCCCACAGCAAGGATTCCCCACGATCCTACACCTCATTCAGCCACGGTTTATCCCAGAAATAGGACAGCACCTGCAAATTATTGGCACAATAAAAGGAATCCTTCAAAAAGCCCAAGCACTTGTGATTTAAAGTTACACGAAGGTCGTGGTCAAGTGGAACTACTCAAGTACACCAGTGGTTCCTGGGGACTTTTCTATGATTGTTGGCTAAGGCGTAATTCTGGAGTGCTGTTTTCATAATGGCTACCAAAATTAAGAGCTCGGATTTTTCAGAAGCACATAAAAAATGAGGGAATGGAAAACTTCCAACAGAGGAGAGCCTTTGAGAATCCAAGATAACAACAAAGGCAAGGATGATAATCACCTTCAACATGGTATTAAAACACAAAAGGAGGCCTTCCCTTTGAAAGGATTTTTCATTGATCCAGCACTACTTACAGGGCTTAAAATAAAAGCCACATTATTACAACTGAGATCCCACCTGTAAGCTCTCAGCCTCACATTGTCCTCTTCCAAAAACAGTCAGCCATCATCCATACTTGACTTTGCCAGACAAAAAATGGCAATCAAACTTTTGTTAGGATAAATGGTGAAGAAAAAGAATCATTATTTCACCAGCCAAATCCTACGGTGTTGACTCAGGAGGCACCTGAAGTTTTGCCTACATAAGAACTAAAGGCTTCAGCCCATGCTGAAAACAATTTTAACAACATTTTAAGTTTTAATGCAATTCTCATATTCTAATTTCATACAATCATCTACAGAATAGTAATTTAAGATGGAAAACAAAGAGGTACGAATTGCCTTTGTACAAGTTATTCCATTAAGGACTGGAATATTAATGTTTCTGGGTACACAAAACCCTTTGCAACCATGGAAACCATTGCATAGGATCCATCCAGTCTCCACATCTGAAACAGGGCCTGTGGTTGCTATGAGAAGATCTAGCCCACACCCCTCAGCTCTTCCTATAGGTGACATTTAGGTTCTGTTGTGCACTTGTCTCCATCTCAGCATAAATCTATTTGTGCAGTTAAGGACAGAGGTTTGAGATCTGAAAGCACACCTTTCAGATTAATCTAGGAGATCAGATGTGACCTCACAACAACTAAGGGTTTATTTTTGTCACTTCACTAGTATCTCCCCTTGTTCTGAGAAGATAAAAATGGTATCACCAACATAACCTGGAGAAGTTAGGGATTCATTTATATTCCAGGAGCATATATGTATTCTTCTCGAGTTCATCCTCACCTTAGACTAGCTGCAGACAGCCTACAAGGATCAGTGGTACAGAAACATTCCAGCTATATCCTGGATTTTTTTAAAATGCTATTACAGTGCAAAATTTGAAATAAAAGTATAGATGCACACCTTCTGCAACCTGGTAGACTTAAAATTGTAACTCTCACTTAATATGTATCTTTTTCTAACTACAAGAACAGTCATACTAAGAACAATGATGTTGCAAATTAAAAAAAAAAAAATCTCAACTTCCTATAATAAAGCCTGAAAATAAAACAGAAGAAGTTTAGGAACTCTTACAATTCAGAGAATTTCACCCTTTACCAGTGTGAGATAGGAAAATGCCTTCCCTGTGGAAAACACGTAGCTTATCTGAGTTGATTCGTGAACTTCTGCTTCCAAAGACTGCTGCTGGCCGAGGCTGAGGTGAGCTGTGAAGACTTTTGGCAGAAACTTGCCTGAAAAACTCTATTTTCAAACAAGTGAAAAAAAAATAGGTGGGAAAAACACCGTTTCTCCTTAATTAATAACCATTTTGATGCCAGCAATCTCTTTGGAAACAATAAGTTAGTTTAACACAAGTCCCTGCGCAGCTGGAGAGCAGCCCAGGAAAGCCGGTCCTCCAGCATTCGCGTACCCCCAGGCAAGTGAAATGGGTTTTGGAGACAAAAAAAAGGCCTCAGGATCGCAGGCAGTGGAGAGCATCCCATGAACACAAACCTGGTTTAGGCTCTTCTTTTAAAAGACAACTTGAAAATGAAACGAATATAAAGCAAGGAGACAGCTTGTGCAAATGCTGGAAGCCTGAGAGCACCGCTCCACCAGCCCCTCTCCACCCCACCGCAGCTCAGCCCTCCTGGAGAGGAATTTCCCGTGTCCAACCTCCAAAGCAGCCTCATACAGCTGAGGAGAACCAGGTCTGGCACCCCACAGGAGCAGCACTCACCTGGGGCGTTCCTTCCTTTCCCAACTTTCTGCGTCACCAGCTCATTTAAAACCACATCTACCGTGCGGGAACCGCTCTCTTTGGGAACGTCGTAGTTCAGTCTCAGGAACACGCACCATCTGTCCCCTTCCTGTGCTGATGCCTTTGTTCCCTGAGCTTTGCTGCTTCTACATATTCAAGATGCACTACAAAAGTATCAGAATATCCAATGTGAGAAAAGCGAGCAGAGCTTCAGTCTTTCGAGTCCAGGTGCCTTCCTCGATGCAGTTAGAGCAAATGCTTCGGCGTTAATTTCTGCCAACTAAGGCAAGAGCAGCCTTTCTGCCTAAAAAGGGCTTGAAAGTGCTTCCAGCTCCACAACTGTCAGGAGGAATTTTGCTTCGTATTTTATCTTTTATGTATCTTCAATAGTGACCCATTTTCCTCCAGGCTGCCGCTGGTGCTCCTTGCTCTGTGCCACGCAGCGGCCGGTGGAGCAGCCCGCAGGTGCTGCAGGATGCTACTGCGGCGCAGGTCAGCAGCTCGTGTGACAAGAGTCCAACAGATGGAGATTGCTGCCCTGGCACGGAGACAGGCTAAGGTCACCCTGCATGGAGAGGAACATGCTAAAGGGAAACAATGCTCTACAACAAAACTGGAGCAGTCAGAGGCAGCTTACCTGAAGCCATTCAAAAACATACGTACAGCACTGGAAGTGCTGATTTTGTTGTGGAAGTAACTGAAATCACAGAACCTATTAAATAAGTAGCTTAAATAGTTGATAGCAAAGCATGTTTCTTCCCTTGCTTTCATTTGGAAGCACCATCATGTCAGAAGGCTTAAGCTCTGTCCTCCAAGGACAGGTTCCTGCTCTGTGGACAACTCATTTGTCCTTCGCAATAATGCAAAGTGCTCCAAATCTCCTTTGCACCATGAAGGACTTCACCCCATGCCCAGCTCACCAGTGCCACATCCACAGGCAACGGTGTACCTCCTTAGGAAAGTGCTCCCCAAAATTCAGCAGCGCATCCTTTTCCACGTATGATTTCTCCAGGTACGATTACGGTGCCCACATCCTACTCCTGCATGAGGTTTTGCTCTTACCAGGTGAAGCTAAGGGTGATCAAATGTTTTCATTAAAGTGCCTTTGGAAAAGTCTACGTGAGAAATACCAGCTAAATGTTCGGCACCTGATTTACAAATGATAGCAAATCCCTCAATCTGGGCATTTGACTTTCATTTAGAAAATAAGCATTCTTAGGAAAAGCAGAAGTTCGGAATAACCAGAATAAGGCAGCGTGATGACCAAGGCTGGCAGGACAGACGTTACACCTGGTTCCAAAGTCTGAACAGCCCCGAAGCACAGAAGGGACCCTGGGCCCTGCTTTGGGAGCACCTCTCTCATCCTCTCACATCATTCAGGTTAAAGAGCTGCCGAGAGGGATGAGCCCATCACTGGTTTCTCAGCTCTTTCAGCTTTGGGATGATACACAGCACAAACACTGCTGTAGGCCACACCTCAGTGGCTCGGGAAGGTTCCGATCCCCGAGGATCACTGCACTCGCTCAGGGCTGGAGCTACTTCAGAGACAGCTCAGATGAAGCTTCTATTTGCAGCGTGAAGAAGTGAACGTTACCAGATATAGCCTTAAGGTTTCAGAGTGTGAATTACTGTGGTGACATGCTGAAGCAGAGAGAAATGGCAGTGACCTGCAAGCTACTGCTTGTCAGCATATAAACCCGTTTGTACACACAACAACGCTGCCTCGTGACTAGGATCACGCTGCTCAGGTCACTGGGCGCACTACTTTGAGCAAGTCTTCAAAATTTTGGCCCTTTGAGGCATACAAAGAAAAGTAATTTCAAGGCATACAAATCAGGAGAGTAGAATTTGAACCAAGGGGTACATTCAACATTAATATGTTTTTACTAATGGAGCCATTCTCCTACTTTCTACCCCAGCCACATACTGCACAAAACTGAGTAGCTTTCAAAAGCTGCATTTATGTACACATATTGGCATGAAGATGACACCAGTAAAAAATAAAAATTGACAGAGAATCTCCCACGTTTAGAGGCAGAACAATCCTTAGCACTCCCATAACACTGCTTAAGCAACGTGGGGACTTTTCTTGGCTTTCTGATTCACCCATAAAACCCAGCAGAGTTCCTCACAGCAGTACGTAAACCTCCATTCTGGCTGGCGAGACCTCAGCTCTGCTGAAGACACCTGTTAGATGCACCAGCATCTCCCCCAGCATTCTGGGTCCAGGTGGGATTCAGTCATGCATTTACGTTTCAATGTCAAAGTTACAGTACTCTTGGAAATCATGCACACACAATTTGATGTTTAGAAACATCAAATCGCTGTGCACATTATTGGAACTGCTGCATGTTGCCCAGGTTCAAGCAGCCACCACTCATGCACCTGCCATGTCCCACAGATTCACTTAGGCCCTCAGAGCTCTGGGGGTAATATGCAATACTGGTCACAGTAACTCAGAATTTAGGCCTACACAATCCTGGCCTACAGAGCATCTTATAACTGTGACATATTTGTATGTGATAGGCTTATGTCATATATAAAATGCATTAGCTTTTACTATTTTTAATAAATGCTGAAAAGCTAGCAATATCAATACTTTTATATATATATATAAATAGATTTATGATTTCCCTCATCCTTTGTCTTACCAGTGGTGATCAAAAGAGACTGCTCAACTTAGGTCATGTAACTGACTTTTGTGTCCATTTGGCAGTTAATGTATATTTTAGTGTATTTTTTCTTACTTTTAGCGGATTGTATAGAAGCAGACATACAGAAGCAAATCACAAAGTTGCCTGATTGTTTATTGCATCTTTTTAGGAACATGTTGGTATATCTCTATTCTGGAGAAGATTTCACAGTTCAGTGATGGAAAATAGTTTGCACTTCATTTGTGCGTGTACTAATTTTAGATTAAACAGGACCACATAAATCCTGCTGAAAAATGGTGCAATTAAGCCAGATCTATTTGTAAAAAGGACAACACGTGGCTGTAATTATAATGACTAAACATTTGGTAACACATTGACTTATTAGTGCGCTAACAGGAGTTTGTGCAACATGCTGAGTAGGTCTCAACGCAAATAAATCTTAATATTCCCCCAAAAGCCATTAAAACCAATCCTCTATTGCCTTTGCATTTCTGATCATCTTCCACAGTGATCTGCTTTTTCAGAATGGTCACTTTCGTTGTAAGCATAGCACTAAGCATGCTCTATTCTTCCTGCTAAGGTGTGAAGTCTCTGCAGTTAGACTGGCTTTATTTCAGAGCAGAACTACTGCCCAAGAATGACTGAGTGATTGCTGTACCCACCAGAGCTCTCAAGTGTATCTGTTTCAAGTGACCCATATCTATAAAGATTTACAGTGCTTACACTTCATGATGCCATTGTAGTTTTCATGAGGATTTAGATTCTTTAGCACATTTCTAAACCCTTGGCAACCCCACAGAACTATCACGGTCTTCACCAAAACAACCTATGATAAGAACTGGCTGCCAGCACGCATGCATTCCTGCGTGCCTACAAAAGGCCAAAGAGATCACAACCACAAGAACCTTATGATGCCAAGGAAGTGAACAGGCTAAATTTAGGCTCATTTTTTGGCTGTTTATAGCCAAATTCAATCTGCTTTCTATACTTTTGCTGTAGAAACCCACACTGTTGCGTAAGCATCCGCGCCTCACGCTGCCCATCTCTCCTACTTGCTTTGTGATCTATGGGAAGGATTTGCAGTCTTGAGGCACCCCTGTCTGTCCTGCTTGCCCTGACAGAAGTGTCCAAGCAGGGCGAGGGCATTAGCCCATCCAACACATGCCCTGGGGCATGGACCACCAGTGATGCAAACTCCAATCACATGTAGCCAAAGCCATTGCGAACTCTGCCACAGAAAATGTGAGCTAAAGGTGACACTGGGCTCAAATACAGGCTCGGGTCCATATTCAAAGTGCAACATACACGTACCAAATGCCCTCTTCAGACACTAGGCCTTCTACCAAGTTTTTCTTAAGGAAAACAAGGATGATGCACTGGGAGAATGATACAGTACTTGCATCCACCTGTGGAAGAGACAAAGACAAAAACAAGACTAAATGTGAGGCCCTTTGCCATCCAATCCCCAGTCCTTCTGATTCTCCACTTTATTCTCCAATCCTACATGAAAAACTTATTTTCATAGTTACATGCCTTTCACTGAACTAGATCAGAAAATCCCTCTCATCTACAAAGGGCTCATTTCCTTCAGAATTAAGACACTGAGTCAGTTGTTTCCTCAGAACAAGTGACCTTTCCCTGCTAGCTAAGGGGCTTGTTTTTTTCACAGGAGACCATGTAATATAAACATAATCAGTCCTTTCACATCATGTAGCTCTTAGCTTCAGCAGGAGATCCCTTGCTTTGAGATATTTTCTTCTGATAACTCCCACTAAAGGAAGATCTGTCCAGAGGAAGAGGGAAAAAAAAAAAAAAAAAAAAAAAAACGAAGAAAGAAAGAAAGGCCTTAAATGCTAGCATGCATTCAATGCCACTAAATGGGCACCTGTGTCTTGTCGTTTCAAAATTAACATAAGCCAAGGTATGTGATCCCTTTTGCTAATTAACACAGTCCTCTCCGATTCCCCTTTCCCCTCATGTTAATTAGCAGAGAAAAAACCTCACGCAGACAAACAGGCAAAATAGCCACAGGACTCCACCGTTGAGCAAAGCACTTTCAGGGGGAGAAGGGCAGAGCTCTGTGTCGGTAATTTTAAACACCTGATTGCCTGAAGCGTGCAGGTGTGAGAGAAATGTTGACTAAGTGATGCAAGCCTTTAAAAATGCCTGAAAATTCTCAATCCTCATTAGCTGTATGAATAATTTATCAGCAGTCCCACAAGCTGGGGAAGGGACGCTTTTGTTGTATACTTGGCTAGCAATGAGGTCCAGTCGCCTCCAAAAAAAGGGGAGGAGCAAAAAGTTTCTGAAAAATTGAAAATTGCTCTCAGAAATATGGTCATGTCTTGCCAGAGCTTTTACAGAGATATCATAAAGAGACCAGTCCTAGAGGCACAGGGTATTCCTTCCAGCGGAGGGAAAGCACTGATCAAAGCAGTTAATACACTTTAAAGAATTGCGCTTACTTTAATCCACCTCTTACTTGGTTTAAATAACAGGTACAGTATATGCAGAATTAAGAAAAAAATCCAGTATTACTAGTTAAACATTCTCTGAAATGGATTTTAAATTAACTTGAGGAAGTTTGAAAGTACTGTAAGGAATAAATGTTGCTTTTAATCTTTCAAAGCCCAAACTGTAGCATTACTGTTATCTTCTCTTGCCAAGCGTAAGAAGCGCGCTGGTCTTTAGGCACCCAGCAGTGTTTCTTGGAAGGGCAATGAAAGAGTGGATGGCAAAAGCCTGCCAAAAGGAAAATCAAAGCCATACCTGCAAGCTGCAATACAGTTCTAGGAATCCCTTCAGACTTTCCTTTTCATGTGTTTGAAACTGAAACTTTTCAAGATCCTGGCATGCATCCTTAAAATCATTTTTACTTCTTAAACCCAAACAACTTGGGCAGAGTGGGAGGGAGGGGAAAAAGGGGGGAGAAAAGATGGGGTTAAAATGAAAAAAAAAATAAAAAGGAAAGAAGCAGCTTTAAAGGCAATTGGATTGTCCCAAAGCAGTCTCTTCAGAGGAAAAGAGCCTTAAAATGCAGGAAATCTGTCTAACCCCCTAACCATTCCCACTCAGGCTGCCCCGCAGCCACAGATGTTACTGATTGAGTTAGATAGCAATTCCAAGCTCCCAAAACAGATTCCAAGTGAGAAAATAGGAAAAGTCCTTGGTTGCTATTAGATACGCATTCTGAAGTAAAAAGGAGCACAGGCAGGGAGGAATTTGTGGCCTGGATTAGAGGTTCCACGGTAATTACGGAGAGATGGCACAGTGCCTCTCGGCTGACCCGCTGAAGGCAATGCTGGCTGGGAGCTCAGCTGCAGAGAAAACTTCTGGGGACGTGTCAGGGCTTTTTCTCCTGCTGTGATTTACCGATACATTTACCAGGAATGAAAACAGTACAAGGCTCTGAAAATGTAACAACGGCCCACAGAGATTAGATGAAAAAGTGGAGAATTTAGTAAGGCATGCTAAAAGCCTTGTAAGTGATGTATTTAGCTGCACAATTAAATTCTATTCCAGAATAGTTTATTGCATCATCACCACAAAGCTGGAGGGGAGTTATCAAACCCTAAGGGACCAAGCAGGACATACCCCTGTGCTGTGCCCTAGTGCTCAGCAGCTCGCAGACATCTACTGACTGCACCAGCAATGTGGGAGGAAAAAAGGCACACCACGTGCAAGAATAACAACTGTTACTTAAACAGAAGCAGCTGTGTAAGTCAAGCCACAACGTGCACCCAATGTGTGGATGAATAGGTGCCCAGGTCTGTGATTTACAGGGCAACCACTCCAGGTGATGCACAGCCTTCTCCTCCTCGACCTCATCGCTCATCCCAGGGAAAGCAGGAGGGGATGCTGAACGAGGCCATGCAGACCATCTGCTGAAAGAGCTGATGACAAAATCTGGGACCCTGGCATCCTGCTCCCAGGCCCTGCCCACTGGACTGCACAGGGCTTGCACTGTGGCCACTGGCCGGTGCCTTTTTGTCCTATTTGTGGCTTCCAATCCATAGCAAAAGAGGGTTGTTCTGCAAGATGCCTTGTGTGGCCTTATACATTTAGATTAGGTTTTCATTTTGTTTTCATAAAAGGTTATTCACAAGCTCTAGGTACTCTGGCAATTAGCGAGATTCACAGTCCAATTGGAATAAACACCTGGCAACATAATGATCCTCCTGCACAAAAAAAAAAAAAAAAAAAAAAAAAAAAAAAAATAAATNAATTAATCTGACCAGCCAATAAATCAAGTGGCAGAATATACCCTGTTCCACCCAGCTCCAAATCCCGTGCCATCAGGCCTCCTCCAAAGCTGTTACGTACAGATGGTTTTTCACATCATGCCTGGAAGGGTCAAAAACATTTGGGCTGTTTCACAGCACTAGGGCTAGGGACAGGCTCCCTAGCCAGTGAACATCAGCAAAATGTGCTGTCGGCAGCCCTCTCCCTTCTCCAGCAAGGGTCTTTTAACCAGAGTAGAGCTTCCACAGGGTATGGAGAGGCTCAAGTATGCACCCCTAAGATCAAGCAGTCTTCCAGCTTCACTTAACCTAAAACAGTAAAATTTCTCAGAGACATCAGAAATGGAAGATCAAAATCTTGGATGCAAATAGTTCCCCAAGTTCTGAAATCAGCTACACTGCACACCCTGTGAATATTCTCATCAGATGAAGTTTGGACTGCAAAAACATCAGCACAAGACAACTGTGTTTCTGTGAACATCACCAGCATTTACAATATTGCTGTGTCTGTAACAGAACACCAATAGTGTCCATACATGTACAGTAACAGCTTGGAATAATGATGGGATTAAAGAAAATTAAGCAAAATGCTCCAAACATTTCCAGATAACTGTGGTCAGAAAATTAAGCTGAACTCCTTCTGGGAGAAACTAAGCTGAATTCACTGTATGTCTTTCAGAAGCTTTTGTGAGTATTTCACTGTGACCAACACTGTCACGGACAAGAGGCAATTCACTTAAAAAAGGGTTAACTTCACTTAGGAAGAATAATTAGGATTACAGATACGTAGCAGATGAATTTCAGGCTACAGTGTCAGCAGAAGTTAGAACAGCATCAGAGTTCAGCTGCCACAGGCTTTCCAAGTGCAACACAGACACTCTAATATGTTGTTTCCTTCAAGGCAGCAAGGCTGAGGCAAAAAAAGGAAGAGAAGAAGATGGAAAATAAAGTAAATACCCTTGACTAATGAAAGACATGAGGGCTGGCAAGCTTCAAATGATTCAAAGTTGGGGATGTGAGAGCCCACCCAATATTCATGCATTTTTTAAAAAATTGTGACCGCAATATCCCTTGTGCTTGAATTGAAGTCTTATGCTGGCCAGCCTCTCTCATTAAATGCCCCATTTCCTGGTTCTGCTCAGAGGGCTGCAGCAAGATCCGGCACCTCTGCACTCACGTGACCTGACGGCCATGGGACGTGGCTTTATCCAGGTGACAGGCAAGCTCCTTCCATCCTCCGCAGACAAAACAGAGTGGATCCTCAAAGACTCCTGAAGTAAGAATAACACCTTTTTAAAAATGGATGTGCAAGAAGAGTTGGATTTCTGGAGGTGAGCGCTGCCAGAGTTATTGGTTCCAGCCTGGCTGATTGAAAGCTCAGTGCAAAACTCAAAGTGAGGCAAGCGAAGCGCACGACACATGGCCTCCCCTGGACATAACAAGGAGGAAACGCAACAGCATTAGAGAATAGAGATGGTATGTGCTATTCTGGCATTTTCAAAGACAATTGTCAGGCTTTAGGTAAATCTATGTTACACCTCAGCAAAGCAGGATAGAGAGCAGGGTTGAACTTGAAACATTTATGCACCTCCCTTCCTGGGAATGAGCAGAGCTGCAAAGGCGGTCCAGGCTGTTACAACATGTGCCCCGTGTCCTGGCTGCCTGCAATTTCAACTTTTCTTCTGGCAGGACCCTTGCAGGAGTGCTCTGTGGTCCAGCTGCCCATATAACCAACCTATACCCCAACCCTGTAACACCACCACGACAGCAGTGACCCGACACGTCCGTGCAGCTCACGGCGACACCTGTGCCTGGAGGGGGTAGCAAAGCCACAGGTTTTGTGCCACTGCATCCAGCAATCTGGCTTGAAGCTGATGCCTGGTCACGGGCTGAGAGGAGAAGCAAAGTGGGTTTGCACATATAGGCCTTATAGGGAAATGAGTTTTAAATATTACGTGTACCTTTAGCAAACCTTTAGCAAGCACCCCGACATCAGTGCACTTTCCAAGTATTTTGCAAAAAATAAACAGACTGATTCAGTCATGAGTCAGGCATTGTTAATCCAAGAAATATTACTGAATTAATTTTATATCAATTTGATAACTTATTAATAACTATTGGGTGACCAGATATAAATTAGTTAGCACTGCTGCAGAACATGGTTGGGATATGCAGAGTGATTTACATAGCAGATCGTGTCATGTGTCTGTCTTCTCTGCTTCTCTTCATTTATTCATGTGGAGAGCCAGGCAGATAATGGAAAAAGTAATTAATAGATTTGTCTTGAAAAATGTTTTGATACTAGTGCACATTCCAGTAATAAAGAACTATCTGTCCAAGTTCAGGAACTGGATGAAAAATGGGGAGAAAATCCTTAACTTGCCGGAGATGCAGCATGAAATTCATTGCATCCACCTTCTGAGAGACACCTCTTAGTCAGTTTTAGCAGGGTGGATAAACTAAACGAAATACAGGAGGAAACAGTGAGAAAGAAGGCAATCGTGCCTGGCTACTTGCTCTCAGGAAATGACCAAACTGCTACTGGAAAGCCAAGTTCTCAGCTGGAGGACGACCCCTTGCCATCCACGCAGGAAGTGATGAGATGAGAGAGGTGGTCAGATGGCCAGAAAGTTCCCTTAGCAGTTACAGGGACTTACCTGTGGACCTGCAGGTAGCGGAGAAGCCTGAGGCACCAATTCCATTTGTGCAGGCTTCAGCAAGGAGATGTGGCTGTAGCTTGTTTGCCCTCCCAACCAGGTAATTTTTCCTGTGGCACAAATAGACTTGGAATATTACATGAGAGAATAAATAGCAGTAAGCTGACACAGTTAGAGGTTATTTATTATCTATTTATTAGCAGGTAATGGCTGACCTGGAGGCCATTCTGAGGAAACACCCTCTGCTAACTCCTAAATTACCAGCTGTTTCCACTCCTGCTACTGAGCCTCAGAAATCTCAGCCTTGCGTTGGTCAGTCTGGCAACCAGATCAGCTTCTTAGCTGCTGCTGAGGAACTGGCTGAGCTGGAGGCACATGAGCTATTAAATCCAAAAGTGCATTGATACTGTATGAACGTGAAGGCTACCCAAACATCTCTGCTGCCTGCACCATGTAGCTGGGGTTCAGGTACCCAGTGAATAAACAGCAATTGCCCCATATCTCTTATTCCAGGATAATACCTGAAAAGAAACAAAGCAACCGCATCATTTGATCACTTCAGATTGATAGGAATACCAAAAATTCATTACCCCTTGAATAGCCCCAGGTGGACTAGCAGCTGATGGCAAATGTTCCTGCTCAGAAATATTTGTAATTTTTCTTGCAACCCAACAACAGGGCTGGTGAGGCGCACAAGGTCCTGGTTGCATCCCTTCCCCTCTAGACCCTCAAGACTGCC
Organism: Alectura lathami; assembly: GCA_013399715.1. Taxonomy (NCBI): domain Eukaryota; kingdom Metazoa; phylum Chordata; class Aves; order Galliformes; family Megapodiidae; genus Alectura; species Alectura lathami. The sequence goes on from VXAV01007557.1 coordinate 135,595, forward strand.
AAGCCTCTTCTCCCCTGGAGGTGTTCAAGAAACATGTAGATGTGGCACTTAGTGACATGGTTTAGTGGGCATAGTGCTGTTGGGTTGATGGTTGGAGTAGATGATCCTGGAGGTAACCTTTATGATTCTGATTCTCCTGCCTTTCCAAAACTGGCTTCCTCCAAGCAAACCGGTGTGTTCCAAGGGCCCAGGCACCTTCCCTGGGCTGTCCCTACATCAAAAGCCATACAAGAGGAAGTGTAGACGAGCTTATTTGATGTAAACCAGAGCACAAGGGAAAGTGACAAACAACAAGTGGGATAAGAGGGAAACTGTGAAACCAAAGCAAATAAAATTAGATCACATAGCTGCATAATTGAGCTGGTCCCTGTTTCCAAATCTTATCAAAGGTCTACTTTGAAATGTAGTTATAACAAATTATAGCTAGCGATGCCAAGCAACACACCACTGCTTACAGGCACAGCAGACACTGGTCACAGAGTGGAAGAGCATAGGGAAATGGCTAGAGGATTTTTGAAAACACAGAGGACCTAGTCTCCACAGTGCCCTGTGAATCCAGTATCTGATCTAATAACTGAAACAGAGCTGGATTAGGTCTGCAGGAACACATCCACAGGATCCCAACTCTCAGGAAGAAAGACTCCTCTTTTGACAACGTCCAGTGCTCCAGCTATCCTACAAACTCTCCAGACTTCAGCTTTTCAGTTGTTTTTACTATTGATTCCCAGGCTGTGCACACAGTTACTGAAATGCAGTTCGGGAACAAAGGGGAAGAGGTAGACTGCAGGTATTTTCTCCACCCAAAAGCAGAGTGCAGGAGGAAAACCCCAGGAGAAAAAACCTACACAGAAAGCATGAGACAGGTCAAATTCTGCTGGTAAATGGTCACAACAAATAATTTCATTACAACACAAGCTGTTCTGCAAGGGAAAAGGTCTTTCAAGATCTGTTGCAGAACTTCACAGATCACCTTATCTGTTCCTGCTGGAGTGATTCAATTTGTTGTAGTGCACAGCTGACTCAAGGCCAGAACTTTGCTAACCCTAAGTGTTGTGTGATTAATAACCTCTTGTTCCAACAAATTGCTGGTTTGCACTCTTCAACAAATCTCTTGTCTTTGCAAAACTTGGTCTACTGTTTATTGCAAAGCTCCATATTTTGCATAGGATTTTGCTTCAGAGAAATTGGGTTTCCAGTATCCATCTCATTTCAGTGCAACCAGAAGAGAAAATCTGATTTTCTTTTAATTCAAGGTAGATCACATTTCAAGTATCACCATGAAAGAAACGTCCTGCAACTCATATTTTGATTTATGACTACTCCTTTCAGAACAATTACTATTTATACATTCATTTATCGTGCCTCTTGGTGTCATATTTTTGGCAAAGCCACTGGACAATGTAGTGTGTCCCAATTCTTCCTCCATCAGAAAACATTTACCCAAATTGCCTTTTAATAACCATACTGCCTTTTAATTTTGCAAAATGAGAATGTGGATTGTACCACTTTACTCAGCTCTTCCTTTGATTAATGGGAATGCACTTTTGCATACAGAGAATGAGGCTGCACGCATTATGGCCTGAAACAATTCCAATATAAAGTTTCAAGCATAAAAACCCCAGGGAACTTAGAATGTATTGCTTTAAGGTAGGCTTGGGGTGAATTGAAAGATAAGACAGTAGAAAGGTGGAGGAAGAGATTCTGCTGGAAACAAGGCTGCTTACGGGAACCAAGTCAGTGCCTGGATGTAGTACTGCTGGAAAAGAGCTGGAGAAGAAAAGAGAGACGCTGCTGATAATGATAATAGATGATTCTGTTCACTGCTGTCTTCCATCATAAACAAATAGCACAGGCCAACAGTTAAACATCATCTATTTTAATTAGTATTTCAAGCATTCAGTTATCTGTGTACTAAGTAACTGCAACAAAACTTTGTCAGGCTGGAATGCAGAGGGGGAGTTGTGCAAGGAAAAGCAATCTGATCTGTGCTCAGCGTTGTGGCCTCCCTTTAGATACCTAAACGCTTACGTCCTGAATTCCAGCTGACATATTAAAAGGAAAAAAAAAAAAAATGAATGGAGGAGGACAAAAACAACTGATGTGAAGAAACTAATTCTCTGCTCCTCAACTTTTCAATGATACGGACATGGGGCAACTTGTGGACTTAAGCAGACTTAGAGGCTGGCACAAGCAGCCATGAACATAGTGCATGAACTATTTGCTGAAAGTTTGTGAACTTCTTCAGCATGTTCACTGTTCAGAGTGTCAGACAGTAACCACTTCAATTCTTTTTAAAACTGTGACTATCTGTAACCACAATTCAAGCCCTGCTTCCACTGTATCTCCCCGGGAATGGATAGGAACCACAGCCAAGTGCAGACTCCATCTCTCCTTGTCTCCAGACCGGGCATGTTCCCCTCCCAAAAGAGAAATGCATATGGCACCAACAACACGCATGAAGGCATTCAACATCTTTCCAGGACTCACTTGCTCCTCCTCACACCAACTGCTCAGGGTCTGGACAGGCACCTGCAGGCTCAGGACTCAAGCAGGACATCCCGGTGCTCTCAGCACTGCCCTGCGGCTCTGACAGCCCCTCCAGGGCCACAGCAGAGAATTGCCTTTATGGACTGAGGATTTGGTTTTGACCAGATTGCTGAACTTTGCTTTTAACTGTGAGCTTCCCTAGCTAATGCCCACATTTTCGACAAGCCTAGAAATAATTGGAACTACACTTCTGAGTGCAAACCTGCTCTGAACAGCTTGCCCAGTTGTAGAGTTACTGAAAATGTTTACACATGTAATTTTATGGCAAGTATACACACAACAGTGTCTTTATTGATCACTTTCCTAGTTACAGAAGTGTCTCACCATTTCAAACCCCCAGCTCACCCTGCAACCTTTCCAGTTTTAACACGCACCATTTAATGATGTTCTAATATTAGCAACCCTTTATTTCCACAGCCTGGATTTTCCATATTTTCATCCCTGTGACCAGCAGAAAGCTCATTGCCAAATAACAATGAGCTCATCTCAAATGCTAATGCAGCCCGTGCCAGGTGAACAAATTGTCTATTATTAGACTTTTTCATGCACTAAGAGCTTTTGTTCCCTATTTGCCTGTCTTAACACCTGCTGTTGCAATGTGTATCAACTTTCAGAACATCATTCACACTAACAACAGAACATAAAATGTATTGGGGAATTGCTTATACAAAAAGTGATTAAGTTTTCTAAAGGGAGCTTTGTCGAGCAAAAAGGAAAAAAATAAGGCATGGGGTGATGGGACTGGAGTAATTATGAATATAAATCAAAAACCTGCACTAAATCAGTGCAACAAAAAGTTAGACATTCAGTGGCAGTAAATTCATTCAGTGGCATTCAGGAAAACACTAATAGTTGAGAGAAATGAATTTGTATTAGTAGTAGTAGTAATAGGAATTTTTTTCCTTCAGTGAGTTTCACACAAATATAGAGTGTTTGACTGGTGTGTGAAAGCGTTGATGGGATTGTGTGGGTTGGGCATATGGAAAAGGTGTAACCCAAACCCAGCAGCTTAAAAAACACATATATGGATATTTAAAAATATTTAGTAGTGTGATCCAAGTGTTAGAGAAGGAAATTATAATTAACAGGTTATAAGGTATGTTATGAGGCCTGACTTCCACTGGAACAAGAACAGTCGTTGCTCATGGTACGGAAATGATCTACTGTTCCTATGTGAAATGGTACTTTTTTGATTTTCACTTTTTTATTTTGTTCAGAAAATCATAATTAAAAGGTTGCTTATACAAGGATGAACTAGAGAGCCAGAAACAGCAGAGTGACCAGTGGCTGAGGCACAAGCAGAGGCTCCGCAACCGCTTGGAGCAGACAAGCTTCCTGTCTGTGGCTGAATTTTTCCTCTCAGCAACTCAGATATGCACTTAGGATAAAATAAAATTCCTGTTTATCCACCTTTCAGCTGCCATGTCTGTTTAGATTGTGAACATTTCAGGCTAGGAACAGTCACTCTCTGTGTATTTATCCAACACACAGGCTCGATCGGGCTGTCCTGGGAGTGTGCTGCACAATGAAGACATCCATAACAAATGAAATCCAAAAGTTCTCTTTACTCCTTGTTGCTGTGGAACAAATTCAGACCTTGGTTTAGTACCTCTATCAGAAAAGATAACAAAGGCCAGTTCCTAGAAAATCAGAGTTCAGGTTTCAGATGACAAGTTCTCCTTACAAATAACCCATCAAACCCTTGTACATGATTCAGTTTCCCTGGCTTTTCTTTGCTCTTCTTTCCTTCTCCTGCTTCCCCCAGATCACACACTACAAGGATACACATCTTTGTGCAGGACACAGCCACACGCGGTCATGCTTCTTACGGAAAGTCTTGCATGATTCTGGCTGCATTTGGATTCTGTCATTCTCAGATCTGAACTGAGGGATGGGAGGATTCATTATTGACTTTTCTTGTTGCTTATTTAAAAAATATGACCAGTCAAAGCAGTTATGAAATAATATTTCTTGCAAGAAGCAGGATACTGAGCAGACTCAGAAGGATTTACGCAACTGAAATAGTCAGTCCAAATACACCTGCCAAAACAGACTAAAAATAATTAAACAAAACAAACAAAAAAAAAACCCACAAAGTTACTTAGGCAAGTACACCACTTTTAAATCTGAGATAATTCATTTTTGAGCTGTAAATAGTGAAAGAGTATGCTAGCGTCTCTGTTACACTTCTATTAATGAAAAAGAAATCTGCAGGCAGAAAAGCCAGGTGTTGATCAGAGGTAATTAAACTTATGCTCTGTTACCTGCAGTTCTCACTAGCTTGGCATGTGGTTCAGGTGCCCGTCCTGTCCCTGGGCAGCCCTCTGGTACCATGGCAGGAGAGGCAGTTTCACCGCAGCAAGCAGCCATCATCCAGGGGCGTTTCTGTGGCATTCTGTGCTTTAAGTTATCTAAGTTTCATTTGCATCCACTTTGTCCTGTCAAGAGATATAAAACAGTTACGGGTGTGAGGGGATGATAGATCCAAACCACTCTCTTCAAAACTGAGCAAAGATGAGCTCACAAAGAAGTCACCAGGTAGCACCTCCAGCAGGGCACTGCTGTGCTCAGCTTTCCTGAAAATCCACACAAAATCCTGCATGTTAACTTTGAAACATTATAACAACACAAATCAATTAACAGAGAGGCAAAATACTGAGAAGCCAAATAAAGGAGTAGAGATGTAATAAGGGAAAAGTAAAAGGAAGAAGTTTCACTTAGGTGGAGGAGAGTCTTCCTGAGCTATGATGTTTGCCTGAGCTTATGCAATATGAAAAATAAAAATGCAATATAAAGAAAAAGTTTGGAAAAAAAACAATCATCCATGCAAAAATCTGCTGAGTGCACGTCATGAAGTCTTCCTGTTAGACATAATAATCCTTATTTTGTGTGTGAGATTCGTTCCAAGCATTTGTTATTACACCTCTGAACATAAACATAAAGCGCATATGAAAGCTAACAGGCAGGACAATTCACTCGCATAGATCATCCAAAACGGATTTGACATGGTCCCTTGTATCAGATGGCCAAGCACATCTTTCTTGTGAGATCTTTTAACACGCTGTATATCCATCAGCATAAAAGAGACATTTCTGCCTCTGGTGTTGCACGCTGCTATCACATGACCGCTGTAAAATAGGTTCAAGGGGCTCATGAATCTGCCTTAGCCACCAAAGATAAACAAATCTGGAACTCATTAGTCTTCACACAGCAGTGTTTTGGCACACAGAGGAAAAGGAGTTATCAAGACTAAATTCAGAAAGGTTGATATGTGTATCTACATCTCAAAATGTCTGTTAAACTGCCAACATGCTTCACATAGTCCCTGTGAGGTTTGTATTTTTTCCTGCATTGTTTAAGCTGTCAAATGTTAATGTGTTTCTGGCTTAATTTATTACACTGATATGACAAGTTATGAGCAAATGTATTCTTGTTTACTACTGTTAATATTTTGGTTATACTCATTAAGAGCAGTTTTAAGATTAGTCTTTTTTGTTATTTTGCATAGTGGAAAACAAGCAAAAGTCTTTACGGAGGACTGCATCTCACTGCAGCTAACAGCACAGGCTTTTAAAAAGAACTTGTCCAATTAACTGTTACAGCATCTCCATGGTCTGGGGTGACTCCTAACAAAGGGGCGTCCCAGCGCCTGCCAGATGTATGATCCATCCTGCTGCTCATGGGATGTCACACAGGGATGAGAGACAGCACTAAGTGAAAATTCAGAATGTGGTCCTAATCAGGTAGAGTGGCTCTCACCTCCAGCAGGAAGCTGAGATTCATATAACTTGCTTTAACGTGGGCAGGATCATCCTCTCCAATATCAGGGAGCACAGCAATCCCTGTGCAGCGTTCAGTGCTTTTTTACCTTACTTTAGGCATCATCAGTCTCTTGAGCCTTCTAAGAGAGCACCCATTTCATTGGAGAGGCTCACAGTGAGAATGCTGTGCTTTGCTCAAAGGGCAGAAGTCTTACACAACAGCACTGCCTGGGCTACACCACACGTGGTGAACACTTTCCCCAGGAACACCTGGAGATGGTGGAAAGCGACCAGAAGCTCCTTAGCAGGCCATTCCACCAGCCAGCACACAGCCAGTGCTGAGCCAAAAGCAACTGTCAGCTCAGAGCCTTGAGGAAGCCGTGTGCCAGCCCTCTGGGTAGTGAAACTCTGGGACCATGTCAGCACTCGGGTCCTACCAACACAACAGCCACACCTGGCCGATGGAGGCTGAATTCACTGCCTGGCCCCTAGCGCTGCTCCTGAGGTTTTGTGTATTTCCCAAACTGCCATGTCTGTTTGTTTGCAGGGCTCAGAACATCTTTATACATATACCGCACTGTGATGAGCACTTATAATGGCAGGCTGTCATTCACACAGTGTGATACAACATGACACCGCTCAGTCACAAACCCTATTGTGACAAATTTAGAAGTAGAGTTGGATGAAGATCTGTAGTTCTGGCACAGGAATGATTTTAATATTCCAAAGTTTGTTTTCATTCTGATTTGGAAGGAAAAGAAGGAAATCTAGAAGGTTTGAAAAATTATCAAACAATTTAGATTAGTTTCTAATTAAAATTCCACTTGGCTGCGTAATATGGAGCAAGGAACATGGAAGTCCCAGATGAATGGGAGTCTCAGGGCTAAGGAGCCAATGCTCCCAGGCTCCTGGCTTCCCACACATACAAAAAGCCCAGAGCTGCAGCAACCTGCCCGACAGGCTGTCAGGTTGCCAGTCCACTTTGACTCCGTTCTCTCTTCCACCCTACAACCAGCTTCCAGCCTGCTCTGATCCTCGCAGAACCACACATCCAAGGGATTGTCTGGGAGATCAAAACCTGATGGGGCAGAAGCAAGGCTCTTGACCTCCCTAGCCTGCAGGCAGCCAAATACACAGCCAGAAACAGAACTAGCCAATTTCATGAGAATCACAGGTGTGATCCAAAGTGCACCCACAACAATGGGAAGATTTCTGTTCCCTTCTGTTGCCTTTGGGCCAGCAGGTTACCACCACAACACACTGCACTATTTCCTGTGTGGCAGCATTGATTGTACAACTGACAAATTATCTGCAAAGCCTGAGGTCAGAAGTATTTGCCTATCTTGTTTCTCAGTATGGCTACAGAAAGATAAATGCAATTTTGGGGCCATGGGTGCAAAGCCTTCACGCCAGGGCTCAAGAACCGGCTCGCTCTCGTCCCCACTGTAACACTCAACAGCTGTCTCTGCTTGAAGAGCTCTGACCAAATGATGGAGAATGTAGACCTCCATCCAAAGATCAAACAGCAATTTTTGGAACGACATCTGCAGGGGCAAGTCAGCTGGACTCAAAGTCCTGGTAGGCTTTTTCCATCAGTAGCTTCATGCAGGTGTCCATGAGGGTGTAAGGGAGGGTTATTGTAAATCTGGACACTTATCTGTTCATAAGCGTTAATACAGTAGTGTATTTTATGTGTATTTTATGTATTTTATATTTGAATAAACAAGAAATGTCATATGGTCATGTCCCCCAAAGTATCTCTGAACGTATTTATCCCAAGGACACTGTGAAAGGTGGGTAATGATGAGGCATAACAGGCCTTTTTAGAGCACAGCCTCAGGTGCGAAACAGCAGATGACCTCAAGGCCTTGCTTCCGTCCATAGATGACATGGGAATAACGAGGATACTGTTTTGATTGAAGGGGCTTATTCTTCCACAGGCTCTAATCCTCTTTTGGAAACACACAAACAAGAACTCCTTTCTACTCTATCACCATGCTGCTACATCTTCCATTGAGTATTACAGCACTTCCTGTATATTCCTTTACATTTCACATAGATCAGCAAACGTACATGTACTCCTCTTACCACCTGCCAGATTCAGACATAAATTTTTTTCAATTCTCTGTGACGCAGTCTGAAAGAGGATCAAAGTCCTAGTTGCCTCAAGCCAGTCCAGTCATCCTGATATCAAATTTACAGAGGTCATTTATATATAGTTTGTCATGGGCACACAAATGTCATTTGTTTCAGTTATTTTCATCTGTAAGCAGAGGTATCCTTACATCCAGGTAACAGAGATTTCCAGATGAGGGCGATGAGACAACCTGGCTACAAACCTTCCTCACTGGCTTACCCATGAAAGGCACCACTCTTCTCAATGGCTTACAGTAAATCATTGGTACAGCTTTCATTCATCTTCACTTCACCACCATTGGGTGAACTGGCCTACAAAGCTGGCATTCTTTCTGCCTAAACATGTTTTCCCCATTTTCTTTGTAACGTCTCCTGACGTTTGTGTTTTCTGGGTTATACCCCACTTCACTGCATATTTTGAGAAAAGCTGTGGAAGTACTTGCATAAATACTCTGCAAGAAATGGACCCAGTGCTTTCATCAGAGCTCTACTCATGTTTGATCTTTCCATTTTGAATAGTTGGAATATGCTTTAAGGCGTAAAAGTGCTTAGTTTCATATGCATAGGGAAGTCGGTGATGATGGGTAGATCTCAGCCTGCGATGGAAATCGAGTACCTCTCTAACAAGTTGTCAATCTCAATTAAGACATCAACATGTCAAATTAAGAAGGTACTGCTGCACAGCCTATTGTTGAACTGCATGTCAGGTGAAATAGGCACTAATTATGCACTTAGCCAAATATGTCTGCTCAATATTACTTCAAAACTAAGGTCACTGAGTTATTATGAAGTGGTAGTTTACACTATTTTGGGTCCCACCAAATGGCAGGTGGCCACACAAATATGCAACTCAGCATGTTCTGCTTGGTCCCCACAGCTGTGCTGCCAATCAGTTAAGGATGGCTGCAAGTAAATGCTAATTAGCTTCTGTTGATCTGCATATTCCAGCAGCCTCCCAGGATTCCCATTTTGATATGCAAGATTGCCAGTTGGGTATGTGATTGAATTAAGAACCAGAAAAGATTTTATCTTCCATGCAGGAAAATGTGGGTCTGAATCCCCAGCAGAGGCTGTTATCACTCTGATTTATGTTTGGCAGTGCCTGTCATTGGAGTGGTAGCAAAGGCTCAGTGCTAGAGGGTGCTGCCTCCCTTCTTTTGGAGAAGGAGCCTCCTTATTAAGAGCAAACACTTACCAGCTGGGGTCCAACCCACTCCTGGCTTTTACATTTGCAAGGGTTCTGCCTGTCTGTTCCCTACTCAGGGTCCAGCAGATGCTCTTCTGTAGGTTGACTGCCTCTTGAAAAATAGAATAGAGGAAAAAAAAAAAATAAACAACATGTAGGAAGATCTGGAGTTGNGCAAAAAAGAGAAGATTTACCAGGGTTGTAAATAGCCCATTAATAGCTGGCTGGTTAAGTTTGCAGGGACTGCTTAAGAAAGAAATGGCTGGAAAGTTGTACTTCTGGGACCAGAGTGTTTAGATTTTGCACCTGTACTTCATAAGAGAAAAAAATATGACCTCATTATGTAAACATTACAATAACAATTTTCAGAAATTTTCCTTGGCTTTGCTATTAGTGAGCACTGGTTCCCCGTAGTGAGGAAACAATACTTCTCAGAAACTGCTCACTGCATATGATAGCAAAATAAAATTTGTGTCATCTGTGATTTTTCTCTTTATGGCTTGATCTGACATGGGAAGAAAAATTATAATTAAACTATTGTGCCAAGTTTCTGTAGGTTGACATCGTATTGTTTCTTGACTTTAAAGCAAGTCAAAAAATGTTGGTTTCAGCCTGATAGATGCTGCCTTAAAATGCTGGGAAACTGTTCTTCCTTACAGATTTTAGGTTATTTTCTTTTTTAATTGATGCCATTCTCTCACTCATAATGCTTGCTGGCACTCTGCTGTAAGCAAGACACCTAAGTACGTGACCAATAGACCAGTTCAGCAGGGTTTAGAGGAGAAATTGACAGGCAAATTTTTTTTGCAAATTTCTGTAGCATACTGAACACACAAAATCTTGAAATGTGATAACAGTGAGAGTGTTTTAAAAGACACTTGTGGCCCCCAGCACAGCTGAAAATGAAAACATCATCCTCTTCTAAAGGACATCAAAAAATAAATCATAAAAAAAAACCCCTAAGATACAACACGAAAGTGTTTGTATTATTTTCAATATTTTCAAAATTGTTTTATTCATATAGTCGTAATGAATAAAATTATTAGGGAAATGTATCTTAAAATAAAAGCTACTTCCAAGAACTCTAAGACAAACAAGATTTGCTGTCCCCTCTCTTCCATGTACAATTATAAAGCCAAAAGGAGTCTTGGGCCTAATTGTGAGGAATAACCTACAAATTTGTATTTATTTATCTATGGGATGAAAACCAAGCTGGAGTATGGGGAGAAACAGAATCCTGTGTATGACTCCATCAGATGAGAATTTATCTTACAGAACAAAAAACAAATTATTTTTGTGTGTTAAAGGGATACTTTCTTTTAAGAAAAAGGAATTATTTAGTATTATTTAGGATTGAATCTGAGCATTGTTAAAGTCTGGTACGCCCACGCTTTCAGCTAAGGCGGGTTTTAATCAGGTACACGTTATCACTGCATCTGTGGCCCCAATTCAACAAGGCAATGAAGCACATGGTTAACTTTAAGCACCCTTGAAGTCAATGAGACTTGCGTGCTTTGTTGAATTAGGGCCTTAGGCTTCTCAAGTTATTAAAAGAATACATCATACTTCTCTTTATTATGCAGAGTTCTGGGACCAGACAGTTTGGGAGGGTTTCTGTTTATACTCTTTCCAATGACATTGCAATTTCAGTCAAGAGGAGGATTAAATGTCAGAGCTGCTCTGCACTACCCTGGGAGTTAGTTTCAGACTTTCTGCAAGATGGGTTGCTTGAGCAAGGCTATTTTCATGTGGTGGATCCTCCAAATACACTCAAAACATTCAAAACAAAATGCTAAAACTGATGCTCAGCTCATAGGGTAACTGAAAATACTAGTCTTTGTTCTCCAACGCATACAGGCAAGAGAACCTTCATGCCTTAACATACTGCACAAACCACAAGAAACTCAAAAACAAGCAGTGAAAATCAGAAAACTGTCACTAAAAGTGAAGTTTAGTCAATTTTTGTATTTTGGTTATTATTTTACCACCGACACATCCCGTAAGAAGATTTTGATGTTCACTGTGCCCTTGTTTTTCAGATCACATAGAGGCAAATAAATTATCCAAGCTCGGTCAAAACAGATGAGAACTTTCCAGTCTTGGAAGGAGGTTGGGAGAGAGGAAAAAATATTGCCCTGCATAAAATCTGAAACAATGCAAAACTGGAGAAAACAACCAAACATGACTTACTATTTCTCAGTACGCCTGAAGAAGTTATCAGTCAGCTATTTAAAAAAAANCCAGCATGCACACTTCAATCCTGTCTGTAGCTGAGTGGGCTCCCTAACGAGGTAGGGTCTGATTTTCTCTCCCGTCAACTAACACCATGGATACTCACATTTACATCTGTAAATGAATAACCAGAAGCACAAAAATAAATCCCAAAAAGTGACACTTAGAGTGAATACCAATAAATAATCAAATAAATAATGAGAAACCCCCATGATAAGCATTTCTGACTCTTGGGCCTCTCCTCCATAGGAAACAAAATCTTCTTTCCTTGAGTTCTTACAATAATGTATAACTATAGGACAAAATCTTGTTCCAGCAGCAAGGACCGAATCAAGGACTCACACTGCAGTGTATGAGCACTCTTCAAGGCACAAACATTGACAACTGAAAGAAGAACAGTTAGAAAGGAAAGGCCTTGAAATGGCAGCATAGATCTGAATGAACCATAGCCAAGCTACAGACGTTCACAAGAGGCTGGACTAGTCAGCTCTCAGGAGGAAAATGACCGGCTCACCTCTAGGGATATGAAGTTTCACAATGCCTTTTCCCAGTTCCAGGGCACCTGAACTAAGAGATGGTGCTGCAAAGCCATTCGCATACTCTTCCTGAAGTGGCTTCAGTATCTCAAGAGCCAGACACAGGCAATACATGACCTGTGCTCTTGTCAACCAGACCAGAAATAGGACACTTCATAGAAGGTCAAATAAATAAGTATTCTGATGTGCATCCAATTAGATATTGATTTTTTTTATTATTATTGTTTTACCCTTTTCATGGATATCAGTCCTTAAAACTGAACTGCAAAGATCTGAACTTCTCTGAGTTTTGAAAGCTCTTAGAAAGTTGCGGTCACAACCACACATCTCTCAGTGAGAACAATGAGAGAGGACACTCAGATTGGCAGCTAGGGTGTAAAACTCCCTTTCTTTCCTTAAACACAAAAATGATGAAAACATTTATTATGAAACATATTTTCCATTACTGTATTGTAGAATGTAAACAAGTTCTCATGACATATGGGGCCATGTGTTTCCTTAAAGAGGTGTTATGTATGTCAGAAGCAGCATATGTACCGTGTGATGCAGCTACCACCATGGTAAGCATTTGTTATTGCCTAGTGAACAGGTGCATAAAATCCCCATGTAAACAGATGTCATAGCTGCACTGACATCTCTTACTCGTGTCTACTCCTGCAGGAAAATGAGGGGGTTTGTTTCCCCCTCTTGGGTGTTTAATGTGAATGGCCTAAACTTACACATTTACATCTTCCCGCTTTCACATATGTATCTCCTTCTTGATTGTATAGTGGCTTTTAGAAGGAAAAATAACCCAAAGAAGAACTGTTTTCTATAAGAAATTCCATGATAATGCTCTTTTCCAAAGCCTCCGTACGCACACTGTTGGCATCCAAGTCCAGCTTCATAAAGAAACAAACTCAATGCAGAGAGTCCTGAAAGGCTTCACCAGAGAACCTCTTGATTTTTCTCTTAACCTCTGGAAGACAGTTTTCCCCTTTTGAAAAAGAAAAAAAACATGTCCCTTTAGAAGAACTGAAAATGCACTTGTGGAAGCACTGGGAGATGTTTGACCAGTGCTCCTTAGGGTCTCAGTTTGCAAGTTTATGCTTGCAGGTGGATCAGTGTGACCAGAGGGACACAACTGGACTGTTGTCATAGCCAAGAGTCCCTGCACATGGACTCAACCCAAACCCACTCTGCTCCCACAAGAACATTGTCTTCCCCCTCTAGAGATCCCAGTTACCTACCAGTGAGCTTCTCGTGCAGGGAGATTTACACACCTGACAGAGCAGGACCCCCTAATCACTGTCTTGCTTTTGTGAGAATGACACAGAAGCTTTCAGAACAGTTTGTACTAACTCCCTGAACTCCTTAAAACACCGTTGAGTAAGGGAAGGAGTAAATACAAATCTGCCATTTCATGTTGTCAATCATTGGCATTCAAGTCAAACAGAAAGTTACCATAGCTGGGTGTGGTATAGCTTCATGGAAACAGGTACTGGCTTAGGCGCCAGATCTGGCACTTTCCTTCTCTTCTTTGCATTTATTTCAACAGATTTTAGATCAGTGACTACTTCAACAGAAGTCTCTTAACATATATTAAGTTTTAGCCATGGTAGGCTTCTTTCCAGTGAAACCCAGCATGGGTGACACCAGGTAACCTTCTGCAGAGACACCACAGAAAGCACATATGGTAAATGTGAGCGTGCTCAGAGCCTTTATTTTTCTGATAGAGCAGCCAGGCTAACCACTGCCCATGAACTGGGGAAAGCGTGTGGATTGGGCACAAAAGCACCAGCCTGGAGGAGTGGATGGGTGGGTGAGAGGCAGAATAGTATCAGCTCATCTCAGCCGACCTGGTTGCGGACTGAGAACATCACATTTTTTAGTGTCTTTAAGGTTTCTGTAGGTTAGCTATGACTATCACAGCAGAGCATGAGACTGTCGTTAATAGAAAGCATTCTGTACATTCTGTAAACCCCGTCCTGCTGGTAGAGGTGAGCTGATGAGATGATGCAGTGAAGGCTTAGATCACAAGTCAAGGAGATAGGAAGTTAATTCATTGCGGACTACTGGAAAACAGGGCCTATATGGAAGAAAAGGGGCAAGATGGAGAGATATCCATGGATAGAGATGCACATAAAAAAAAAAAAAAAAAAAAAGTCTGAATACAACTAGAAGTGAGACTTGAAACAGCTCCTTTTGTGAAAGAGCAAAAAAACAGGGATGCCCTTGCCCCACTACTCCTTTGAACAAAACCTCCAGACACCACCACAAATCCCAGCCAAAACACTTCACGCCTGGAAGAGGAATCATCTGAGGCTCAAGGCAGGACACCGCAGCAGACGTAGAACTTCCCTGGCGCCTTGCAGAAGGCGTTAAAACTCAGTTAACCCAATCATGTGCCTGGAGTTGCCATTACCCAACGAACTGCCGTGTGCCAGCGCAGAAGCATTCACCACCAGCCCCCGCACTGCAAGCCTGGGCAGATTGAGGCAAAGTGCATTGGCTTCCGCTCCCTGGCACCTGCAGAGGCTGCAGTGGGGTCCTGTACCGTACCCACAAGGGCACAGCGCTGCTCTTGGCTCAGGGCTTAAACTGTTCTATGGGGGAAGAGGATGGCAGCATCCTCACTCAGGTGCAGACTCCAGGCTTTGCAGCAGCACTCCCACCTCCAGCAAGCTGTGCTTCTCCTACATTAGCACTGTCCAGGTGACTGCCACCCAGCTTTGGCAGTCCCAGCTTTCCAGCCAAGGTTGAGAGGAATCCTCTTTTTCATTTTACACTTCCATACATTCACCATGTGAGGAAAAGTAAACTGAAAAATAAGATGCCCAGGAAAAACAACAATTTATGAAAGCTAAACTGAGGATACTCAAAGCACACAGATCAAGTGAAGAATGATTTTTTTTTCCAGAGTAATATCTCAGGACATGGAAGATAGGGTTTCATGTTTCTGCGCTCGTAGAAATGTTCTTACCTGGCCCTGATCAAAAGGTTTTCTCACAGCACTCCCAGCCCGTGAAGTGGAGCAGCAGCAGTTCTCAGGGTAGCACAAGGTGTTGCACAACTGACTCCACAGATTGCCAGCAATTACTGCTAATTGGGTTGCAGGTGTGTTGCTAGAGGTGGCAGCAAGCCCCCTTCCCCTGGCCAGGGGGAAAGAGCACTACCTTCCCTCACCTGGAAACACCTCCCAAGTTTTTTCCGGGAACACCTCTCAGGCAGGGCCTGACCTGATGCGACACGGCCACAGATCAGAGAACACAGCCTAGAGCCAGGGTTACGGGTGCAGGCTGGAGCAGGATCCGTGCTACGCCGTGGGCCTGGGAAAACAGTCTCCTTTCTTCTCTGTTCTCTTTTGTTGCCTTTCCAACATGCTAAGTGCTGCTATGGCAGAGAGAAAACAGTCTGCCAAGTTACAATGGTATTTAAATTTCAATTAATTAAATAGAATTAAGAGCTCCAGAGATGCTCTACAGCCATTTCCCAAGGAAGTTTTCCACAGTCTTTACTTCTGAGCAAAGGAACAAGTTACTCTTCAAGTCTGAGCCCAAGTAAGAAAAATAACCTTCTCGCCCCTGCGGCCCTATCTTTCTCCCCACTCCCTGATCACTCCACCAAGTGTGAACAAAACCGTCTTTAACTGATACCAGGAAATTCATACCAGTCTTTTAAAACAGTACTTTTAGATTCAAATCAAACCTGAAGATCTAAAATGAATATTAAATATTCCCTTCTGTACTGCTGCTTTGAATTTGCCCATCCTTCCTGAGCTGTCCTGGTCTCTCTGGGAATATTTTTGTTCTGACAAATAGATTCCTCCATTTTTCTTTGTGGCAGGAAAACCAGTGGCTGGAACAAATGAAGGGATTCATCCCAAGATCGGTCCTGTTCTCCATCCCACTCCTCACCCAGTAATGAGCAGTGGGGCTGGGACAGGCGATTGCAGAGTGTAAGAGGACTTTTGAGTCAATATTCAATTAGATCCTATGACAGCATGAAGGAGGGAAGCCATTCATTCAGAGAGGGCTGAAATAACTTCTCATCACAGAATCGACTCAGTTTTTACACCTAAATGTAGGGATAAGGTAACTGCACCCTTCTATTAGAGCTACTGAAGAAAAATGGCTAAATGAATGCTAGACATTTTTAAATTTGGATCCCAGAATGAGAACTTTTGGGACAGGACATTAGGACAAGTCCCAACAGAGACCTCTGATAGCCCCCTAAGGACTTCAGGCAGGACAGAGTAGAAATGATACCAGAAGACGAGTGAACCAGAAAGCAGACTGTCTGCAAACAGTTTTGTCATCATAAAACAAAAAGTAAAAGGGGTAAGTTATGGAATGCATTAGATACCACAAAGTCCATAAACTACAAGTGACTGGGAAAGGTAGAAGAATGGAAAACCAAATACCCACCTGGTCATGTAAGAATCGATTTTCCAGGAGGAATGAGAGCACTATGACATATGTTATACTGTGTTGCATCACATAAGGTCTATCAAAATGTAGCTCTAGGGTCCTGATTTTATTTTCCTCCCATCACCGCCGGTGTTTGTTTTTGCACAGCTTTGGCTTGCAACATAACGCTGCTACTGACCAGGGTCTCTTATGGAACACAGTTCCTCTGTTTTGTGTTTATAGATTTCTCTCTGGTGATTAACTCCCAAAAACATATTTCAGCCTTTCAGTCTGTAGCACACTTCATGTGGCACAGGAAGCAAAAATGTATTACACTTATTTCCCCACTCCCTCACCTCCCATATGGGACTAAATCATCTCTGGTTTGGCTGAGCAGCTTTGCAGTGATGTTTTGCTGTGTCCCCACAGTTTTTAGCATGGTAATGCTGAAACACCATAAGCTGGGCCACAGACAGCTCACTGACTGTGCTGGGACTCCACCCCACTTCTCCCAAAATTGAGTCATCCAGCACCAACTGTGGCATTTCACAGCACCAGAGTCACCCAGTTGCACCTTGACAGGGGTACGCTGATAGCAAACTGGAGGAAGCATGTTCCACATCAGTTTTTTGATGGTTGTTTTGCACCCCATGCTGTGATGAAGTGCTGGATGCTGATATACATCAAATCAAATAGAGCAGAGGTAAAGCTGCCTGACAGCTTAAATTTAAAAGTAAATAAATAAGTAAATAAATAATAATAAAAAAAAACAAGTAGGAGAAATAAAAGAGAAATAAGTGATCCTTCATTTCCAAGCACTTCCGTGTCTTATCTTTCTAGAAGATTGCTACAGCGAGCTCAATTATTATTTTCCTGGGATGTCTTGTTTGTTTCCACCAGACGGAAGTAATATAAAATTATGTAAATCAGCTTTCTTGAAGTAAAGAATCATGGACCAGTCAATAATGTTTATGCATCAAGAAAGGGCAGCTCCTCCTGGAAGAAATAACACAGGGAGCCGATCATAAGTAAACATTTCTAAACAGACAAAGGGCTGGTCCCTGCAGCACAATATATTATCATATTTCCACATAATTAGTTTGTTTTCCACTTGAAATCAGAAAACGATTCGACATTGCATTCTGTGCCTCAGGATGGTGCATAGAGTACAATTCTCATGTGCAGGTTCGTATGTTGAATAATTAGTAAGAATTAATCTGTTGAAATTAAAGTTCAGAATATTATAGAACTCATGAATAGTGCATGGAACAATCAAGTAAATTAAACCAGAAACAGAATTTAAGAAGCCAGACAATAGCAGATGACTGCTGGCAATCTGTTTTTTAATCAGTGAGTTACCAGCCAGAGGGATGAATATTGTTACTGGCTTTGGAAATACTGTAAAACGTTAGCAGGCACAATAAAGAAGACTTACTAAGTAAGCATATTTTTACTGTGTTTGTTAAAGAAGGGCACTTCAGAAGGACCTGCTAACTTTGACATCCACCTGCTCTCCAGGACGCTCAGATCAGAAAGGACTGGCCTTACAAAGCATCCTGTACTTCTGCTCTGCCCTGCAGATGCACTAAGGACTTCTGAGGGCACCATCTCAGTCCAGTTAAAAGTTGTATTTGCCTACCTGGAGCCAAAATGTGTAAGTTTCTTTTTAGATTCTTTAAATTAATTATTGAGTTACTATACATCTCAGACCAGTGACTTTTGGTTCCAAGATTTCAGGACAGTTAATTGTACTTTAAATCCCTCTATTCATTATAAATATACATTTTTTTTTTTGCTTGTTTTGCTGTGAAGAGAGCACTGATCATGTCTTAAAATAAAAAGAGACCAGTCAGAAATCCTGTGAAGACTAGGCTGATTTGTACTGAAATGTATATCATCCCTGTGAAGAGAACAGTTTTAAAACTGAACGCATACTGGACTTTTTCTGTTGTGTATGATCCTGCTAAATTGGAAGAGGTTTCCAGATCTATTTGAAAAATGGCCACTACAGTTAGCTGAAACTTCAATCTTGAAAATGAATGAATGGAGCTGGTCCAGTACATTGGCTCTGGACCAGTCTTTAAAATACAGCAGAACAATGAATAACTGAATTCACAGCCAGCTGGTATCATAGTTGGGCAGTGAAAGTGTCAAAATATTAGTGACTTTTTTACATTTGTCAAAAT
The DNA here is from genome assembly GCA_013399715.1 of Alectura lathami. Lineage (NCBI taxonomy): Eukaryota > Metazoa > Chordata > Aves > Galliformes > Megapodiidae > Alectura > Alectura lathami. Next base: position 154,567 of record VXAV01007557.1, read on the forward strand.
CATTGCCAATACGGGAAGCATGGGCAGCTTGCAAATGTGAATCTTACACCAAAATAGTTTTAAAATCTTGCCTCGAGAATGTGTGTGCAGATCCTGCTTTTATATCACCCATCAAAGGACAGGCGGAAGAGAATGAAGTATCTTTTACTTAGAAGATATAAGCTGTTATTGATTTATCATCAAACATCAACCACTAATGTGGTTGAGTGGTGCTAGATGCCCTGCAGTAATAATGGATCAACCAGCATTTCTATGTCTTATTTTCTGGAGTCACATAAGCCCATTCAGTCATTTCTAGAATGCAGCAGGAAAGGTATCACTGCAGAGTAAATACAAAATTTATATCTATAGGTACATGTGCACACTCACACAATGTAAAGGAAAAAAACGGTTTGGCCACGTTTCAGTTATAGGAGAGAAAAAGAAAAAAATAAACATATGTTAGTGGTGTCTGACACATCTTTCTGCTCCAATAATTCAAAAAATGTTTGTTTTATTTTTAAAAAAATTTTGCTGGCAATCACTGTGTGCTGCAGTTGAGATACTTTCCCTGCATTTGAAAGAAAAAATCTGCGTGACAGAGTTGTTCTCCTGCAGCAGAGCAGAAAGTCACTGTACGTGTGCACTGAGTGTAGTCTCCAGCAAGATGCTCTTTGTGAGTTTTAGTGCCTAATCTCTGCTTGCTGTGTGCTTCTTTCCCTTTAGTGACACGGCTCCATTCAGGTACCAGGATCTTAAAGGGGCTACACAAATTTTCCTTCCTGTGATGCTGTACATGGCAGCCTAGGACCAATGGGAGACCCATCTGCCATTGAACATAATGGATTTTCACAGAACTTTGGAGATTTAATCCATTGACCATTTACTGAGGACCTCTAAAGGCCTGATGTGTAAAACATACAATTAACTCTTGTGACCACCTATATTTGCATCTACAGAGGCAATTGCTGCTACCTATGTGCAGCACCGCTCAGTCACAGTCAGGTGGATTTAGGGGCTCACCTTGCACTGTGTAAGGACAAGTAAAACTCCCACGGAGGCAAACTGGTGCTCAACTTTTATAAGAACAGGACATACCTCCCAGTTTTGTTTATTAGAAAAGGCATTTCAAAAGCAAGAAAAATGTATGGATATACACTTTGTATAGAAAAAAAAAATTTGTGCAGTTTGAGAGCATCTTTTTCTTTCTGAACCCAAATACCTAATCTATTTTTTTCCTCATAGAATCAATTAGTTAAGTGAATAACCTTCATGTTCCATTATTAGCTTTATACTAATAAATAGGAGCCTCTGCTATCTTCCCTTGCTCCTCTGCAATGTTCTTATTTCAGCAAAGTATGGTCTGAGCTGGAAACTTTCCCCAAGAAGATTTTCATTTCTCATCTTGTCTGATGCAAAGTAAAGACTATGCCAAGTGCCACTGACCTTAACTCTCCCGAATCAAAAATATCTGATGTGATATATAGAAAACTTTGATGTGTAGATATGCTAATCAGTAGAGAAATGTCAAATTTGCATACATTTCAAGTGACCCAACAATATTTACCTTAGAGCTAAGTTTCATATTTTTCTGACAATTGCAGCATTGAACAAGTGACTCATTTAGCATATCTAAGCAGCATTATGTCACAGGGATTTACCTCAGAGTTGTTTGAAAGCATCAAAAAGATGAACATCACTGTCTGAAATTAACAACAAGCCTAATTTGATTTGACAAATGATGTTGATTTAGATAGGGTCACTAGCTATTGAAGATGCGGAGGACAAATAGTGCCTTGAAGCCTTGATAAAACTGAATATTTAAACAGTTCATTATGCAAATTTGCCCTCTACCTGTCAGTAGTGACTAAAGTATAGGGTTAGAGTGCTGGAGAGGCTCTGTGCTAAGGAGACGACTCGTATACATGTACCTGGCTCTTCCTGAGGAAACAACTCCTTAGACATTTACAAAGTGGATGTGTATCAGCCTTGTCCTCCCCACGTTTGACAGTGACAAAATAGACAAGGGCTTGATTCCTAAAACTTCTGGCGTCAGCGCAGAAAACAGCTTTACCAAGCCAGCAGGTAGTCACAGACATCTGCCCATGGCACACTCAGGGCCCCATTGTCCAACCCTCCTCACGAGTTTCACTTCCTGGGGGCCCGGTGGACTTCAGTGGAGTTACCTGCGCAAACATACCTGAGCTCGGTAGGAGCCCTGGGGCGTAACCTGAGACAGGCTCCCATCCAGAAATGCCTGGGAACCAGAGAGGTGCAGATTGCTTTACAACTGTGTGCAACACCTACACTGGTGCGTTTATCGCTACTCCCACCATCACTTGGCAAACTGGCATCCATTATGAGGAGTGGCAGCAGAAAGGAGGGAAAACCTTGGCCAAGATTTATGAATAAAACCTTAGGTTCAAAAAATAGCTAGAGTTATATTCAGAAGAGAGGGCTTTAACTCTTGAGAGCCTATCCTAAAAAAAAATTAATCATACTTAATTGCATCAATTTCGCAGACTTTTAGAAGGCATCTGATGTGCTGATAAATACTGCTTCTGAAAGCAAGTGCTGCCGAGTTCCTAATAATCCATACAACAGCAAGTCCTTAGAGAGTCACTTCTCATCATGATTTGATATACACACACTATGATTTCAAACATTCAGTACACCAGCATACTTCAGGTTACTGGCACCACATGACCATGGGTCAGCAGCTTTCAGGACACTCCACAGTCCAGTACATCTGGCTGTATTATGATTTACAAGGAAACTTTCTGTAAGACACTTTCCTCCGTCTTTAACTCTGAGCTCAGAAAAACCCATCAGTGTAAGTCAGGCTGAATTTTGACGCAGTGCATTTAGGGGAGTGTATAGAAATGTCAGTTTAAGTATTGGCAAGTAAACGATACTGGAACAGCAGACAGAAGCTATTTAATTAACGAAGTATGGGCAAGCAACAATAATACACAGAGTAGATATAGGAATACTTGCTCACAAACTAGACCCCAGGAAAACTTTGCATGCAGTGAGCTCAGCCAGCCCCAGGGCAGGATGCCCATGCAGATCGGTCATGCTGTAACCCCACCAGGCTGCAAGCCCACTCACCCCACCACCAGAAGTCACAGAGCTGTCAGGACAGCAGCCAGCCTAGCCCCAGTGTAGGAGCAGCACTGCTCCTGCTCACAGCCCTGAGCCTGACCACCGAGCCTCCACTGGAAAATGAGTTTTCTTAGGGCATGGCACCAGGTAAATTCATTTATACCATACCTGGATTTGATTTCCCAGCTCAAAAGCTCGTTTGCACCCAAGAATCTAAGCCATCATAGGACTTTCCCCCTTCACCCCTTCACCACCCAATCTTCACAATCTTACTGACTCATTGGCATGTGTTTTACAGTATCTGTGTTTTCTTTATCTGGGTTACCCCTTTCTCCCTTGCTGGTCAGAATAATTAGGAGATGACTATATTTACCATTTCTCCGGATCTAAGAAAACATGCCTTGCGACTAACCTTGATTTGTTTATAAACCACTACAACTACTCCCCTGTCTCCGCTGAGCTTGTAAGTTCTCGGCTAATTGTTCTCATGTCCATGAAATGGGAGAAACCCAAGTCTGAAATACATGGAAACAATTACAGCAGCAAAAAAAAAAAAAAAAAAAAAAAAAAANAAAAAAAAAAAAAAAAAAAAAAGCTTTCCTTGTAAACAGATGTCCATGCCAAGATACCCTACCTAGAGCAACTGGCACTTGGTATGTTTGCAGATGGATCCACAGTAGGATCTAGCCACTTATATTTAGCATGCGGTGTTATTTGTTTCAGCTAGCCAGCTAGCAATAGGCGGGAGTTGGAAGGGGAACCCATAATTTTTGCACGGAAGTGCACAGTATCAACACCCCTCCTGTAACAATCACATACCTTAAACCTTAATTCTTGCGAATGCACCAGACATTATAGGAAAATCCACCTTTTTCCCATCTCAGTAGGAGATTTGTTATGGAAAGCTCACCTTTCAAAATCACCATGGAGATTTGTCAAGGAGGCTTGTCATGGAAGAACACAGGTAATATCATCTGTGACGTGTTACCTTGTTAGAGAGCTCCTTTGACATCTCTTTCACATGGAAATACAAAAGAGGAGCCCTGAAATACAGCGTTACAGTTTATTTCATTATGTTGGTGATGTTCACTGCACATTTACTGCAAACTACAGTCAGCATGCTTGAAGTAATTCAGCAGAAGGCCAGGAGGGATCATTTGTTCATCTAGTCAGATCCTCCTCCACAACCCATGCCACAGAATTTCTTCATGTTAGCCTACTGTCAATAACCATGCCTTCTTGCTGAGCTAAGATGATACTAAATCTTGACTTGAAGCCTACAAGTGATGAGAAAAATCTACCCCTTTCTTGGATAAACTGTTCAGAGATCAGAGTTAGCCACTGGACTTTCTATTTATTTCCCCCATTCAAAAGCATCAATTACAAAATCAGAATTGTCTTTGAACTGGACGTAATTGTAGAATGATGTGGTACTCCTGAAGCAAAAAA
>VXAV01007557.1:159125-186962 GCA_013399715.1 Alectura lathami
AAAAAAAAAAAATCTCTTTTTTATGAGAAGAAATATCACCATGAGAGAGTTAGAACACTGAGATGTCAGACTAAGTCTTTGCACTTATATCCAAATAGAATGGATAAATTTCTGTGACCTGTAAAGTGGGGCTAGGTGGTCATATAGACTCTTCCTGCCCCAAAATAACCCACTAGATTACAAGATGTCACCTTGCAATTATTCCTTTAACAAAATGCTATTAAATGTCAGAATGGATAAAAATATTTGACCCCTGCCAGTTTGCAGACAATGGCCTTGATATTAACATTTCTCTTACAGGAAGATGTTCCAAACACTGATGATCCCCATGGTACTTTTTGTCTCTATAAATCCAAAGGTCAAAACACCTTTTCCCATATGAGGGTGGTGATCGAAGCTGTTATGATGGACAAACTAAAAGCCAAGTCAGTTATGTACCTATTTGGATGCAGAGTTCATTTCAAATCATGCTGAAGCAGCATCTCTGCAATCTCTGTATGAAAATGAAAAGGCTAAAACATTTCAAGAATTCTGGGTTATTGCAAACGCTATAATCTAGCAATCGATAATTGAAACAAATTCAAGGAGTGCACATTTTCTTAAGACCAAATTCGCTTTCTCCAAGCATTGTTATTCAAATGTCATTACTTTTATGACTGGAAGTAACTGTATGGGTTTATTTTTGTAAGTCCTAATACCTTTAAAGCAGATGAATTCCTTTGAACTTCTGCCGTAGGCCAAGTTCTCCAAGCCATGCTGGACATACACGGTGTTCACCATGGCCTTTGAAGTGAATTCTGGGACTTTCCAGAGCACCTTACATTGCATTTATTTCCATGGCTTCGCATTGCCTCTCCAAGCACGGGCAGGGTGGGCAAATGGCTTGGGCTTGAGTAACAGCAGGAAAACATGTTTCTTCACCATCACTGAAGCTTTCCACAAGGTAAAGTTTTCATCTGTAGAAAAGTGAATGCAAAAAGCTCATCTGAGTATCTCGTAAGGGATGAAGACTAAAACATGTAACCATAGTGTGATGGTACAGCTTTCTTCCAAATTACTCTGTGAAGTTTAAAAGCCTATGATGGTTTGTTAATAAATATATGTAAATAATTAGTTTCTATCGTTAGAACTTAGGTCTTAGAGGAAGCTGGGACAATATAAAATTTTTAAGTGAAAAAAAGGATGTCTCAATTGTAAAAAGAAGGAACTGAAGAATACCAGGAGGATGAACAGAAAGCAGTGGCCTTAAAAATATTCCTGGAATGAATATCATTCTAGTGACTGGACTGCTGCCAAGACATTTTATTCCGTGTTTTTAAAAATGCATAGACTAGGGGAGTCATAAAAGAATGTTTTGTCTCTGGAATATGCTGGAACAAAAGCCAGATATGATTAGACCTTGACATGGACATTCATCATGCCTCAGACTGAATCAGTTATTAATTCTGAAGGTATTAAATATGGAATGGGTTGAGGCTTTAACAAGTCTACAATATTATTCAATTGTACTAAAATGTTACACTGCCTGAATTTTCAGAAACATCCTCCTGTATATTCAATTGTGTGAACACAACCAAGTCCCCAAGCAGCACCCTGAGTCCTGATATTACAGAAGAACTCCATGCGGACTTCCACCACCTCCCCTGACAACATGAAGCTGAAGTGCCAGGATTGCTTTCAAGAGGATGGAAAGAGTTTCCACCTGGAGCACAAGATACACACATTTCTTCAAAGGTTCACTTTTTGGAAGCTTGCTAAGCACTTGTTCCTGCCTCCTGAGCAAATTCACATTTTCCTCTGACGTCTCCAGATGGCTAGGACATCTTCACAAAGGTTCAACACTTTCCCATAATTTTTCTCTTTGACCTGGTAGCAGAAAGGTAAATCTCTCCTCTCTAGTCCTTAAGACAATCTTTGGGGGCACAAGTGTAACTGCATCTGCTATGTAGTTACATTCAGCATATCCCCTGGGGAAGTCACTAGCTCCCATGTCCTGACTTCTGTGTGGGTGCCGATTCGATCGCGTTTTACAGCACTTTGAAACCTGCCAATGTTTCTTGTATTGGCAGTGTGAGCAGCAGCAGTACCACTTCAGAATTTTGTAGCATCAAGCCAGTTCTACAAATTCCGCACCTAAGTACCATTTCATTTCTCATCACAAAATTTCTACAGTATTAAAGAGAGAAGCAGATGATTCCTCCAGCTGTTCATTAGCACTATTGCTTATCATCAAGGGGAGCTCCTTGTAAAAAAGGCTATGGCTACAGCTCATGGATGTACGGGAAGTCTTAGGGACATCAGTTAGGTTAATCTTGGGTAACTCTTCACCGACCTAACATAACCCTTCAATATTTTTTGCTCCTAAACTGATTCCTTACATTCAGAAGTAAAACACATCTTTAGAGATGTGTTTTAAAAACACAAACTAAAAATTTGGTAAATGTGCATTAATGTACTCCAGTATTCAACACAGATGCATGTCCCATGAAAATGGTTTAGACATACTGCTGTCTGTTCTTAATTTTCTTCAAATCCTACCTTACATCATCTTCAGAAACAAAAAAACAGAAGGGGAAAATAAGCAAATCAGGTTTTGTCTTGATTAAGAGCTGATCAAGAGGCTCTGGTAGGCTCTCCTGGGATATTCTCCATTTTCTATCCATTTTTAAGTGATGCCAATAGCAGTAATAATAAATATTGACAGTGAGCAAAGTTTCCAGCACAGGGACAGTCCCTGTGCAGAAGGGCTTTCACTCTAAAACCATAACAAGGCAAAGGGACTGCAAAGCATATAAAGCACACAAAATAAAAATAGAACTGGGACAGTGCCCAAGAGCCACCATCCTATGGGTATCCCAGGAGACCACTTGATTTTTAAGAAATCTGGCTTTCATGTCAGTACAAGACCTCCTGCATTGCTTCACAGACCTTACTGGTAGGGAAATGGTCACACCAGGAGTGTTCTCCTCCCTCATCCCTCACTTCTCATGCCAAAAGTGTTTTCTCAGAATGGGAGAAGCCATACATATTAACACTGCCTCAGACTCCATTACCAGAGGAAAGAGCCTTCTGAACCATGAATTCCTGATACTGAAGATCATCTGCCGGAAAAAGCCTTCAGCTTTACCTCTGACATTCAAAGGTTTTGTTTATTTCAGTAAGCATGCATGCAATTTTCAACTCACAGAAAAAGAAAAAAAATGTTTTCTTATGCCTACCCAGTGTAATAAAATAGATGGGAGAGTATAAAGAGATAGTTTTTCTGTTCTGCATTAAACAGAGCTGAGAGGCTATGAACTTTCCTCTTGGTTTAACAGCGTGGCAGTAATAACATAGCTGGAGTCACAGCATTGCACCTTCCTTCAGTTTTAGGCTGCGGCTCTGCAAAATCCATCACGTTTTAGCTGCAGAGATGTTCAAAACCAGTTTGACCAAACATTTGCTGGTTCTGTGTACTGCCCCGTATCTGCATGATTAGAAGCTTGTTTTATTTAACCCAGTAGGTACCAGAGCTGTTCAGCACAGCAGATGGTAAGCATGAAGACAGAATCCTTACAGAATTTCTGCATAGCCTCTAGTTTATTAAAATCAGAATAGGCTGAAATAAGTCACCCTCAAGCCAGATATGAGCATGTGCATACAAATAAGCAATGCTCTAACCAAACTAGGTTAAATTCACACTTTATCAAACCAGTGCCCGTTTGCTTCTAGACAAGGCCCACTAAGATTTGCTACGCTGTTTTAAACTTTTTTTTTTTAAATACTTTTGGGCAAGCAGCTTATACACCCACTGTGTAGCTAATATTAATGGCTGAGCTGTAAATCCCTCACAAGGGACTTTGTGGAAACACTGATATATCCGCTACCACCACAGCAAAGCACTGCCGGGCTCTCCTGTAATTACAACTTCTTCAAAGGAGAAGTCCATCACTTGGTGGAACCCGTGAAAGCCAACATGAGAGCAGCCAGGCTGCTTTGTCACAAGGCCTGGTGGCAAGGACACCAGCTACCAGAGATCCTCACCCAGGTGCTACAGTAGCAGAGGAGAGCAACTAGTTCCTCCTGCCCTTCCCTCTCCACTACTTAGCAGCTCCTCTTCCTCCTTTGTTACACCCACACATTTTTTCATAACCTGTGCTTCCCCGACACCCATCCACACACCAGTCATGCCTTCCCTCCGTATAGCACTTCCATCTGTAACTCCAAGCATTTTGCAAGAGGCAGTAACTAGCTGCTTCCTCTGCCCAAGGTCAACCAGAAGAGCTGTGCTGAGTCCTGGATTTGAACCGGGAATTTTTCCCAGCCCTGGACCAAGGGTGGGACATGCCGTACTGTTCAGCCACCTCTTAGGGCACACACAGCCCTAGAAATATCCAAGCTCTTACAGGGTGCTTGACACTACTCCAAATCGGGTAAAAATAATGAAAACTATTTTCTGTCCATTTGAGACACTTGCAAATTACCATTCACTGTCATATCTGAGTGCCAAACACTATCAGACATACTGACAGGCTTTGAAGGCTTCCAAATGAGGTTGTATTAATACAAGCCTGCCTCACCACAGTACTGTAAGAATTACGCAGTGGATACTTAAACTTTTGACCCTGTAAATACAATCTGATTCTTTGCAATTGGTAATGAAATAGCCAAACCTTGGTATGGAGTGAGACAGCTGTGAAAAGGTCACACAGCTTGGCACCACCGCATCCTCGTACGATGTTCCAAAAAGAGCACAGCAGAAGGACGCCGTGCTCGCGTCCCGCAAGCCTTCGGCTGTGGGTGGTACCGCGTGATGTCCCAAGGAGTAGGTGGCTATTCCCAAATAAGCCTATCTGGCTTCCTGCTGACACGAAGTTCAGCAGGATCTCAGTTGTGGTGAAGGCTGCATCACAGCCTTGCTAAAAATGTTGTGTTCTTGGCCTGTCTACTTCTGGTCTTGTCTCTACACTGCAAATAACCAAGGAAGAAACGCTACCTGATTCACACACACAGATTGTCCCCCGCTCCCTTGCTCAGTGCCCCAGAGTACAGGGATTAATCAAAACACACAGTCTCCAAACCTGCAGGCAGACATCAAGGGCCAACAAATACCACAGGATGAGAATTTGGGACCTGCAATGGCCGTGCGTATCACTGCTGCATGGTGGCATCTGATGGAGTCTCATGCTCTTATGCAGACAAGGAGAGTCCTTTACTCAGAGAGATGTTTGGTATGAGAGAAAATCCACATTTTACCATCACAGGGAAAGACTCTCACGTCCTGAATCCATGTTTGTGTAGTATTGAGCTGTAACAGGATTCAAGGAGCTTGAACATATTTTGATGCCTAACACCTGTTTTCATGCAAGACTTTGAACACTTTCCACTCTGTTTACCTCAGACATAACCAGCTGTTACTGATGGAAAAGTAGTTTAGGCTAGAATGCAGGGGTAAGAGATCCCATTTTAGTTTCTGGTCAGAATAAAGTTTCCAAAACTCAGGCTATAAGTAGGTCAATGTCTTAGCATTTCCTATTAACTCGTTAGCTGAATAAATTCAGTGATTCCCTCCTTGAGGAGTACGTGATTCTTTTTGCCTAGTTTGTGAGAAAATTCTGCAAGCAAGCAAAGGCAAAAATCCTCTAAACATTGTCATTTATGGCACATTTAGCCCTGTGACTGGTGTGGAGATAGAAGTCACTACACATCAGAAAAGCTTCTTTATGAAAGCTGAATGTATGTTACATTAACTTCCATCATGCTTCTTACACAATAAAGCATTTTTTTTTCCATTAGTCTGAAATCGTTAAAAGATCTGTTTTATCTTAAGAAAAAAAATCTGACCAACACTTTATTACCAGCAGAGCTACTGTTTATGCTTTTGAAGGATTTCATTATTTGCTGAATTTATTCAGAGTAAAAGGTGAACTCCAAAATTTCCCCCAAAAATACTGACAATAAAACATCAAAATATTCCATGAGGAGGTTGTTCCATTTGCATTTTGACTTACATTTCATTGTATAATTAAGAATCCCTTTGAAAATTGAAATGCTTAATTTGCAAGTGTCCAATGGAACACTTTGACGTTGCTAGAAATTCCCCTCTTCCTTAAGAAATGGGAACACACAAATGAGTGAGATCACACTAAAACTGACTTGTTTTCAGGAATTTCAGTTTTGGCAGAGTTGTATTTTTCTTCAGAGAAATAATCCACAAACAATATCTGATCAGCCATCACACTTGTCTACGTCTGTAATGTTTCTAATTCTCTTTCCATTTCAGAGACGCGGATCAGAATTGCATTCTAAAGTGCATAAACCAATGGCCCTGCCATGACATGCAGTTACCTAAAAAACATGCAAAGTGGGTGTGAAACACCAAGACAATGTAGTCCAAAATTCTGTAGTAATATAACTAGTTATTGAGATCCTAATTAGGAAATAGAAAAAGGATTCCTGTGGTTTTATTTCCCTTTTATTTATGCCAGCTCTCAAAACATGGTCACGCTAATACTTTAAGATACAGGAGATTAACAATTTTAAACAGGAAAATGAACGTCTGCTTAGTCCTTCATGGACACCTTTGTCCAACATCAGCATCGCTTACTCTTAATGCCTCATGCACATTAAGCAAGGGTTAAACATAATGGCACACATACACCTCCACACCACCAAAAACGTGCTCTTGGGACTGTGCTCAAGTCCCAGTTGCTCTGACACTGCCTCTGGGGCTCCTTTCATTTTCTGCCTACAAAACTGAGCCAAGAGATGGTAGCCTTTAGGTGATACAGACTAAATGCAAAGCATATCCCCGTTGGGCAGTCGCAGTGACTCTGCACATGGCTATCCCTGAAGATTACTCACAAGCTTCAGCTTGTCACTGCTTTGATGGAGTGGAGCAGCATGAGCAAGTTACTCCTTGTGACCTGCTGTTTGCTGCGAGGTGTCAGTCACCAATAAAGCCTCACCCAGGCTGGAACAGAGCTTCGTTATGGATCACTTCCCTCCCCGCACACCATCACAGTGCCCAGGATCAGAATTAAATGCATCTGCTGGCAATCCACCGGCTTGTGTTTATGGAAGGAAGGCTGATGCTTTAAGCAAGGGGTCACCAGATGGCTATTTCTTGCCAGCAGAGCAGCAGAGCTCGACCTTCAGAGTGCACTGCTGTGTCCTGCGCAGCACTGCTGAGCTTCCAGGCAAAGCATGAGATGCATTATTAGGTCAAGCACTTACTTGGCTGAAGACCATTGTGGAACTATTTATTATGGCCAATTGGGGCACATTGCACTGGGCAGGGACAAACTATAAGAAGCACATTACACTAAGCATCACATGCCAAGATCTGACAAAGAAGGGTGAAGAACATCAGTTAATACTTCACTCATCTATTTTTCTTGGATAACTGCACAAGAAGCTTACAGAAACTTCTGCTCACACTTCATCTAACCTGCTGGAGATCAGAGACCTCAATTCCCCAGCCCCAAACACTGCCCAATCCATCCAATCCAATTCAGCTGCAATCAAAAATCCAGACTGAACTACATAGGGTTAAGCACTGGCCAAAATACCAGCAGAAGCAGGAGGCTTGGGTGCTTTGAAACTCTGTTCAACATATGTCTGAAGGATTTTTGGGACTGCACAGAACTGTAGTAAAAGAAAAGATTGGCAAGGCAGATGTTCGTTGTTTACTGACCCCTGATGAAACCTGCCCTTTCCTTTACCCATTTGAGATGTTCAATAGATACGTTGGTGCTGATTTTTAAACCAAGCGCTGCCAAAAATCTGGTGTATTTCTACGTCCCTGAGAGTTTGAAAACAAGAAGTACACTAGACTAGTGTGAAAACACACTTCCTTATGGCAGGTTTATAAGCTGATCACTGGAAATGAATTTCTTGCAAAGTAACATGTTGAAAACCATGACAGGCTCATTGACAACAAGCAAAGCCCTCACATTTCTATCTCAGGAAGAGGGTCAGTTTGCAGAGCAGGCACCAAGCGATTGTTTATTGGAGCTTTTACAGAAAAAAAAATGAAATTTTGCCTTCCGGGTATTTATGTGGAAAAAGCTGATACTGTCGCAAACACAAATAACACGAAATCAGGACTGTGAGAACTCCCGACTACACAGAAGCTTTCCTTTCCACGCCATTTTTCTATATGGCTAACATGGCAACATTAGAGCCCCAGCCAACATGGTAACACTTACGTCTTTGGAAGAGGCCAGCATTTTGCTTTGCTTGATTCTCCCCACCTGTCAAGCATGTCTTGTCCAAGAATATTTCCCAAGCAGCTGAAGAGATGGAGGTGCAGACATGACAAGCAGAGCATAACAAAGCGGGTTCCTAGCACAGCTTCTCAACATTGCTTGGGCAGCAGCAACCCTCGGGACTCTCATTCATAGGAAGCCAACACCATGGAGGTCCCAGATGGAGTAACTCAGCACTCACTAAGTCACAGGCACTATTTCTGTCGCGTATTCACTCCCTGCTTCGAGAGTCACACTTAGCTTAGCTTCCACTTTGAAGATTTCCAGGCCTTGTGACTACAAGAAAATAATCCCCATGCAGGCAGCACTGTAAAGCTATTGTAAAGTCTGTGCAGCCTCCAATGTAAAACCTCACAGAGCTAAGTGGTACTGAGCAGCATCCTGGCATCCCAGTCAGGAAGCTTCCAACACCACTGGGACCAGCCTGCTCACACAAGTATGCATACCAACAACTCTGGTCTTTTGCTACATACGCAAGGTTCCCTATTTCTTTTGTGCAGATATGGGTAACAGATCAGACTAAGCATCCAAGTAGCATATCAAGCTCCAAAAAGGCCTGCTGCGCTTGTTAAACATGACACACAGTTGAATTTTAAGCTGTGCATAGTGCAGACATTAGCCTCTTTCAATAATATTAAGTAGATTAAATGAACTATTGTTCCACACATTATGGAACAGCAGAACTTGACAGTTTTTGAAGTCCAGGCTGGCCTATTTTACTGCCAATGAACTATCCAGCAGGGAAGCTGCCTCTCCTCCAGCCAGCTGAGCAGCTAGCATAGGGCCAGGCTGAAGGCAAGGACCGCTCCCCAGCTGGGCACAAGGCAGGAATCCTGCACCCCGAGGCCACTCCTGCCCTTAAATTCCTGCTCGTTGTTGCATGGTCCATTCACCTCTCCTCTCTTGGCAGGAAGAGGAAGTAAGGGAGGCAGCAGGAAAATTTGAGCAATTTTTTTAAACAGTTAGGAGCAAAAATAGGGAAAGAATGCATGGAATACTAAATAGAGGAGAAGAAATTTGATGTTTGGAGTCCCTGACCTGGCAAAACGGCAGGGTGAGAAAGGAAGCAGGAGTTCAGACAGTTTGGCAGCTGCCATCATTGTTAATAGATTGTGCAATCTCCATATAAAGCTAAGAATATAGCAAAGGCCATGAGCTTAACAGAATACATGTGTCATTAATACTTCATGTTCAGTATTGTGAAATATTGCAGACCCTTGAAAAGATGCTGGGGTGTGCTGAGCTGGCTGGGAAGAGAGGGGCCGAGGAAAGCCTCCACGTGGAGCACAACCCTGTTCAGAGGAAGTCAGTAGAGCACAGAGGGCTTCAAGCACCAGAGGAATGCTTGCTGCTGCATCTGCACTGCCAAAGTAACCCTGTCACGCTGTGAGCACGAAGGAGAAATACAGCTTTGATAAGAATCAAGAATCCTGACCTCAAGTCTTGCAAGAGAAACAGGCTTTAGACAGCAGCACTTCAGCTTTGTCCTTCACACAAGCACAGAAGCTATCTGTATTTTACCAGGTTCATGGCTCAAGCCCTTAACCAGGTTAGCAGACAGCTACAATATCCAGTCCACTACGGTGGCACACAGTAAGCTGAATTGTAACTACACAAGTGAAGTTTACTGATGAACATACCTAGGGATCTGCCATTTGCCGCTCTCCCTTGCATTTTCTGTTTTACAAGTAAAGCTGATAAGTACTAAATTAAGCACCAGAGAAACAAATCATTGACATGGTCCGCACCAGATGCACTGGAGAATGACATAAGCAAGTTTGGGGAGCATTCCCTGTTCTCATATCATCTTTCCATCTCTTCAACAGATATGAAGGCAACAAGCCACCAAACACCTTAAGCTGTTGTTTTCAAGTTTTATTAATGCATTCCTACTGCCATTTTCAGCTCCTAGTCAATGTCTTTGATAGCTGACACATCGTTTCTATCACATCTTATTTTGCTGAAGGCATTTTTCATCTCCCTTAAGCCTCTCCATTTCTAGCTCCTGTACACGCTTTTGTGCTACTATTAATTTAAATGACCTTTTTTCTGCACTTTTCAAATTTAATGAGATCCCAGGATTATAGCTGTACTTACCAGAACCCACAGGGTTATGTTCCTCACTTAGGCTGTAAAGGCTGAAGTAAATAAGGCATCTCAAAGATCAAAGAAATCCTACAGGCAGTGTAAGACTCTAGGCATGCCACACGCCTTCCCCTCTCCATTAATACCCAGCAAGTTCTATCTCCCTGTCCATATTTTTTCTCTAGCAGAGCCAGGGTTGAAGAGAAGCAGAAAGTTACTGAGCTTGTAACTTAACTAGGTAAGTACTTCTAAATAAGTCATTTGCAGCACATCCATAACAAGCACCAGCAAAATTATGCACAAAATATAGCAGTAAGAATGGGATTATTGAAAAGGCAAGTGACAGTTCTATGGTAAAACCATAGAGTGATACAGGTGTTATATTGGATTATTCATTTCATTCTTAACAGGAAACATCCTTTGGCACTGGGAGGTACTTAGCAGCTTTGATTCTGTTTGCCTGTCACTAAGAGGTAGGGAGAAAACTGGAAATGCTCTTTCCTGCCTTTTTGTCCTTCTCCAGCTCCTATGGCAGTAAGAAACACCAGACTCACTCTCCAAAATCCAGAATGCCGCACACATCCAGCACTGGGACCAAACACATGGTGTTCCCAGACCTGAGAACCCACTCCTCTTCAGGCTGGAGACCAGGGACCCCAAACCCACCAGCTTCCAAGCCAGGATCAGATCAAGGCTCCCCACCCCTCCCAGCTCCAACAGCCCTCCTTAGCAGGCTGGCCTCCCACAGCTTGCTTCTCCAACACCTCTCCACCTACTACTCCTGTTCCTGCTGGGCTGCAGCCGTTTATAGCAGCTGTTTTTTGATTGACACTTTTTCACAGATGGGGGAGGCAAATAGGTCCTTCATTAACCCTTTTCAGGTTGCTGCCAAGTGTGTAGCGGGGGTTATATGTCATTTTTGTTAATGACGTGCCTTCTGGAATTGAACCCCATGCTCCTTTCTCATAACTGTGTCATTTAGCACCTCTAACTGGAAATTAGAAACAATGTATATTCTTAATCCTATTTATTGTCAGGAAATGAGGCAGTGAAGTGGCTGAGTGAAAAGGCAGTCTTACGAACAAACTTTTTTCTTTATCCACGGTAAATTTTAAAAATGAGCAGACTGGAAAATAACACAAGTGTTTTGTCTCCATAGTTCTCTTCATTTTATTCTTGTTTTGCTAAGTAAGGTCGAGGATAAACAGGAAGGAAGGAGAGAAGCAGCTCCTTTCCCCACTTTTTCTTTACATCTTTCCCTAAAAGCAAATCCATGGAGCTCCAGCCTGTTTGGGTCTATCATGCACCATTCAACACATGCTTGCAGGGAAAGCTTCCTGTCGGCTGATAGTGTGAGAGAGAACCAAGCAGTGTGTGTGCGTGGCTTGTCGGGCTGACCGATGCCTTGTTTTGCTGCCTTTTGATCTCCTTGTTTTACATATGCTCCTGGATTAGTGCCCCTATAGGAGAAATCAACTGGAGAAGGTTTATCTAAATAAGATGTTCTGCACCCCGCGTGGAGCTGTATGGAATTTTGCTGTTTGTGAGAAGATAAATAAGACTATAAATAGAAGCCTAAAAAAAGTAAGATTTCAGTGATTTAAAGAAGTTTCTAAAGGTTTTTTTCAAATCTGTATTTACTCAATTTTCGTATTTGTATTGTGGCTGTCACTAACCACAGATACCTGATCTCCATACTTGCTGCTTCCCAGAACTCAGATCCTTTCCTCTCCATTTTATTTCTCAATGTGGTGTTGGGGACAAAGCTGGGTGGGAAAAGGGAACTCTAACCGCTTCTTTTGACAGCAAAAGGTGAAGCTGAAATTATGGACAGAAGCTAGAAAAATCCTTCTCCACCTTCTCAGGAACAACCAGTTCAAGCATTCTGCAGACATCTGAGGGGGCTAATCGCTTATCCACACCTTGAACCAGCTCCATGGCTACTTCTAAAGCCATTTGCTTATCACCCCATGCTCACAACTTTGCTTAACATCACCATATTCTCTGCCTTAGGTACCATTACCCAATGGAAGTGTAAACCATAAACCAAAGTACCATGCTGGTGTAGGTATTCATGTAAGTCGCTATCACCTTCTACCCAGTTTTGGAGGGAAAACACAGCTAACAGTTCAACAATTCAGCAAAAGCATCTAGATAAAATGTATTTGATGTCTTCTGCATGATGATATAATACATCAAAAATCTGATTTTAAACTTTTTGACAAGTTGCCGCAGGCATTATATCAAAATTAGTCTCGTGCTAATGCTGCTGAAAGGAAGGAGGAGGGGGGACAGCAGAACACCAAGCATTAAGAAAATGAGCAAGTAAGTAAATGAAAAGGGTGTTGATAAAATGGAAGTGGCCCCAGTACTCCAATGGTTCTGGGGAGTCATGCCTTCATGACATACTGTGCACAGACACGAGCTCAATCTGTTCACTTCCCAGTGTGGTCAAAGCCCTGTGGTTAACACCATGCCAAGCCTGAATGGGAAAGCCCTGCCAGTGACTAAATATATTATCTTGGGCTTGGTTCTGTGCTAGCACAGACACATGGAATGTGAACAAACTGGAACACAGACAGAGTGAGGCTGTGCTTGCTGATGATGTACTGGCAGATGGACTCTGTGTTCATCCATGAGAGCAAACAAAAGGTTTTCCTGCACTACGCCATTAAGGAAAACACTCAAGACACCCTTTCCAAATTTCACCATTAAACTGCATGGACAGGAAATAACTTCCTGCAAGAAAGAATGCATAGGATGCACATTTGGATAGCTTCTAACTGGCCGAAATTGTGCTTTTCACAGGCTGCACTTCGCTCAAACTGTTTGCACATCTCTCACACTAATACACAAAAGTCTCTCTCTCATGCGGACATGTTGAACTTTGCACCTTAAAGGTGAAATCACATCCAGTGCTGGCATTCTCGATGATCACGGAAAATGTGGTGGCTGCACAGAAGGCCAGAGCATAGAGACCAGCACCGGCTCCTTGATAGTTTTGTTTCCATTCGTCTTTGGAGCTCTGCTTGATTTGGTGCCTTACGCAGAATATTGAAAGACCCAGTAACACAGTCATGCTGACTTTGTAACTCTTTAATCTCTCCAGACTTTGCTTGGAGGAATGGATATTCTTTCAGTTATGGTGCTTGGTTCTATGTTACCTAATCCATGCATTGACCGTGCTGCCTGTTTTCGTAAGCTCCATGTATTTAGATTGGGAGAACCACTCACCCTCTCCAGGAACCTGAATCAGGACACTTGTGAGCTGTGAGGAAGTGGCTTGAGTTCCCTCCCTTGATTTCACTTATTTCTCCAGTGTAATGCCACACTTCCTGGTTCTAATCAGGGATAGGAGTAGAAAAGCTGAACAGAATTTAGAAATACTTATTTTCTGTAACATCAGAAACAGGAAGTATCAAACACCTTGTGAGAGAGCTGGTTCTCCTGAGACTGCTCTACCTCAGCTTAGTTTATTCAAATGGTTTTGAATAAACATCTGAAACAGATGAGTGCTTTATTCCATCCTAACGCCTGACCCCCATCTCTAATACTGGAGTGGACCATAGTGAAATTAGATCCAAAAGGAATTTATCTGCTTTCACGAGTGCTCTGTTCAGAGAAACTTCACATCCGTAGACCAAATCCGCAAATTGTCACCATGCCCAGACAAGTTACTTGTCATTATGATGATCTGAAAGGCATCTACAGAAAGAAATCATTTTGACTGAGCTTCGTTCCTCAAGGACAACGCCAAGGTTAATTTATTTGTTTTTCACTGTGAGTTGGGGGTGGACAGTCCCTGGAAGAGGAGCGTTGTTTGTCAAATGCATTTCTGTGAGTATTTGCTCACCGAGTACTGCTACTAATCCACACCTTCCCAAATATCTCCAGGAACGTAGGCTGTGCTCATGAGCTCAGTTTTTTCTCAAAGTTTTACTCCACTCAAGTGTCTCCTGGCAGAATTTTCCAGGATTTGTAACAGCGACAAGTGGGATAGCTAAATATCAGTGACATCTGACACTAGAAACATACTAATAAATGGTAGACATCACATTAGAGAGAAATAAATGTTGAGATGGGGAACAAAAAAAGAAAATTGAACACCAAAAAGAATACAGCCTCATTTTCTTGGAGAGTAGAATCACAAATTTATAGGAGAGGAAAGTCCTCTCTCCCTTGAAGAACTGTTCCCTGGGTAAACACAAAATATTTAGTCTTTTTCCAAGGCTTCTCTTGTAATGTGAGGTCGTAGCTCACTGACACTCTGCACTGGTATTGGTGGATTTTTCTGAGGTCCCCTCATTCCTACGGGGTCTTTCTAAACATTCTATTTGATATAATCTTGAGGGGCCATATTGAATTTGTTGTACAATCAAATTCCAAGTCACCTGAGAAGAGGTTTCAAGACTGTAGATAACTCTTCACTGTATTTTTCTTTAGCTTCTGAAATTCAAAGATGTGGTCATAGGCAAGTAATAGCCAACTACAACCGTACCTGTGGAAACACACCTTTCTTAAACTATTTACTCAGAAAAGTTTGGCTTTCAGTAACAACATGATGCATAACAGCTCCAGTAATCAATTTCCAAAACAGAGAAGTGTGTATGATGAAGCCACACTTATTTAAAGAAAGATTGTAGGAAGACTGCACTTTGAACACACTGAATTTCATGGCAAAAAGTAAAAAGCAAAGGTCCCAATTAGTAAATTTCTCTTTTCTTGAGCTGCAGTTTGGTAGTTACCAACCTGTGAGTGTCTGAGGTTATTTTAACCTTCCATTCCTCAATCACTACTAGGACTTAATGAAGATTGATCAATAACTTCTGGAGGATGGAATAATTCAGATATTATGTCACAGATACATCTACAGTGGCAGAAAAAGACCTCAAAATAATAAAATTAGGTAAAACAACAAATTAGGTACAAATACAAACAATCTTGTTCAAAAAAGCACTCAGTATTAAGGAATGTGATTTTGATATTCTTACTGGGAAATGTCGTTTGCAACTCAAAACCACAATGTTAAAATTCAGCCCCACACCAGCTCTCCGTGCCCCATATATTGGGTCAAATGTGGACTTGGACCCAAACCTCTCCTTAAACCTACAGATGTGTGTTTAGCGGTAAAATGACTTTTTATTGACAATGTGTGTCATATCCATTTACATTCTGGCCAGCCCTCCAGTACTGAAAACCATATGGCTGTTGTTTTAAACAGGCTGAACTCTTTTCAACATCCATTACAGCAAGTGTGCTAAATACCAGCTTTCTGAAACGAACAGAGTTTGTTCAGTCCTGTCTACATCAGAAGCTACAGGAAAGCCAGGCCTGCTGCCTTCATCAATAATAGGATATTTTGTTGGGCCACATGAGGCATATTTAACACCCTTAAAACATGGAGAGCTCAGACTGAAATCAAAACTTTTCACTGTGTGTACATTTATTAAAACGCTTCATGAGGAACAAGGAAAAGGGATAGAAAAATAGCGTTAGGATGGCATTGTGATCCCAAACTGCAGAACTGGACTAATAAACACGTCCCAGTGTCTGCTGCTTGGTAAAATATGTCAAGATATGAATGAAATTGGCATTGGTCACCAGTTACTGAAAATTGTATCAGCTGAAACAGGAAGATGATGAGCAGAAGAAGCAGCTGGACTGCTGCTATACAGGCTGCAGATCTGCTCTTATCTTTGGAAAAAGCATCAAAACGTCTGGAAGCTTGATGGCATTAAACGCTAGCGACAAGCACCTCTGCAGAACTATGGCTTATGTTTGCATTGCTCTGTTACACAGCAATAATAATTAGTATAGGTACTTATAAGTAAGTGATGCGTTATATCCAATCAAAACTCCCCTTCCAAAGGAAAGGCTTCTCTAAGATGATGTTCTCATGCCCCATACATCCCTGCCGTGCTGAGACTGCCCAGGATCCTGGAGTGGGAACACAGCACCCCACTGTCTCAGGACATAACTGTCCCATTTCTGCTAGGAAACCCTCCCCAAAACCCCACTCGCAGTCTGTTGCAACCGACTGTATCACTCACAGAAATGTGGTGTTCTGGGTATTCTGCTCAAGCATGAGGAGATCGAAAACAGTGCTGACTTACACAAGTCCTGCTAATTTCGATGCCATTGTTTTGCCATGGATGAGTGCAGAATTTGGCCAATAATAACTATTAAACAGCAGAAATGGCAAGGTGATTATTTTCAAGCTCTCATTCAGCATGTGGCCGAGTGACTCAGCTACTTCACTTGGTTACAACCTTCTGCAATTAATTACAAATTGTTGGACCCAAATCTTAACCACAGGAAGAAATGAACAGTGCAGCCACAAAGAAAGAAAAGCATGTTTTACAAGGCTCCCAAAGAGCTGGAAACTCTAGTTGGTTGTCTCCAAATACTCACTGGGATAAAGAAGAAAATAAACTTGTGCAAACAAGGGAACAGTGCATCTTTGGGAAGTCCTGACTTCTAGCACCATATTACTTCGTGCAATACATTAATGTTAACCTGACACAGCACATAACTGGAGAACCCAAGTTAAATAAATGAAATCAGCTGTCTGACTTCTTTAAGATAAATGATGTTATTACAGCATAATTGTATAACCCCATATAGCTTACAGCAGCAAAAGGATGTGTATTTCACATGCCCTACTATAATTACATTCCCATTATAATTTTGCAGTTAGTTGCTATGAGCTCTGGTCATGAAAACATGCCAATTTTGTATGAGATTGAAGTCTGCCTAATTTTAGCAAATTGAGAGCTGCACAAAAGAAAAGAGATAAATACTATGTTGTTATTTTTCATTAGAGAATTGCTATATTAAGAGGCTGTGATCCAGCTGTGTTTGTTTAAATAAAAGTGTGATTTGAATACCTCCTACAGCTATGTTCCTGCCAATGAATAAAAGATAAAATGCAGCTCTCGCTGGATGTTAGTCTCTGAGTTCTAGCTGACTCAGAGATTTATTGTTTAACATAAGGAAGTGAAAAGCATGTAGAGCAGACCACACACAGGGCTCTTTTGTGTATTGTTTCAAGCCATACCACTAATAGATTTGTTCCACCAAGGCTTGCAGCTATTCAGCTGTGCTAAAATGCTCCACTTAACTGTGAAAAAAATAATAATAAAATAGTAATTATGTCTAGATGGCAAATGCAGCTTAGACCAACACCATGAGTAATGTAAACAGGAACTAATGCCATTCAAATCTGTATGTTATCATCATTACGATAATGAAATTAAGCTTTTATTTCCAAAAAACAAGCCTTTTAACATACTACTCTGTATCTGTACAAACAAACTGACTTCCACTCACAGCCTCATATGACTGAAGTTGCTGAGCTAATATCCATCAAACACTGCATACAGATATACACATACACATAAATACAGACACAAAATATATTGTGCACTCCAATAATCAGCCTGGAACTTATCACAGAGAAACTGGAACTCATTGTGTGGTGGAAAGGACTTTTACAATGCAAATAAAATGATGCATATAAATGGCCCTTGCATTATAGCTGCCTGTTTTGTAGGTTCCTTCACGGTAATCTTAGACTGAGACACATCATTCTCAGGGAGCTGATACATTTGAATGGATTTCATTACAGGCAAGTGCAGAAGTGAGTGGCTGTCTGCCAGTCTGAACTGGCTACCAAAGGGCTTTGGATGTCAAAGGACTGACTTGGGCTGTCTGAGCTCATTTAAATAACACAAGCATCCCTACTTGGGGGAAAAGGGAAAGGGGAAGGGGAAGGAAATCAAGCATTTTTCCACTGCAATATTTACATTGGATTTACAGCTATAGTGGCCTGTTAATGCACATCACACATGTATGGCTTAGTTCAGTGATGGATAACTATATTCTAGACACGGAACAAACTGAACAAGGAGGCAGCAATTTGCTTGAATAAAATAGGCCAGAGTGCAGAGTGTCCATAGCCAAAAGGACATGAATGGTCAGTGTGAGACTTGAGACACGCATATGGAATAAAATCTTGCCATTGTAACCAAGCAAGTTCCATCTTGCTTTAAATGAGGAAATGAAGCTTTGTGCCCAGCTGCCACATGCTCCAGGGAAGACGAAAAGCAGGGAGAAAGACCAGAAACTTGAGTCCAGCCACTGCTGCCTGGACAAACAGCAAAGTCAGTACGTGCATGGGTGAACCAGCAACTCATGGTACGGTGCAGGCCAATGACGCATTCCCATCTTCTCTCCTCACAGCACCCCAGCACCACAGATGCAGATGATTCAGCCACGAGCTGGAGTCACGCAGTCCCCGGGGCAGGGCAACCGACACACCGCTCTTTGCCCAAGCCTGTGCCAAAAGAACAGCCTGGAGCCTACATGAGTATGTAGAAGCTGTAATATGTGTGTTTTGAAGATAAAATCTCTGCTCACTCTACAGGACTTTATGCTTCTAACTCTCAAAAGTTTTAATAACAATATTCTGTCTTCTTTTTATGTAGCACCTGTCAACCCGGAGGGACCAAAAACACTTCAAAAACTCCGTGTGGTTGTTGCTGTTCAAAAACTCAGGAATCACTGCTTGAGTTGCCTGCAGGAGGCTGAAATGTAGGATATTTAGCATTAAAGAAGAGCAAATAATTAGCTATGAATAATTTATCCCCTCAAATCAGCTTCTTTTTGACTTTACTGAACATCTGCAAGTAGGTCTCAGCCTCACTCTTCAGTTTATTTGAAGGTTTCATTTCACTTTTTTACGTTACTGCATACTTTTATGAACCATCTCCCTAAAAACACTGAAGAGAGCAGAGCAAAGATGAGTAAAATTTAAATTACATAATTATAAACGTGGCAGAAGCCACTGGTATGTAGCTAGGAGAAACAGGAGCTTTTAAATAACGTCGGATAAAGGAAGCATTGAATGTAGGGCTGGAAAAAGATAAGCAAGGCATGGAGGAGGGTGAAATGTCCAGGAGATGGCTGGACAGAAACATTTTATGGAGATGTTTTAAACCAATAGCATTCTGGAGCTCTGCACTGAAGGGGAGAGAGAAAAGCTGTGAGAAATGTAGTTGCTTGGATATGCATGTCTTCGGGAAGCTGTAATCATCAGGAGGCAAGGAAGGGAAGGTATGAGTAAAATCTGGGGAGGGAAACATCAAACTTGTGGCACGACAGAAGCTGTTTCTGAAGCTATGATTAATTCACAGCTTAAAATGGATGAATTTAGACTTTTTTTCCTCCTGCTCAGAACTTGTCTATCAACACACTTCGTTTATTTGAAATTGTTGAAATGTTTTCTGAAAATCCATTTCAGTTAAGGGTTGATGACCAGATATTTGGTTTCACATGTTTTCAATTAGACAGCATTCGTGGTATGTGATGGGATGCCCTGATCATGTGATACTGATACTTTCCAACAGGAGGAGGGAATCACAGCTTGCCATGTAAGCACTTTCTACTACACATGGGCAGCACTGGAATGAAATTCTACCTATACATACACAAGGTAAGTGCAGTGAAGAATCTGTTGGATGCCTTTTTTAAATTAGTACACATCAGGTTTTATCTGTTCCAGGATAATTCCTCAAAACAATGAGAGGCAGCTTCAGAATGATGCCATTAATAAATGCTCTAGGGAGAGAAATGGAAGCAAGACTTGTTTTCAGCTTTTCTGGATTTCTAAGAAAAGTCCTCCTACACTTTTCTGCTGATTGCTTGAGACAGTGCACTCTCCCAGGTCCAGCTCTCTTTGATCTGCTATTCCTGGCTGTTTAACATGATCAGTTCTGTTCTTTGTGGGTTTGCAGGAGATCTGCTTTCAGCACAGTGTTGCTGACATTTCATTATTTTCTAGGTTTTACTGTTTCAACCCTTCACCTTTTCCCCTCTTTCTTACCGCTGGCAGGGTTCACTTGCAGTTGCAAAAATAGTGAGGAGCTGATTTTCTAGCTGTGACTGAACTTAAATAAACTGAAAGAAGCAGATCTATTGTAGGATTGCAGCAGTTCAACCGTTTACAACATGAAATGATTTAAGTTCTGACACTTATTTCCTCAGCTATCTTTCCTTATCGAAATATACCACAAATAACAGCTCAGCGTGCTAGCGCTGACAGCAGAGCTACTGCCTGCCGAAGGTTATAGCACCCTTTGCAGGGATCCCATTAGCTGAGCAGCATCTGCCAAGCACAGCCCGGCTGCCTTCGTGCGCGGACAGGAGGTGGCTGGGGAACAGTGACAGGGCTGATGGCACCGGGCTGCTTCTGCACCCCTCCAGCTGCACGTAACCACAGCATGGACAGTGAAGCCAGAGCAGATTGCAGGTCTCCCATTTCATGTGGCACGAAACGCCTCCCAAAGACCATAAGTGAGTCTTCGCTGCAAAAGAATGGAAAGCTGTCTGCTGTCAAGTGGGAGCAGGAGGAAGCAGGACTTGCTCCAGATTCTGTGTTCTGAGCATATGCAGCTCAACCCACCAGTGCCCTTGAGCAATTAAGAAATACCACTGCAGGCAGGAAAATACCTTTCAATACCAGATACTACATCTAGGCTACTAGGTACCAAATGTAGTACCCAGCCATCTTCCCCTGCTTTAAAGAAAGGCAGAAGCCCTAAAGCATGGAATTAGTTAAATGCCACACAAATACATCACAACTCTTGCTCACTGATCAAATCTCTTTTCACCACCCTTTTGTGGATAACGAATCAACAAATCAAATACCCAGAGCTTCATGATCAGAAACTGTGGTTTCAAGATTACCATTATCCTGTTCTAGGATTTCTTCCATTAATTCATTAAGTTGTTCCTGAAACAGTATCCTTTTGGTGAGGCCACTCCAGAACTTCTGGCAGCTACAAAATATCTTCTAATTTATAGTCCAAAAATACTGAGGAAAACATATATTCATTTGATGTTGTACCAGCTTCATGTTACCATACCCTGTGCAACTTTTTAGGGAGCCAATAAAATACTCTAATGCTTCAACACAGTGTTGAACGCTCACCTTTTACAGCTGCTCCTCAGCAGTACTCTACCATAACATAGTAGAACGGGATGCCATTGTGCTTGGTGCTGCAGAAATACCCAGAAACAAAGAACTCCTGCCTCTCAGTTTCCAGCCAGAATAGAAATGGTACACAGAACTTGGAAAGGCAGTAATATAATGGAGTATGCATTTTTAATGTACTTTCAACCTATGTATTAGTCCTTCCTGCCTCTACACACCTCTTTCACTGACTGATTTAATTTAGTTATTTACATAGAGGTGAAACTTGAGAACCAAAATGAGACGGCAGCACTCAGTGCACAATGCATGATGGAAAAAAAAAAAAAAAAAAAAAAACTGTAAAAGGAGAGTTGTTGGTACAAGATACTGTTGGGTGCAACTTCTCCAGTTGCCATGGCAGAGCCAAGGTAGATGGGTGTTGCAGCAAAAGACAAAGAATATAGCAGGGGGTTAAGGTAAGGAAGGATGCTAAAGTTTATGAAAAATAGTGGGCATAATGAGGTAAAATAGGATGGGTAATTGCAAGAATTTATCAGAGAAATAGGCAAGGGAAATAATCTCTACTCATGTCATTCCTTTGGGCCAGGTGGATGAGAAGCCCATGCGATGGAAGAGAATCCTTTATTTTCTGGGCGAAATACTGGAAGAAATCAAACATGATCACCCCAGGCTGCAGACCTGAGTAGTGACAGAAGAGTGGTGCAGACAAGGATCCTAAAGAACAGGCGGGATGAAGGAAATATTAAGGACATATCAGAAGTTAACAGCTGGCTAGTCAGTATGGGGTGAAATAGCCTGGAAGATACGTCCATGACCTGAGATGGATGGATAGATGGACGAAAAACTTCAGATGATGTAGAAGGTCAGTGGGTGTAAAGACAACAGGCAAATATGCTGAGAATAAAAAAATGGGCAAAGGGTATGAAGGGAAGAGAGCAAAGTAGAATTAAAGGAGCCCTTGGGTACCCTCACTCGGAGGGATAAAGACAGGAGAGGGCACAATAAGAAGCTGGAGGGGGGAGGAAAAAGAAAAAAAAAACAAGGTAAAAAGATTAAAAGAAATAAATTCTGAATGTTTCCTGTTAAAGAAGAAATGATATCCCATATATCCTGCACAAATTTCCACCCCACACTATTCTAACTTGATTTTTCTCATGGATAAAGATGTTCCCCGCACACTGTTTTTTGTTTGGTTTTATAATGTTACCTGCTATACCCACATAAGAGAGGACTGCTTATCAAAACTGCCGGCTGTGCTACATACATCATTTGATTAAATGCATGATTGTTAGGGATGAGAGACACTACTCAACAAAGATCTATTATTAATGTTCTTGGTCATCAATGCGGAACACAACAGTCATTTTCATTGAAAGGCTTTATCTCTCCTCTCCTTCCGCAGATATGATAAGGTTTCTCACAGGCAAGAGCCACAAAGCAGGTTCAAAAAGGAGCCTGGCTAGAGGTATGTATGGATTTTGGATAGAGTTTTGTTATGCCTTACTTCAGCAGAATATCCAAGGCAACAAAGAGAAAGGAAATGTGAAACCGTCCAAAGCACTGGCTGAGCTGGAGCGCCAGGGGGGGAAGAAAGCGCAGAGAGACAGCGAATGCCTGAAATGTCTGCAAAATGTAACTCAATTATCAGAGATCAGCCATAACAAGGAAAAAATCACATAAGGCTGTAAGAGCTATAAGTATCAAATAGTTACGTTTACTGCATTTATAAACAGATATCTTTTGGCAGGAGACTCAAAGAGGCCTCCACAAGGCACGAGAATCTGGGCTTGAATCCATTCACTCTGTGAATTAATTGACTTGGTTTGAACTCTACTGTTTTCAGTTGGAGAATTCACTGTGAACATGTTGTACATATCTCAGATATCAAATAGCAAATGTACTGAAGCCAGATACTGAACTGGAGCCAGAAATTTTTCATTAATCAGTATTGTATACTTTCTGTGAATAGGAAATAGAACAACAACAAAAAGCAGACAAGAATGGGGAAAATATTTTTCTCTCTCTCCCTGTTTCTACACCCCCACATATGCTATTATTATTACTCTGTATTTACATTGCAGTCACACCCAGTGGTTCCAACTGAGGCAGGAGCCCCACAGTGATAGGTACTGTACAAAATAAATACACTTTAAGAGACAATGGCTGCTCTGAAGAGCTTAAAGCCCAAACAGATGGGACAGATGAGAGAGGCACAGAAAGGTGACTGAGTTGGTCAGAGGTCAGACAGTGGATCTGTGGAAAAACTGAGACTTTTTTTCTGGGGCGAAATTCTGAAATCTTTGTTAAACACCGAACATTATAGGGGAGAAAACAGTTCAGACCACAGCATCAGCGAACCAGGCTTGTGCCTTTTCCACTAGACTCCAGCAGCCCCCCAGTGCTGCAGATCAAAATTTACTTCCTGGCAAAGAGGGGAGCTGAAAATAACAATAACAGATTATAATATCACACTCAAATACTCTCATGAAAGGGCAGATTTAGCAGCGAACTGAGAGTACAGCAGCCCTCACCACCATCTGACAGAGAACAGGCTGCTCCCTTCCCCGTGCTCCTTTGTAACCCACTGATTTACTCCTGATTTACACAATTTAAGCAGTCAGACCCACTGTATTTACTATCCAGGAAAGAATGGTGAGTTAAGATTTCGGTTTCTTTGCAATTCTCCTTGGCAAAGCATAAACAGAGGAAGAGCACCCCACAGCTGGCGTTGAGCACAAACAAATGCAGCCACACTTTTTCAGCAATGAGGCAGCAGCCATATGTTTTGCAAAGCATCATGTTCTGTGCTTCAGCCTCATCTCCCACATAACCTGTCCTGCATAAAGCTTCATTACTGCATGTTTAGATTGTGATGCACCATGGCCAAAAAATTTATCTGGAAAATACAAGAAAAATCTGCAGAAAGATAGGCTAAATACTCGAAGAATCTGCTGGAATTTGATGATGGTTCCTCTGTTTTGTCTCTGCTTTTTAAGCTACCTATTTGCAAGCCAAATATATACATAAAAGGGAAAGCATATTACACAGTTGCCAGAGGGAAGGATATTTCTACTTACACAAATGAGCAGGGGGAGATGGAGACAGAGAGAAGAAGACCATAACCAGAAAAATAAATGAGCAGATGGAGAAAACAACAAATGAGGAAATAACACCAGGCAGAGTCATGGCTGTGATTCCAGACGGCCCACCTGCAAATGCTTTATGGTGAGCATGCATAAGAGGAAGAATGTTTCCATTGGCCATCACAGGCTTTGCCTCCCAATACTGACACATCCTCATCACCCTGAATGCTGCTGAACACAGGAAAGAACACAAAAGCAAGCCAAATAATGACACAAAGGATTTATTAATGTCTCTGTGACTTGAGGCTGCTACCAGCAAACTGGGTAAGCCTCTCATGGAAACCATTGATGCAAAGCTCCCCCCACATATTCCAACCCTAAGCACCCCATTATCCCTGTCTCCAGCTCTTTCAGAAACTAGGAAAAAATAAAAAATAAGAATAGTTTGACTTCCTAAACCTTTGAAATTACAATCATACTTTACAGGTCCGGACCAGAATAGCCTGATCTGAACAGAAAGACACCAGAGAACCAGCCCCATAATGCAATATGTATAGACATCTAGCTA
Organism: Alectura lathami; assembly: GCA_013399715.1. Lineage (NCBI taxonomy): Eukaryota > Metazoa > Chordata > Aves > Galliformes > Megapodiidae > Alectura > Alectura lathami. The sequence goes on from VXAV01007557.1 coordinate 184,104, forward strand.
AGGAACTCCTGGGAGAAAGTCAGTAATTAACGTCGACCAGATATGCATGTTAAAATACAACTGCTTTGTCTTCAGCAGGATTTTAATACGGTTTAGCTCAGACGGGCTAAAAACTACATATTTTTCCTCGTGAAGCTATCTACAGCACTTGAATGGCTGTTTCAAGAAAGGTTCTGTGGAAAAAAAATGGCCTGAGATTTGTCAAACATTGGTGATTCTACTTCTTTGGAATTCTTCTGGTGTATGTGGAATGCACAGTCACGCACGCTCCAGCCTCCTGAGCAAGAAAACACGGGTCAGCTCTCAGCCCTCCTGCCCAGTAGCCTATTTTATGAATTTAGGAAGGTAAACAAACACCAAGGAAACACATAAGGGAAACCTGAACACTTTTCCTCCCACTCTGGCCCCCTATTGCACAATTGATTGGAACAGGTAGGAAGAAAGCTACCGTTTCTCCAAATGTTCAATGCAGAATCCGTGAATGACTCCCACAGCTAAAATTCTCTCCTGCTTCACACTTATGAAGATTTTCAACAAATGAAAATGCAGCTTAAAGTTTAATAACATAAGGAAAACCGATCTTCCTTAATTGGGGGAGGAGAATTCTATTTCATTACGCTTTTTTTTTACTAGTTGGTTTGGTTGTATCTTTTAAAACTCAAATGGCCCTTGAAATCACCAAGCTTCCTCAGGCTAGAAGAATACAGCTCACTAGCAATTCAACTCCAAGAACAGTAAGAGACTCTGACATAATTATCCATGCTCATAAAGCATGCAAACTATTCTTCCTTTCAGCACCCATTTACTCTGTTCCAGAAATAAGTATATTTGCTTGTAGCAAAGTCTGAAGAAAGTACAGTCAATAGGCAGACGTGTTATATGTTTGAGTAAGGGAGTCCATTTCCTTTCCTCCCCACCTCCCATTTCTGGTAGTTATGCACTTTTAATAAACTATGACTAAAATCCCTTATTTGGCATGGGGTGATTGCCAGCTGTTGAATCCAATGCAGTTAAATTTAATCTAGACAATCACTGTCTGGTTCCAATGAAATATGAATATTTATTGTTACTAAATACATGAATTATTTACATTATTTATATTAGCCAGAAAAAGAGTTGCAAGCATCTTTAAAAGAAGAGATGGCTATGCCGCTGACTGTAAGGAGACAGAAATAAAAAGATATTCTCCAAATATTTTATTTATGGATTGGATATGCACAATTTGCATAATGACCTAATCTGGGGAATATATATGTACATACATATACGTATGTGTATGTAAATAGGCCTGGAGGAACATAAAGAAGGGCAACGTTCCTGATCCTGAGGGGATCAGACTGCTGTAGGATGAAAGCCAGGCAAAGTATCAACAGGCAGAGGATAATAAGCTGGGGGACTGGGGAAGAGTCTATGGTGTGAGCATCTATAAGATAGTGAGGGAGAAAAGGGTGAGTGTAATAGGACTTCAAGGGAGAAGTCATAGACCCTGGGAAGGAGCTCAGGGTAATTCACTGACGTACAGTCAAGAAACAGAGAAGAAATCTGAAGCTGAGAAATTTGTTATAGGTGGTGATCCTGTGAAAGGGGAGCCTTTCCATTTGGTCTATATAGCAGGCAGACAACTGCTGCTAACAGCCTGTCTAGAATTTGAAGGGAGGAGCAGGGGTTGCACGAGTGAAGGCACCCAAGGATTCAGCCTGAATGAGAATGGCTGGAGCACCGGCTGCAGTCGCAGCTTTGTGCTATCCAAGAATACATCTAGCTTCAGAAATGTGGAGCCTTCTTGTGTTATTATGCAGCATACTGTGTGCACAGAAGTGCCAGGGGTCAGCCTTGTGGCACTCACAGCACAGAGGGGAGTGATGCCACAGGAAAACAAAGCAGCTCGGGAGAAATGGAGTAAGCAGGCAGAGTGAAGCTCACCCAGAGAGCTGGATGTGTTTTGAACAAGCAAAGATGAAGGTTTGTCTGCACCTTCACCTCCTTCCTTTGACATCTGGGGAGTATTTTGCTGAAGAGATATGTAGTAAATGAACTGCTTCAGCAAATAGTTTCAAACGTCCAACGCTGAGGAACCCTTTTTCCACACATCCTTGTGAGCTTGCTCTCGGAGGGCACCTTTGATTGAAGGTGAGCAATACAAATGCCCTCTAAGCTGTTCATGAGCTTTAAGAGGTGTGAACGCAGAGACAGCACTGACTACGCCAGTCTCACAGGCTGCATCTAGAAAATCAATAATTGGGCTATGCAAAATAGATGAATTCCTTAAAAATTCCATTATTCAGCTTACTTCCCTCTAATAACTATTGGAAACTGTGCAAGAACTCAGAAATAGAGGGGTTTTATTAACCTTGATTACTTATTTCTTTCAAATAGATTTTTCTCTCTGAATCCTATTGTGTTTACAAAAAATCTGCTGCACGTGGATTGACTACACTAGCTTAACTGCATCTGCAGAGAACACTGGTAAAGCAGACCCCAAGAGATCAGATGGCTCTGTGGAAACCAAATAACAAAAGAGGAGACAGAACACACTGAAGACTTGAAAACTGGTATTCACCTGTGATTTTCGAATTATCAAAGGATACTTCAAAAGGAGCATCTGTGGAACGTATGATTTGAAAGAAACTTCAGAGAAAGACCTTCAAATACCAGAGGCAACTGAACAATCCAGAGGAAAATAATAAAGTAAAGGGGAAGATCATGGAATATTCATCACTGGAAACATTAAAACCCAGGTCTGATTTTTGTTAAAACAGGTATAGATCTGCCCATGCCCAAAGGATGAATTATACAATTTTGCATATTTTTTTCCAAGCTTTATTTGCTAAGAATTGGTGAAAATGTGAATAAAGAAAA
>VXAV01007557.1:193256-208058 GCA_013399715.1 Alectura lathami
TTTTTTTTTTTCAGGGGGGGAGGGGGCAAGGGCAGGGAAACACAGCCACTGCACCTTCGCTCAGGCTTAACATAACCATAAATCACTGATGTTCGCTTATAAACCATGAGGTTTTCTCCTTCCACTAGTGGTCACCCATGTCCCAGTTGCTTCCCGCTTGAGTTGGGTGTGCCTTTGCCCTGTCCAAGATGCCAGACTGGACAGCACATGCAGCTACTCAGGATTAACTTACTGCAGCAGCTCTTTTCCCTGACCTGCTTCAGGCGAAAACCTCTTTCTTCAGATGTGAACATTTCAGAGGAAGAAAAGTGTTTCATCTTAGTGAGAATTACCTGCTTTGCACACAACAAATAATAGCAGGTGAGCTACAATCCTACTGTATTTTTCTCCTTTCTCTCACTTTCCACTCTGGACTGATAGTGGAAGGCTCCATTTGGGAGAACCAACTTCACAAAAATTACAGTGAAATAAAATTTAAGGAATGTTAGAAGGAGAGGGGACTTTGAAGACCAAAATACTAGAAAGCTGGAACTAAGATTGCACAATATCTGTGTATGCATTATGCTACATTTACTTGACTGCATGATTTTTTATTCACATGTAAGATAGATAGAACAGACATAGTTCTGGTTCTCCTCACAGTCCAGTGTGTGGTCCTAGGCCTTGTTTACTGCCCAGAATTATTAATTTCCCCTTCAGCTCTTTTACAGCACTTTAAACACTAAAATTTATATATACGACAAATAAGATTTAATATACTTTTGTTATACCAGAAGGTGAAGGGAAATAAGGTACAGAAAAAAAAATAAAGCATCATAAGGTAGGAATATAATTATTTTAGAATACTTACCATTATATCTTCATGTTAATACAGTAGTTTGGAGGCCACCTACAGAAAATGGATTCCTGATACCATGGTATTCTTAAAATGCAGTGAGGTAAATATCTGGAGCAATTGGATCACCAGAGTGACAGAAGCCAATCACCTTGCTTTTGGAATCCACTCAATTCACAGTAATCCTATGTATGAAAGAGAATTCTAGATTATGGGAACTTCATATTTTCAGTGTTTTTATTAAAAAAAAAAAAAAAAAACTCATTGTGATAATGGTGTTTTTACTGAAACTTGTATTTATTGTAAGTGTTTTATGGACATACCCAAGTGAAACTTTGTATGTTCCAAGTATTGCTGAACAACCCTTAAATGCTTCAACCCTCGAGTATGAAGTTGGTCCCCCTGAAAATAAGGTACACATAGGTGACCATATGTCATTGGTTGTCTGATTTGCTTTTCACCACGTGATAACTTTAGTAATAGCCGCTAGAGAATCAAGATCTCAGTCTTCAGTGGATTTAACCAAGACACTTTGCTATCACTCGGAGGAATCTCTACCTCATTTATTACCTCTCGTTTCCCAATATGTAGAGATTTGAAAGAATTTACATCACAACACAACACTGATTCATCCCAAAGTAGATCAGAACTATGCAACGAAAAAGGCAAGAGTCTCATAGAAAAAAATAGCATGTGATTATGCTATTAAAGGTAAAATGCATATGAATGGGAAGAGTTCAGTTACAACCAAAGGAACAACATTCATTCTGTAATCTTTTCCATTGAGTCCTTGGCATTGGAATATGTATAATTTTAGTATACTTTCTGCCTGTCATTTTTCTGAGAGACATAAATGAAATGGGGGACAGATCTTGCATCACACTGACATCCTTGTGGGTCACTCCCAATTGGTACTCATACTGTCACCTCTCCTACTGTGACATGAACCACTCTACCTGAGCTGATGAAACAGCTAAAAGCTGTGACAGCTTGCACATGCTTTCCCCATTGGCTTCCAGCTGCAGTTTGCTGCAGTTACATCCTGTCAATAGCCAGTCTTTCCCTTCTTTCCTTCCAACTAGTGATATTACCCCATGTATTTGATCCCAGATTCCTCCTTCAGTTTGCCTCCCCTCTCTACCAGCACTCAGTCTTTTTTTGGTCTGGATAAATTTTGAAAACGGATTAGTATAAATGTAGATAGAAGACAGAGACACATAAACAGAACATTTCAGCATAGATTTCAGCATGAAGTTGGAGGACATGAGCTACTCTGCAGTAGTTGCCTGTGTGCATGTGGTAAATGTGGTAATAACATAGCCCTGTGTGAAATGAACTATTTCACATTTACCTGTGCAGATCTGCTTGCATATAGGCAGTAACTGTAGTTGATATGCTGTAAATTCACATCTTAGCTTGGTTCACTGTTGTTTATTTCCAGGCCTGTGTGAGAATGAACTGGCCTTACTTTGTATGTGTTGCACTTTGCAAGCAAGGTCGTTGTCATTCTGTGTCCACCAAGTGTTCTATGAAGGGGAACAGAACCACTATAACCTCACATTTCTCGTTGATTCAGATTTCATATACATTGCCAAGTAAACAAACACTTTTCCACCTCTTTTAGAGTCATCATCTTTGGAGGAAGTTGTCATGTTGCGATCCAGATCTATGAGTGGACTTGTCTTTGACGGCAGTGGTAAGTCTAAGACAGAACTATCAGGGTTTTCTCACTCTAAGTCGTATAAAGCGTAACAGTAAAACATGCAAGGAGAGGTTGTACATGATATATCACAAAATGTGGTTTGGCACCAAGTACAGTAACAGTTTAGGGAACAGGCTGTTCTTCAAATAATGTGCTTTTGTTTTCATGTTTTAATTCTTCATGCTGCTGATTTACAGCAAGGGCTTTTTTCTTCAAAAAAAGCAGACCCACAACTAATCCATCAAAAAGATGCAGTATGTGGTTTCTTTGTCAAACATTTCAATAAATCATTCAGCTTTCTGTGGAGTATTTGTACCCTATTCGCGTTGGAATAGGATTGTTTTGCCTTTGAACTGTGGGCTGGATATTCAGATGTTGATGTGTGTAGATGTACATGCACAAAACACATGCCTGGCTTCAAAAATCTGGTCTTAAACACAGGAGGTGAGTGAATGATGTGTGATACTGAAAGAAACCTTCAGTGCTAGCTAAAGAATTTGGAGGACGGGGACCTGAGAGGTGCTTGTCACCGAGCTTCAACAGGGGCCAAGGGATTGACCTGGTAATTGGTGCCTTTTAGATCTGATGTCGTAATTTAGCTAAGCACATGACCAGCAGCTAATCCAAAAAAAGAACATTAGCTGCATGTAATACTGCACTTAATTTTTTTTTTTTTTTTGCCTGTCATTTGTAAATTTTGTTTTCTTACTGTACTGCTAGATTTGTGCTGCAGACCCTGTAATAACTGTTGAGCAATGTGGACATGTCTTACCTAGATCTGAACTCAGTAGTGGTAATATAGGTAGAAGACTGAGATTGCTTTGGGTGTTAGGGGTTTGTCTGATGCTGCCACTACATTAGCTGTCATTGTTTTTTTGTGCGTTTGCTCCACAATATAAACGTTAGCTGAGTGATCAAGGAATTTTTCAGTTCTATGATAAAATGATTTTTTTTTTAATTGCTGTGTCAACCCAGAATTTATCATTCAAATTTATATGAATTATTTTGTTTCCTTTTTATATCAGTTGTAATTTCTAGAGGCATTTGTGTTCTTAAAAGTTTAGGTCAAATTCTAAATGTAAAATACTTGTTTCTGAGGGAAAATTCTAAAGTTTTCTTAACCAGAAAGTATCAGCATTTCTGAAATCAGACATTTTTATTTTGAAATATATATTTATTTTATATATTTACATTATACTCTGCATTTTTGAATGAATTATTGACTGAATCTGTTCTACAAACAAATAATTTTGTTTTCTTCAAAATTGTCCAAAACCAAAATCCTGCTTCTATTTTTCACATTTCATTTGTTTGGGGGGAAAAAAAAAATACAATAAATTTTCATTTAGTAATGGAAGCAAAAGAGAAAGGAGATGCAAAATGAATTTTCTCAGGGTGGACCTTTTCAAACCAACTTATCTGCCTTTAAAGAAAAGCTTGCTTTTCACTGAAGGGAAAGGTGGCAGAGCCAGACTGTCTGCTTTTCAGCAGTACATGGGGATATTACTAGGCAAACCTGCAAAAATGGGGCTTACAGGAAAGTGTGAGGTGAAATTGGTGTGCAGATGAATGACTTGGTAGGCTGGAAGCAGTAAACAACCACCTAGACTGTTAAGCAGAGTGAAGACCGAGTGTGGATGGAGAGGAAACACTGATGACAATGAAAGCTACTTGGACTAAATGGTGTTGCATTTAATGTGACTCGAGACATCAGCCCTCAAATGAGTTCTCACTCTCTGAAGCCCCCAATGTTGGTGATCATTGCTTATAAAACGCCTTGGTGATAATGCTAACCATTGTAAGTGTTGGGGGCAAGGGTGAAACCCTGGCTCTGTTGACATCATTAACAGTTCTGCCATTGATCTGAACTGGGTCGGGATCAGCCCAAATTAAAGCAGGAGCCTTGCTGACAAAAGGCTGCAAGTCAAAGGGAGGCCCAGTCAGTGAGTTCATCAACCCTGTGTGTTGTGTTCAGCAAAGGTCAGTAAGATGGAAGGTCTCAGATTTAGATCGCTAGAGGGATAAGCATGCCAGGCTGAAACAAGGCTCCAGAGAAATCAAGGGACAGCATTATTTAGATATGTGCTGTATGACTTGTTTGAGAATTTTTAAAATGTGCTTTATCCATATTCAAATCATATTCAATCAAATAAACTGAAGCAGAAGAATACGATCTCCGTGGGAAGAGGTCACAGAAACAATATCTGTGCACCTGCCTACAGATCGATGCAAGCATTTTCAAAACAGACAGTTTGGAAACAGACAGCTACTGCTAATCTATTATTGTTTCCATGCAGATATTTATATACATACCCTTCTTGTAAAATGCCACATACCCCGCTTAGCTTTGAATATTGGCAGAAGAAACAACTTCAGCCTGCGTAAATAATATCTAAAACTTAAATGGTTTGGGGATCTGGACTTAATAGGGACAACTGTGTTAAAACTCTCTGTAAATTTCAAAGGCATTAATTCAAAAGAAATTATTTTCCTTATAGTTTGTATTATTTTTATTCTCTTAAACATTTTTTGCTTGACTTTATTTTCTTTAAGAAAATTTAAAAATGCCTGCTGAAAAGTAGCTACAAATCTATCCTATCAGCTATAACTATTAATTTAAAATAAAATCACCTGAACACTGTTTGGTAATGCATGCTGTAAAACTGTGTGCATGCAAGTACACACACATATGTTTATCCATGCATACATTCTTTAATTTTCTTCCTGAGACTAGTGCACTTTGGAATGATATTTTAATTTATTATGATGAAAGGAATGGCAACTGGTTTTTAATGGTTACAGAATGGTGACTCACAGCGCTGTCCCAGATGCTGTCACCGTCGCTATGAGAGCAGATTTGCAACATCTTGTCACAGGCACACATCAGTGCTCATGCCTGCTGCCTTCATCCCAGAGGACAGCCTAACACCTGCTGCTGGCAGCGTGCCGGCCCTTCGGGGAACAAATGTTCCATTGCTGCTGGGTGATAGGATAGGACAGACTCGAGATTTCAAGGGAACTGGCTAAAGACACCCTAGGGCTCGGTGCACCCACCCCAGCACCCAGATGGTTGTCATTTCTGTAGGAATATTAGAGAGCAAGCAGTATGCTTATAGCTGCCTCCCGTAAATACACAACAAGATAAAAATCATCGGCACTCTGGTTGGTAAGATTTCTAGTATTAAGTATTGTTCTTTAGGAAAAGAAAACATTTTTCCAGTCAATATTGTACTGCTGGAGTAATATTCTCCTACTCTGTGTGTATACTCACATTATGAACGTAGAAGAATATAAGTGCAAATTCTCTTCCGAATGGTTCTAGTGCTTCTCTGTTGCAGAATATCTTTAACCTTATACAGTTTAGAAATCCTATCCAAAATAAACAGCATTTTTATTTTTCACATAGTGTTTAGCTGCCATGCCTTTATGTTGCCAAATGTATTATGTTAAGATCAGACATAAGGATAAAATCAAAGTGGGTAAATATATTTTGCAAATATTCCTTTCGAATTATTGTTCAATACACCTACCACAGAGTTTTATAGTAAGGAGTGCTGTGTACTAGCTGTAGAGAGACCCAATTTCTCACTGAATTCAAGGGAGCTTGGAGGATTCCTGGCTTGGAAAAAGCAGCTCAGTACGTTTCGGGATTAGGTTCCTCAGCGAGCACGTGATGTGTTTCTTTCCATTTATTCCTCCATGTCCAGTGGGGTGACAGTGGCAATGTTATGGTGGCTTCACTTCAAGTGGATTGAACAGCAGGCTAGTAAAGATGATGTTGAGGGTTTTTCAGCTGTTACAATCAGATTCCAAATAAGACCTTTTTTATTCTCTGCTTTTGGAAAGTCTTTTTGCCTGCATTATTCACAATACTGTAACAATGTAGTTTTGGTACTGCGTTTCAGTCTTTGCACAGGAATTTTCTTCTACAAAAACAGGATCCCTTAAAAATAAGATTGCTCATACATTTATAGGAGGATGGCTTGATCCAAAATCTGTAGATAGCTGTGGCTGAATTAAATGTGGTTTAAATCAATGTGCAGTAGAGCAAAACCCAGGTGATATTTCACTTCCATTGCAGTATGCTGCACTTTTCTGCAACAAATGAATCTAATCTGTATTGCAATATACTGAGCAACATCCTGAACTAGCAACAGGAGAGTTCCTGATGGCTTTCACCAGACGAAAAATCCCCCTTTTTCTCATGTTAGAGCTGCTGGTGGTTGGGATATATCCCCATAAAGTCTTAGGAAAGAACAGCATCACACAGCTCTCTTTGGGGTTCTTTGAATACATTCCCATACTATTCTTTCTGATGGTCTCTAAACTGATTTTCCAGGTGATGCCAATTCATAAGAATTTCTCTGCCAGTGATCCCACAGTTAGCCCTGGGCAAATTGCACTGTTTTTCTTTGTCCCCTTGTTCCTTCTATAAAATGCTGCTAATAATACCCACAACTGAGAGGTGTTGGGTGAATCTGTACTGCAGAGGGCTTTGAAGATGAAGAGGCTTATTGAAATGTTAAGTATTGCCACTACTATTATTAAAGATTAAGGATGCATTCTGCCCTCAGATTGACGTGTGCACCTGCTGCTGTTCCCATTGTCCATGTGTACACAAATAACCATGCAAGGGTGCAGGGAAGTACAAATCTAGGGACTGCAAGTTCAGCAAGTCAGCTTCACTGGAGCAAAGACAAGGCTTTTATGTGCAGATGGCAGGCATGCAAATTTGGTACAGGCACAATTTAGAGGTGCTTTTAAAGCATTTGCATAGAATAAGCTCTTTTCAGCTTCTATTGCTACAATGATATTAACTATAATGAGAAAATAATAGAATGAAATAATAGGAAAAGCATTTATCTTAAACCCTTGGATAAATCTCCTAATCAAAAGCGATCAGAGATAGGGCATTCCTGGTGATCAAGACCTGGATATGATTCAGAGGCCAACCAGAGCTCTCATGTCACATTGGGGTCACGTTGCACGAATCATTTCTTTTGCAAGGCTTCCTTGTAAGCTGTGGACTATCCTGGATTTTAATGTAAGAAATGAGGCCCAAAGGTTTGCTTAGTCTTAAAGGACACTACTGATCAGGAATTTCTATTTAAACTGAAAAAAATGATGAGACCTTATTATCAGTCAAACATAGTATTCTATTTTGCTAATGTTAAAAGTAATTTTTTTTCACTGTCCTGAATATGGTTTTTACAGAGGATTTGCAGGCTAGATTTTCTGCTTGTGCCATGCCATTCCAGTGAAATTCAGTTCCACTTCTGTACAGTCACACTCCCTTTGTTTAGCTTGCCAGGTGTAACAACAGTAAAATTTGTCTAATGTGTAGAAACTTAGCATTGTACTCTTGATTCAAATAAACATCAGAAGGAGAGTCTGCCTGAAGAGACTGCCACCTTCCACTTTTCAATATAGATTGCTTTAATTCCCTTTTTGTTGTTGTTGACTGAAGTCCACTTGCAAAATAGGGATCATCTGAATTAAGAAGGATAATGAAGAAAACTGCCAGTTGGTTGTCATTTAAAAGAAAGTTATGGCAAATGGCAGAGGTGCTTCTTTCACCAGGGAAGGCTACACTTACTGTTTCATGTTCAGAACATTCGGTGAGGTGAGCAGAAATGAGGATGATCTATGTAAGAACCAAGGCCTCAGAAGTCAAAGAAGCAAAGAAGTTCCTGCAGTTAATGATGTCTTTCTGTGCATTTTTTAAGGCCAAGAATAAGTCAATCAGTAAAAGAAAATATATGAAAATATATACATCTTCAGAATCCAAACACACAGACCCGATACATTTTTTAATAAGAAGTGGTTCACTGTTTCGGAGCTTAATGTTACTACTGAAGAGCTCAGCATTAAGATAAGGGGAGCTGGAGAGTCTGGGTCAAGATGAGTGACGGAGCAAGATAGTGTCTGAGCAGCTGTGTAAGTGCTAAAAGAGACTTTTTGCCTTTTGAAGCTTAAGACAAAAACAAAGAGAAAAGAAAATCTTTCATTAAGGCTCTATTGCCCTGGATCACCAAGGACAGATTCTGGGTGGTCCCTGTAAAGTTTCTTTTCAACTTGGCTACTAGACTCATGGTTACTTTTCCAGCAGTTGTAGGGGATGAAATGACACTGAATTGATTTTCCTTTTTAAAAATAGAAGGAATGAAAGGAGCAGCTAGACCTCTACACAGTCGCCTTTGAAGTCATCGCTATTGGGCTTCTCTGTATGTTCTAGGCAATATGTATTGGCATGGTCTGCCCCTCCTCAGCCAGACCATCCTTGCTGAACAACTAGCTGTACTTCGTAACCTCAGATGCCTCTTGAGAGCATTTGGGCTGGCTAATGTTCAGGAAGGTCACTGCTAAATGCAAAGATATTTAACAGTGGTAAAATAACGTAAACTGCTCACCTGGCTCCTTAGAAAGAATATACATGATTTTCTAACAAAAACTGCAGGTGTATCCAAAAGAACAAACGGCTCGTGGATGGAAATTTGATTCTGCATTCACATGACAATAGGGACCTTGTGGCCAGTCATGACCTGAGATAGGCCTGAGATAGTTCAAGGCTAGTTTCCAGCCCAGTTGCTCTTCACCTCTGTGATGAAGTCTGAGTGAAATCATGATCTCATCATGAAAAAAAAAAATTATGATCAGTAAAATGAAATCAAACAAGTTCTTGTCAAATACTTGCTTAGGTCTAGGTGACAGCTGAAGCATAGAAGACCAAGGACTGGAAGAGGCAGGAAGTCAGCTGATGGTTGTTTGTCCTGTGAGAAGTGCTAGAAGCTCACTGATGGTTTGCTGGCCCTCCCACTGTGTTGTTGCAAGAGTATCTGAAGGATTTCAGCTTTTGAGTCAGAGCCATTTCACTCACTAAAACTGATTCAGTGTTTTCTTGATCGACGAGTGCAATGATTTATTCAACCAATAACATCAAGAAGAAGTTTTAGAACAGGGGGAATTTAGAAGAAAAATCACCACCAAATTGATTTCTTTAGGAGAGCACCACTTACTCAAAGATGTAATTGAGATCTCTAGTTCTTCTCTTGCCTTGATTGTCACATCTGTTTATGGCTCTTACCTTCACTTTTGTACCATGCTCATCATTCTAGATCCTAGGTGCCTTCCAGCCGTGACTGTTCTTGTCAGATATGGTTTGTTCTCTCATTCCCAGGAGAGGGAGCCCGTATAATGAGTCAATTATTTTGGTAAAGGAAGCATTTTTGGGGGATTGGGTAGGGCTCGCGTGTGCTTGAGTACATGTGTAGAAAAAAGTGTTGCCATTGCACAGGCTAACATTTCTTTTAATTCCTTTGTTGTTTCCGGAAGAAAGCGGTCCTTGGGAAACCCTGGTTATCAATGTTATAAGAACGTGAAATATGGCTTCCTTCATGCTCAATCCATCTAATCTAGTGTTCTCCCAACAGAAGGCAGAAGGAATCAGCAGCAAGTTCTAAGGGTAGGGTAAAAAAAACAATACTAGAGTGACCTTCCTGTTGTGTAATCATTCTGGTTTTTAGTAGTGAGTAGCTTAAGGACTGGAGGCTTCAGCTGGCTCTCCTGTTCCGTGGCTGTCCGTAGTTCTGTTGCCTGTGAGCTTGTTTAACTCCTTGTGGCATCGGACTTACCATTCTTCAGAATGCTGCTGGGGCTTAGGACTGGATCATTGCAAGAGTACAGTGTACATTATTTATATTCAAAATATTTGATGTCTAACTAAATAATCTTGTTTTACCTGTTCTATAAGGTTGATATTCCTGTTTGAGTAAACAAACAGTTCCTAGTTAGCAAAAATAATAACATCTTTCTGAGTGAAGTTTTCCAGTGGCGCTTTAGATCAGTTGTTCTAGGCTGACTGCAGTCTAAAGCTTAGCATGAGTTCAGCCTCCATGCACAGGTCCTCAGATAGAGCAGCCATAGAACAACAGAGGAATTTATCAAAAGAAGAGCATTAAATGGAAGCATAAATTAAAATGATTGTGTGGTAAAAACAAAAATTTGCTGTGTGCATTTAAAAGACAAGAGGCTGAAAGGAGAGCTGAGAATGACAGAGGGCAGGTACTGACCCCCTTACTAAAAGATGTTCAACAAAGGCATTTGCTAGAAGTTCTCATGCAAAGCCTTTTAGACAAATTAATTAAGCAATAAGACATGACAGGGTGTGAATCACTTGGTAATGACTTACGCCTATTGTGTTGTTAGGCAGAAGGCCAAAGGCCAAGCGCTGTCAAATCACCTAGGTGTAAATTATCATTTGATAATTTGAGCCCTGGAGTGTGTTATTGTAATTAGAAGATGTTCTAGCATAAAACTTTGCTACTTTGTTCCTTTTTTTTTTGTTTTTCCATTCTCACCTCCGCTTTGATACTTAGAATTCTAATATTTAAAAGGGAAGGTTTTTTGTAAGCTATTTCAGATAACTAGTGTCTTGACAGGCTTTAGATTACAAACTGTCATATACCACAACGCATAGCGAAGAAGTCAGTGCAAGCACGGTATCATTGGTATTTAGTCATTGCACCGTCATTCATAAAGCCAGTTCCAGACAAGAGGAGCTGTTAGGGTTATAGGGGAATGTGCCATTTAAAATGAGTTGGAAGTTAGGTGGAGAGTTGATGAAGCAGAATAAGGCAGCTGCAGATGACTTTAACTTCACACATTAAATAGCACAAAGCAGTCGTATGCAGTAGAACATGCTTAGTCTTCCTTCATGACTACATGACAACAGCCTGCACTGCAGACTTTCTAACACTGAAATGGTTGCCCACGGGTAAATGGCAGCTCCAGGATGCAGGATGCAGGTATCCTGGGTGAAGTGTCAAGGTCAATCAAAAGATCAAGTATTAGATGTGCTCAGAGAAAGATTATTGTGTCAAGCTGATACCTTATCAGTCAAGCCATGATTTCAAAACCAACAAGAAACCATCTTGTAAGTGATGTAACCTTAAAAACAGAATGTCTCAAGACTGTTCTGATAAACTGCTGGTCTTATAATTATTTAGCTGGAGTTTGGTTTTCTTATTGATGGCATATGCTCCTTTTTTGTTGTGATTCTTTTTCAGTCAATTTTTTTCTCTCATTCTATGTTGTCACAAAAGCTGCCACACATCCTATTGCATTTATTTATTTAGTCAGAAGGATCCAGATAGCAGGATAGTTGGTTTTACCATCCGTCTAGCATATTATTAGTAGGTTAGGGTTTGGAAAATTGACAGAGAAACAGATGTTGGGATTATTTCATGTAGCTTGANTAAAGGAAATGGCTGAACTGTACAAGCCAGAGGGGAGAGAAAAATAAAACGAAAGAACCTGAGGAAAAAATCCAAGGAAGGAGTGATGAATGTTTAGTCTGTGCCTGAAAGTCTGTGCAGAACACATGCAATTTATGAAATTGTTCGTAAAACAGGCAGAATCATGGCTCTGCCTGTTTCCCTCACAGATGCATGTTTGAGGAAAGTAGTGAAAATGAATCTGTAGTCTGAGGATTTGCACATCCTCAATTTACTGTAAACTGCGACACAAAGGAGGCACCATTTTTGTTAGCTTCAGTGTTAATAATGGAATACTAGAGGTCTGCCTTTCTAGGAAGGAGGCAGAGAGCCTGCAAATAAAGAACGTGGACATGCTTGGCATGTCTTCATTCCTTTTTAGCTATGCTTGTCAGTCACAGTGGGGAAGAAAGATCTAGCTGATATCCAAAGGACAAAGGGCAAAAAAACATTATTTCTCTGATTTTTTCATATTTAGTGTATTACTATTTGGCTTTTCGATATGAAGTAACAGGATCAAAGGGTTTTTTAACAGTTCATGGGTTTGGTTGCTTTGTTTTCATGCCACCTGATCAAATTACATTTTATGAAGAAACTGAGTGACAATAGAAAATGCTGTGAAAAGAACACAGTACTCTGTGCTTTGATGTTTACCTCTAAGAATGAATATCCATTCCAACATTTCTTTACCTCAATTCTCCTTTTCCCTGCTTATTTCATCACTGCACTTTAGTGTCAGATGTGAATAAGAATTCAATATCTGGTATGACACTCACTATAATTTAAGCCTAAGTAGTTCAGGCATTTGACTCCTTCTGGAGGTGAAATAAGTCTCAAAAATGAATTCCTTGAGCACTAGGGAAGCCAATATCCCTATCTCTTTTCATCCCACATATATATTAATGAACAGGGCTTGATACTTCTACCACTGGCATCTATGGGAACGCTCTCTGACTGCAAATAATTGAGAAAACAGAGCTGTAAATGGATTGGCGTGGCACTTCACTGCGTGAAAAGTGGAGAGAAACTTTCCTACACATACATGCGCATTTACAGGCAAGCACACATCCACATAGTTAAAGAACTTCAGAGATCTCTCCTTATTTAACATAACAGAAAAGTTGGATGTTCAGTCGTTAGAAAGCACATGAAACTGGTTGAGAAACGTGTAACTTGCAGATGATATAGGCAAGTAAATCCTTAGGAAATCTGCAAAGATCTTTATTATTAATGTCAAATATTCTCTTTTTTGTTAAAAGCATAAATCTCTGTAATGAAATAGAGTTCGCCATGTCCAGATTTATATGGTTAGCAGGGTCTTTGGTCTTTATGGATTCCTCCCAAAAATCTAATAGATAATAAAATGTACTGATCTAATAAATTCAACAAGTAGTTGATACAATATTTGAATTTAGACTGCACTTTTTAATTATAGGACTACAACATGGAAGTGTATAGAACTGCCTCTGGACATTCATCAGAAATATCTCCCTTTGATTTACTTACCTATCCACTGCTTTCTAGCTAGTATAACTTAATTCAAAGGCTACTGTGAAAGGATGTATCTGATAGCAAGGCTGTTTCCAGAGCATGCATTTTCCATTCAACTTTAATCAAAACATCACTGTTCATCATGATTTAAAACAACAATGGTTATTGCCTGTATTACCGTAAGATTATTAGATCAATCCACTGATTAAATTATTCTATCTTCTTCATCCTTTTGTTGGTCAGCTATCAACTGCTGCTTAGCATTCTCCAATTCTGTTCTCGCAGGAGCGTCTTGTTAGTATTCAGCTATGCACAGCCATTCCTTAGAAATTAAAAAAAAATTTAGATATTAGTGAAAGGATCCGTTGAAAATTCTATGACCAATCCTCATTTAGCCCTGGGGAAGGCAATTTCAAACTTCTGTATGTTTTTGCCATAGTCTAGTCCCTAACTCCAAATTCAGGTTAATCCAGAAGTAACTGTGATCTAAGGCTTAGCTTTGTAATTATGGCCCATCTTTGTAACATCCACTTGCTACATAACATCCAACTGCTGCTAAAAAAACACCCATGTGCTAGTAGAGTCTTTCAAGTTTTGTCATGAAAGCTTCTAGGATTTACAGATCATCATTATAAGAGAGAAACCAGAAATACTGAGCATTCGAAATATTTGAGATGTGTTTGTATGGTTTTATGTGTTTAAACTACAGTGCAAAAGAATGGGAAAGAATTAGCTGTCAAAGATAGAGGAGAGGAACTGAGGCTACAGAAAAATGAGTTGGGATCACTTCAAACAGATGATTTTATCCATGGGGTGAATCTGTCAGAGAACTGGATTCTGAGATTAATCTTTTCCTTGGGGAACTAACCAGAATATTGTGATAGTCTTTATAGCATTCAGTGTAACATAAACAGAACCAGCGTTGTACCGTTCACATATATAACAGATCTGCACTGGGAAACACTGAAACAGCAATCAGGGCGATACAGGTTGTACTGTATCTTTGACCTAACAGCACATTTTATAGCTGAGCTGGTATGAGGATTCTGTCTGGTTGCTGCACTGACCAAGAAGTACCAGTTCCCTTTTCCCACTTGCAAGCAATTCAGACATAGAATATTCGGGGGATCGTAAGTGAGCAGCATCTTTTCCCAGGGTATAGGCAAGTCTGCTTCACAAGTTACTTTATGGACCATATGGTTGCACTTGGCTACGTTCAGTCACGTAACATCACACAGAGCAACTTAATCCAGTGTGTCCAGACACAATGCGATACAAGTGGAGCATCATTTTAAAGCTTTAAATGTCTTTTCCCCTGGGGAGCTTGGTGTGGACTATAACTTTAAGTAAAACTTCCCATAAACTTTAACAGTCCTCTCTCTCATAGAGCATGTCACCTTCAAGCTTTGCCTGATGCAGCTTACTATCCGTATGTCTGTCTGAAAAAAAAAAAAAAAAAAAACCCTGTATGCTGAAAAAAAACCCTCAAATTGTGCTCACTT
>VXAV01007557.1:209400-251556 GCA_013399715.1 Alectura lathami
CATGTATAACGTAGATCAGTAAACAGCACCTGCTTTGCATGTTAGTAGCTCAGACCCAGGAATCAGACATTCAATAACCAGTGTCATCCACAGAAAGTGCTTATGAACCGTAAGTCACAAAGAAGTCTTTACTGCAATAAACCCCATCCTCACTGGATCAGTTGTCTGAAAGTTCCCCTTCATGTATGTGACTTACCTGCATTTGCAGGTAATGAATGGCTTATGCAATGCAGCTGTATTGTTACAGACACGGCCACACAGACTTCATGGAACATGATCAGAATTGCTAGCAGTAGAAAGAGGGCTATGCTAGAAATGTATGTCAGAGTAAAATAACTAATTTACATGCATTGTCATTTTATGCAACATATGTTCATTTTTTAAATACTTGCCTTGCCAGAAGCTAAGGAACCAGCCATAAAGATAAACTAAACCAGACAATGTCTGGTAAAGTTTAGAGTGAAAATTGCTCCAAGTCGTACTGCACTGTTCTAGTTGTCCTGCTGTACCAATTAAAATATATAGTTATATCAAGTTGATTAGGTTAGTCCAAACAGGCTAGATGCAAATTACTTGGTATTGGAATCAGGGAAGTCTGATTGCTTGAGAAATGAATGCTTGAGGGGAGTTTGTAAGCCAGTCATCAGCATGGTTTCTGTCTGTATGAATGTCCAGTGAGGCTTATGCATGTCTGCATATTTTGTGTATCTGGTTTATCTGGGACAAGTAGAACAAGTGGGCTTTGTCCCTTTGGTCCCTCTGCTGTGGGAAAGGTGTTCCCAAAATTGCATAATCCCTAAATGGCACAGGTTATATCTGGTAACAGGGTAGCTAGGAGCAGGTTAAAACATACGGTAGACTATGCAAGAGGTGTAAAAATATGTCAAAGGCAGCAAAAATGAATCTGAAAATTTTGTCAATCATAGAGAATGGTGGAGGAGAGAAAGCTGGATTCTGAATCTAAAGCTGCTGAAAAAGCGTTTAAAGGATATTGCTTTCTTACCTACATCAAAAGATTGAACATTTTATTTCTTTGGTAAATTAAAGCAGTTGTCAAATACATAATAGTAGGTTATGCAAGTATTGGTGAAACCTCTCAGAGACAGAGAACTTCCTGAAAGAAGCAGAGGTTGTATAGATATTCTTGCTTCCATTTCATGAAGAAGTTGGCAGAAGGAAGTAAGAAGATTCCAGCCCACCAATCCTACTACCCTGAAGATACCTTGGTGTGGGGTTGTTATTCTTCCAGTTTTTGTGTCCTGGCGTGATAATGTGGCATGTGGATAGCAAACACAACTCTTAAATCTTACTTTTCCAAAAGGCTCATAGATCCATGTTGGAGTGCTGGCCGTGTAAAGTGTCCCATTGCTCCCAGCACCCTGTAACATTCATGCAAGTTTCTTTATAAAGTGGGAGTTCATCCTCCATGAGACCTGCTCAAACCTTTCTCTGCATGCAGACCTAGAAAAGAAACAAGAAAAAAATCCTCAAGGTGTGTTCAAGATCATGTTAGCACAGGGAATTAGTCACACTGAGAAGGACACCCATAGGGTGGATAGAGAGCAAATCCCTTTAACATGTGCTGCCTGCAGTCCAGAGGGGTCAGCAGACAGCAAGTGTGTCCTCTCAGTGGCAAATGAGAGCAGCAGAATGGAATGACAAGTAACATTGTACTTTCTGTATGAAGTTTGCATCAGAGCAGGACTGATTTGAAGGATTCCTCAAAATCTGTAAAATAATAAGCAGTTTAATCAGATGCCTGAAAGGAGAAAAATGCAGGAAAGGACTAGTACAGTAGAAAAAACAAATTGTCTAGCACAATAGACAGCATGGTATGATAACATACCAACATTGGAGATGCAGCAGGAGCTGCTGTGTCTTCATGCTTTTCCAGTTCTATGACCCACATTGAATACAGTTTTGTGTAGAAAGAACTGCCAGTGGCAGATACAAAATTATCTGAACACCAGCAGAGTTTGGTAATGGCTCCTTTGCTGATGTACACACAAGAGAAACTACCATTCCCAGTAAGGTCTGCTGTGCCTTCAAAGAATTCAGGTTTAATGACTGAACTTCAGGGCTTCTTTATCTGGTGAATGATCTTCACTGAAAAATAACATCTGAACTGAGCTGACTTGAACACAGTTATGTTCAAAGAGAGTTAAGAATTCCTCTCCTCTCTATTCCTGGGTAAAAGAAGAAAAGAATTATACCCCTGCTTTTTCTAGGATGCCTGTTAATGACAAATAACATCTAAAAAGGAATCCAGAACAATGCTATTCAGCCTAATGACAGACTGTATGTAAGCTAGAAGTGAACTTAGCTCTGTACGTTTGTGTGGCAGCAGAGGTGACATCAAGAGAATGCCATTTGCAGAAAGGCAGCCGAAGAGCAGCAGCAGCAGGCATGATGGTAGCTGCAAAGTGCCAACAGACTCAGCTCTGAAGCAGATTTGCCAAGGCTGCTGCACCGTGTGATGACACAGATTCCATGCTGAATGCACAGTGACATGGAAAATGGGAAAATGTCTCCTTGTGGTGCGCAGACTTCACCAGTTAACTCCTCTAACAGCCATTCTCCCCTTACTTTGTTGTTACACCAGCTGTTGTGCACCTCCTCTTCAGAAAGAGTCACAGGTGAAGTGGAAGCATCATTAGAGAAAAGCAACAACATATGGATGGGAGAAGGGGAGTATTTTAAATGGTGAGCACATGTGTGTGTGTGTTCTGTACCTAATGCCATCATGACCTGTGAGTGCTGAAACACCCCTGGAAAGTTTATGGCATCCTGGTAGAACTGCCTTTGGCAGCCCCAAGGGCAGAGAGTTAAAGCAAGCCATTCCATGGGAGAACTGGCAAGGACTGGGCGTCTCCATGAATTTGTCTTGGGGTAACTCCTTGGTGTTGTGAGGTCAGACTGAGGCTTTTGGGATGCTAGGAAGGAGCAATCCTCTGAGTGTTCTCTGATCTCTATACTGTTGACTTGTGCTGTAAATGCTTCCTTAGACAGAGTGTGTAGAGCTTCACTCAATGGGTCTTTCTCTTCTAAACAAGGACTGATTTTTACCTAACCTGGAGGAGTTTAGCCATCCTTAAGGAGTATTTGAAATTCACCAGTAATCCAAAACAGTATTGAAGGACACAATGCAGACAGACAGCAGAACCCCCTTAAACATGTTGCCTCAGGAGCCTAGTTCTGCAGGTCTTGCTTCTGTATAAAGGGCAGATAAAAATAAGCATTTTTTGCACATAGCTGTCTGGTTTTGCCATGTTGATAGGCAGCCTGGCCGTAGCATGTGAATCTTGGCATCCGTTGTTCTGTTTTCCGTTAAATGCTCAGGAAGATACAGGGTGATGAAGACTGCCAAAATGATTGCAGAGTCTTTCGCCTTTCCTATGGCCTGTGGCATGCTTGGTATCTGCAGGCTGTCATGAGCCAGAATTCATAAGAGTTTTTGAGGTTTTATGATCTCAGAGCCCCATCCAAACTAAGTCCATAACAGCACACAATTTATTTGGAGCACACTAAATTAAAGGCTTTTAACTCTTTATTAGTGCTTCTTCCAAGCTTTCAGTCTATAACTGAGATAGGGATGTATGCATACATTCTGCCTCACACCTGCCTATTATGTGTTCCATTAGTAAAAGCTTTCATTTATGAAATCTCCCATGAGATGCATACCTTGGAGAATAACTGAAATCAGGCAGTCATAACCTATTCAATTTGATGTTTTATAAGTAGGAAGCTTTAGGATTCCAGCTGGTGTAGTAAAAAATCACCAGATACATCGCTGCAGTAATAAATGGAGGAAAAAAAATCAATAAAACAATGTTAACAATACTGCTATCTCGCACTAGTTTTCTCATGGGTTTCTATATTATCCATGGCAACATGACAGAGTCAGGGAGCAATCACTTTAATTTAGTGTCATGACAAATTTTCTCATCTTAGTCTAAGGGCTTTCATCTTACATCCTCATCCAGTTTGAAGCACAAACACAGTCACTCCTCATGGCGGTGGGCCTGTGCGAGTACAAGCTGCAGGTCCAGCAGGTAGCGAGGACGTTTCTGTGTGATGGGTGCTGCTCACTGGGGTGCATCTCACTACTGAGGAGCACCAGCATTTAGAGGGGAGGCACGGTGTGAGTGGTTTTGCATTGACATGGTAAAAGGGAGGGCTAGGAGAGGTGGAACAAAGCTAGTTGGTCATTCTGAAAAAGGAGGTTATGACCCAGTGACTGCAATATGGATTCCCCACCTGCATTTTTATTGACAATTTATTTGTTTTAGGCTTATCTGTAGTCAGATCATGACACACATTCAAAGGGCAACATATCTGATTCTCTGTTGTCTGGCACTTTGCTTAAAATTTGCCTCTTCTACAAAGGAACGGAAAGACGAATGTAAAATACTGTTCAGAATCTGGACTTGGTTTTGATCTCACCCTAGTTTAGCAGATATGCCTCTATACCATCATTTTCCCAAGTCACTCTTGTGTGACAGCGACAGAATGATGTGACCCTCTTTTGTCCTTGCTCTACTTATATGGAGCTTATGTTCTCATCAAACTGACCTAGAGCCTCTTCTCTGCCTCTCACTGCAGGTCAAAACATCAATTTTGGCAGTTCAGCTGCCCGCTCTGCCATTTGGAAGGAGCAAGGTGGAGACAGCTGGCAGTTAGGGGAGCACTAGGAAGCATATGGTAGCTCTGTGCAGAGCTGTCCAAGAGCTTGTAGGACAATCATTTGTTTGCTTCACTGATTTCTAAAATGTACATCTCTTTTTTTGTCTTTTCTCACAAGCCGCTGGGACAGGCATCACTTCACTAAGGGTGAATTTAGAAGAAACATCGTATTTTGAAATTTTGGTGTTGTTTCCATCTATCTATCTATCTGTATACTTTGAAATTATTCTGCTCCCTTAAATGGCTACAGAAAAAAATAAAGTGACTGCAAAATATAAATGACTGGCCAGCAGCAGTTTTTCAGAGACTAAATGAGACAATAAAATGCCGTAACAGAGTATCTTAACTTCATAGAATTATGTAGTTGGGCACTTGCAACTTGTCTTTTTAACATGGCAGCTGGTTGGAGGGTTAAGAAAATATGTGGCCATGCAACTTTGGCTGAGATCCTGCCTGATCTTGTGAGTCAAACAGAGCCAAGCCCTGTAGTGTTGGATGGGAAACCGCCAAGGAAAATCCAGTGATTCAGTAAGTGGCATTCTTCCTGCACGATTACAGCAACCCGAGTGCCAGCGTGGTGCTAGGCCATCGTGCTGTTGGTGGCAGTGATGTTTTCATATGGGACATAAACTTGTTCTAAAGAGCTAGTGACAATGTGCACAAAAATACATAAATGTTTATAATCGTTGTATTCCTGTAACTCTACGCTCTGCTTTCCATTGTGTGGGGTTTTCCTCTTTTTTTTTTTTTATTCTGCTCATGGACATCACTGTAATACTGTTACTGTATTCCTCCAAGGAGGTGGCTGTATTTCTGTAGTAAATTCTGTTTATATACACAGCTCACAAAATGTCAACAACACTTGATGAAAAGTGTAGTCAGGAGTTTGTGTCTGTATAAAGACTGCTTGATATTTCAAATACTCTGTAGCAAGACACAGTAATTGTGGAAGGTCTTTATACGGTTCTGTGATACAGTTTCTCTCCCTTCTTTACCCCCGTTCATTCATTCCAGCCCCAGGCTGCAGTGCATTACTGTAAATTTTTTTTCTTAAGCAACAGTGTGGGCCATATTCTAAGCCAGAGCAATGACCTGCCAAGGACTCAAAGTCCTCCAAAAGAGGATGTTTCTTAGCTCAGGAAATTGTTCTGATCAAGTTCGGAGTACAGCTGTGGAGGCTGTAAACCCCAGTGTGGGATGTGGTGGAGCAAGGAACCTTCAAGTGGTCCTGACACCAGAAGCAGCAGTTTGCCCCACATTTTTGCCATTATAAATAAGAGTAATGCCTGTGTTAAGTTTTGAAATGTAACTGCTGAACAGGATTCTCCATTCTTTGTATGCCTGTTTCCACTATCTCATCGGGAGTTTGGAGTTTATGAAGGTACTAAGTGCTCTTGGATCCTTAGATTATAACTGTCTCCTGTAATAGCTCTATGTAATGCAGAAACGTGAGGGCATAAATGAACGTTTTTGCAGAGGTCAAACTGCAACTTTTGTTATTTTACTTTACAGTTTCCATTTGAAATAAGATTCCATGACACATCCAAATGATTATACACAGGAGTCTATTCTAATAGTAGTAGGCTCATAAAAAATAACAAGACCAAATGATAACTGTCTCCTGACCCACACCAGTATTTACAATAAAAGTACTTTAATAAAGGTAGCTACATCCTCTAGATCCCCAGACCTTTACTTGAACTCTGCTGTAGAATAATTGACAGACAGAATTAGAGTGTATATTAAGACCTGAAACTGAACTTTTTCACTAGGCAAAGCTTCATTCACATCACTCATAATATTAGAAAGATTCTGTGAGAATCACATTGAAATGATGCCATTCTGACAGAGATTAGCAAAGGATGCAATTATATTTAAATGCTGTAATTGGAACTTGCTGTTTAGTGCCTACTGTCACTTCTCAATTCCCCTCAAGGCAAGTAAACCACTTCCTCCTTTGCTCTATGAATTTAATGCCATATTCTGCACATAGAAAGAACTGGTATTTCATCAAGAGCATTTTGTTTGCCTCAGATGCTGTGAAAACACAGGCCTTGTGAACACTGCAGGATATAAATCCATCCTGGAAAATGACTCTGTTAAAAAAAAAAAAAAAAAAAAAAAAAGGCCATTTTGCCATTTCATGCTTATGGGGACAACCTGAGTCTCTGCATGTGATTAGTTTCTTAACCTGAAAGCTGTTTTGAGCTCCCTTTTCTGTACACAGCATTATTAGCAATAAAGATCCTGCAGGTGAAGGCAGGACCTTGGTGAAACAAATGATACCCAGGTGCTTCTGTTTAAGGCTGTGGATGTGCCCAGGTTCCTGAGGGCCTTGCCTCAGTAGCAGAGTGGCTTTTGCTGCTGCTGTGTGGCAAAGGAGAGGCCTGTAGAATCCTGTGAGCAGAAGAACTGTGGAGGTAGCAGGTAGGGAGGAAGGATTGTTGTTTATGCTCTTACAGTGAAGTTTGATGGGAGACTTGAGAAAATGGTGATTTAAGTTTCTTGTCTATCTCTGTGCAAAGGCTGTCCCTGTCAGTGTCTCTGTAGCTTTCCATGAACATGATGCCATTGGCTGTTGGTTATCACTCAGGTACTTAATGTGTGTCTTACTTGTAGTGTGAGCATCACCAGATGTGGTGTGATTTTTTTGTTGTTCTGCTGGGCTGTATTGGTGTGGGTTAGGATCTAACGTGCCTTGTAGTGTTTAAAGAGCAGAGAAGTGTTAATTGAAGTTTGAATGGGAGTCCTTGCCCTTCTCATGGATCCAGAGTGGATGAAGTGGGAGTTCTGTTTTTCCAGCGCAGCCATGACAGCACTGTTTGTTTTTAATTCATGTCCGTTGCTAAAATGACCTAGGTGTGAACTCTGCCAAGAATGGTAATGTGCATTAGGGCAGTCTTCAAACTCCAGCGGTTCTAGAGATCTCTGCCTGTAGGTGTGGTAGCTTGTGTGTGTGATGTTTGTCATGCATAAATCTGGGATGTTGACTGTTGCCCGCTGGAAACAGCCGATGACAACTCCTTTTTTTTTTTTTTTTTTTTCTTAAGATGCGTGTTTTCAGAGGTGTTGCTTTTTTCTGTGCTAGTGGTAAGCCTATGTGAGATCTATAGGTCTGTGGATTTTTAGCAAAAGAACAAATATTAAAACCATATATTAGTGGCTTTGTTAAATGCATTAGAAGACTGAAATCTGGGAGCAGGCATTACGCTGGACAAAAATCCATCTATTAATCTATTTCCATTTTCTGTCTTAAAGTCATGTGTTTTTCTTTGAGCAATGAACTAGAAACTAGTGCACCCAGTTGATGCCCTTGGCTCCTCCACAGAGCTTAGTCTTAAATAATGCTTTTGCAGTGCGGGCAAGTGGTAGAACCCCACATGGTGACCTACATGGCATTGGCTACAGGTTTTTTGTGTGAATCTGATCCAGTAAAGGCAGCTGTCTCTAACCCGGTGGAGCTACAAAAGCACTAACATCACAGAACTGCAGCTATTCTTCAGGGTAGCTGATGGCTACAAGTGAATGTTTCTAACAGAATGCGGTATTCTCATCAAAACTCAGGCATGTGAGTACATTTTCCTGTAAGTCCTTTTCTTTGATGATGTGTATGCTGCCACTCTGCTAGCTCCCTGAACCAGTGGAAGGTAAAAACAACGCAGCTGAATGCTCTTCTGAGCAGAATCTGCAATCGCAACCAACAGAGGCCTGTTCGTGCTGCGTATGATTGCCATCATGGCCTCATTAGAGGATACCAAGTGATACAACGCAAACAGTACTATGGAAGCATACAGCCCTTGTAGAGTCCAAATGCTGTGTATTTTCCCAGTGCCTTTGTGCCAAGCCAAGAGGTCAGCTTACAGGTAGTTCCAAGAACGTCGCCCTTCAGTCATCCCTTGTAACGCTTCCCTCTTACTTTGCTGGAGTCCAGCAGCATTGTTAACTGATGTTTTTTTTCAAAGTGCTTTGAGCGTTCTCCTGCAACTAGGACTCAGTATGAGTTTAGCAGTGTTCGCTGGGTCAGATGCTGCTTTCTCAGACAATATGGCAAGATTATGTAGATTAGGTTCTAAGTTATCTAAGTCACTATCTCCATTAGTGAGACAACTCAGGATATTTTAAGGCCATTTTTGTTCCACTGCACTTGAGAGTCTGCTTCGTTAATTAAATCCTTTTTCTCAGGGTTCCCTGTATATATAGAGTGAAATTCTGGCCCCAGTGAAGTCAGTGGCAAAACTCCCATTGTTTTCAATGGTCCGAGACTTCACTCACAAAATCAAAAAGGAGGAGATGCAGGCCAACAGGCTACAAAATACTAACAGAGTGATTTTTCAGTCTACTGCCATGACTGAGTCTTATGTTTTGGAAGTGAGAAGCTTAATCCCAATAGTAGGTGACAGTACATCTCTCCAAGGAACTAGGGGAAGTACTGGTGAGACTTAGAGGTTGTGACAGGCCTGCTGTCCTAATTAATAACTTGTCAGTCTCAGGATGGTGTTGGGCTATTTCATCAGTGCAGGGCTCCAAACCTAGGGATACACAAAGGCGGGGTTAATCGAAGCTGTGCATTAGCTTAAAATATCACAAAGTTTTGGGGGGATTGAATCATCTGGCGTAAACTTCTGATCTGCAGTGGTACTTCATCAGTTTCAGTGCTGTTTGCTAGAAACATTCTGTAGCATGAAATCACAGAATGCTTTGGGTTGGAAAGGACCTTAAAGCCCCTCTAGTTCCCACCCCCTGCCATGGGCTGGGACGTCTCCCACAGGCTGCCCAGAGCCCTGTCCAGAAATTGGTGTTGCAAAATGCCATTGCAAATGACAAAATTGGTGCATAAGAGAGCAGTTATACATTAACAAAATCTGTATCTAGTAAGGCAAAAATTCTTCTAGGATTATAATGATGGGGATAAAGGAGTAGATTTCCTGAAAACTCAGTAGTTTTGGGAAAGGTATCAGTAATAATAAATGGAAGAGGACAGACAGAATAAAGTAGATTATGTTGGGGGAAAAATGTGTATAAAAATCAAGTTTGAATAGAGTGACCTGAATAAAGGTGCAAAGTTCAGCCAGTTTCTTTTCCTGAAAGTATTGTTCAGACACTTCAGTTGCAGTGTTCTGAACTACCTCGTAGACAGTTTGTCTCCTTATACAGGTGTCAAAAAATTGTTGTTGCCATTTATACAAAATGGGAAATGGAGGTGCTAAGAGGTGTACCCAAGATTGTAGCACATACTGTGAATTTAGAGCCTATCGCCCCTGTATCCTATGCCAGCTTTCTTAAAAGTAGATACAATTGTGTTGTTGAAGGGAAATAACTTTCCCTTCAGGAGTCAGAAAAAGGGGTGCATATTCACAGCTCTAGGAAAGCTCCAGTCTTGGGCTGGGCAGATCTGTCAGCCACGTGGAAGAAGAAGGGGAATGAGAGTAAAGCATCTATGGGAAATGGCCTGCCAGCTGGTACGGAAACCATCCACCGAACTTGGTTACACCACGTCCACCATCCGTGGCAACTGGATTCCTCTGGGGGAGCCACGCTCACCGCATCATTCCAGCAGGCAGCCAGAAGGGGGGGATGACAGCTAGGTTGATAGAGCTTAAAGGGCCAAATGGCTTCTGTAATTCACTTCTAAGTGAAGTATGACCGCAGATGAGGAGTGGTGACACCTGAAAACTTTGGGTGGTCACAAGGAAATCGTTTTTGGGAGAACCTAGAGTACTGCCTTCGCCCAGGAGAAGCTAGGGAAGGTAGTTGGGTGGAAGAGTTCACAAAATAGGGCTGTATGCTGTGTAAACAGAGCTCTGTCCACTTTCTTGTGAATTACTGTTGGATCTGTTGGTTATGATATCATCTGTCTACCTCTATGAAAATAAATTTCTATTTCCATCCTGGCTATGTGTTATTTCTGTATTCAGCACGGTGTAAGGGAAATAAAATGTCAAGTGCATTTAATCCATTAAAGCTGGGTGTGAGAACCTATGCAATTCAGAGAAAATATTGTATATACGTGAAGCGTCTTGTCCCTGGCAAGTGCTGTTTCCTCTTCCTGCTGGCATTTTGGATTACTTGTTGTCTATTTTAGAACTCATTCTTTCTCAGCTGAGGCTTTCTGTGTTACTCTGATAAAATCATAGTTGTTTGATAATGAAGTTGGAAAGAGAAACTAGCGTAACATGGGACTTACCTAATGCCGAAAGTGATTGTTTGTAAACAGATGCCACTACTAAGTGCTTAAATTAGATAACAAATGATTCCTATCTTGTTAAATGCCTTTCAGTCCATTTAGTGTGGTGTGCAGTTTAGGATTTTTTTTTCTGCTTTTTAGGATGTTTTAGGAATGCAATTTGCTTGTGAATCTTGCACAACTGTCAGTGGTTCAATACAGGCTTACAGGGATTAGCTCTCTTCTAGCGGGCCCCACGTGGATTTTTTTATTAACCTTTGGGGTAATAAACATTTATCTCATTTTTACAGCAGCATTTAACACTATCTATTTATGGCCAAATATCTGTATATCCATTACGTGCGCTGAGAATGCACCTGCTTTGGAATAAAAGCTCTCTAGAGAACCCACAGCAGGCACTGATAATTGTAAACAAAGCAAAACAAGAGCCTATAAAATAAAAATAAGAGTACTACCTTGTGTATTACGTCTTACAGAATGACTGCTTTGAACAAAAATACAATTATTATAATAGCATGTCTATTTAAAAAAAAAAAAAAAAAAGAGGGGGGGGAAGAAGAGGGGTGGAGTGTGAAACTGAGGTGGATGCTTGTGTGCACGAGCCACAATGGCTGTATCTGGGATGTCGTGTGTGCATCAACTGAAAGCATGACCCTGTGCAGTTAATGTATTATGGTCTATCTATCAGACCATCATCTGCCTTGCTGCTTATAAATTTATAGCTTCCCAAACTACATTAAATGCTCTGTGAAGTAATAATACAGGCCAGTGGTGGAAGCAGCCCTGGTGAATCCCATACCTCCTGTATTCTTAACTCCCAGAGAGCCTACAGAGTCAATGTAGGCCTTAAGAGTAAGGATGACAAATGGATAGAATAAAAAGGGTCAGAATACTGCCTATCAACAACAACAAAAAAATCTCCTTACACTGTGTGTCTGAATACAGCTAACCCTAAATAGAGAAGGTGCATGACAGAAACCATCAGTAGTATTTTCAGGGGAGCAAAATTTGCACATGCGTTGATTTTATTGTCATCTTTCATAAAGGTAAGCATATGCTGAAGAACCTTGATGAACCACAGTTGTAGTGGATCATTAAAAACAAAATTTAAAAGGTGGGGGGTGGATCTCAGGGTATAATAGCATTCTTCTTGCTGTTGTGTTGGACCTTTCATGTTCTTGAAAGTTTTGCCCAAACCTGAAGCTAATGTAATCCCAAAAGGTTGGATTGAATCAGAGCTTCTTTTCTGTGTAATAGTTAACTGCTGAACTGCAATGTACACGTACCTTGCACTCTAGGGAAGGGCAGCATCTCCGTATTCTGGAGGTACGCAGTTTGTGTTTCCCATGTCTTCCAACAGTTACATGAATTTGGTTGCCTGAAAAATTCCCTGCAGCAATGTGACAAGGTATATAATGCACATGACGTTAGGAGGCAAGCTGAAATTTTACCGTTTTAGCTGAAAAGCCATGTGTATTTATTGAAACAGTTATTTTGGCAATGTACTTGCTAACAGTGCAAGTCACCATTTCTAACTGTGTGAGCCTCATATCTAAAAGGTAAGAGTAGGAGGTCAAAGAAATTACATCTTTGCATCAAGAGAGAAAGAAGCGCTCTTTTCACTGGCTGATCAAATTAATTATGCTAAGTAGCTGCAAACAGAGGGAAATAAAACAGAATTAGCCCTTCACATGGTGCTTAAGGCAAAGCCAGGAATGAGACCACTTCAGAGTGGCCCAGTGATATTTACAAATTGGAATCTCATCGTGTTCCCTCTGGCTCTGGCTGACACCAGCTTCAGTTCTTAGTACAGGTTTCTGTCACAGAACTGCAGCATGCACAGGGTGAAAGCTGTGAAGCTCTGGGATGCCATCAGACATGCAATTTTTTTAGAATTTTTCAGCAATTATTAATGCTGAATTTTGAATTGCCATTTGCATAATGTGATTTGCGTTTTTGTAAGTGGAAGTGAAAAGCTCCCAAGAAGTCTTGTGTTTGGATGGGAATCAGTAAATGTGCATCAAGCCAAATTTCTGTAGCATGTACACCTGTGCAGCCCAGAGGAAGCAAATAAATCAAATAAATGTAGTGGGGAAACAGGAAGAAAAATACCGCAATGAGTCTTCATTTGTATCAAAGTAGGTGATAACTGTTTATCTCCAACATTGAATCCATTTACAAGGTGATTTTGATTTTATTTAATGAGTAGTCTTCCTGCTGCTGCAGTGCTCTAAGAACTGAGTGTTCAGTTACCTATATAAAAGGGTTTGAGAATATCAGTGTAAGTGTTGGTTATACTGGTTGCAGTGTTTGTCCTGTTGACGTCAGCAGTCATCTCTTTCCTTGCTGGAATTACCAGTACAACCAAGGAACCAGGTGCACCCATGGTTTGTAGAAGGTGCCTTCAGTTAGTCACAACTTTTGACATTATCTCAAGCAAAAGGCAAGATGCTGCAAAGCAAAGGAACGGATTGAGAGTATTTGCTTTGGGTTTGGGGTTAGTTTTTCTTTGTTTGCTAATACAAGACACAGCTTTCTGTTGCATATCAGCCATGGACCTAAATCTTCATCTCTCATTTATCAGTCAGGAAATGAGTAAGAAGTACAGAATGAAGCATTAAGTGTTCCCAATAGCTCTCATAATTCAGTGAAGGTCACTGGCTTTGTACTCAACCAGAAAAGATTTAACATGAGGAATTAAACAATGATGGCACTAAAGGTTAAAACTATTGCACTAAAAATTATTCCAGTGTATAAGAAATAACAAATGTGTTTAAGGCTTGTAAAACCCTTTTTATCCAAAATCTCATATTTCTTTACATATGGGTTATTATTTCCACTTTCTAAATAGAGAAATATAGGCTCAGAAATACTATTTTGTTTGACTAGATCATGTACTAAATATATCTACAGAAGAAATAGAACAACAGTGTTGTATTCTTGAAATCTGGCTGTCCATTAACCACTCCACAGCACTGGGCAAATGAAAGGCTAATGAAGGAGTCTGCAGAGGCCTTAAAAGCTCTTTCTATATTGGAAAATCAGCACTCTTCTTCGTCAAAGTGTAACACAACTCTTGAAGGGATGCTGAAAGTGGAACTGTTGTTGAAGGGGTTGGGAGAAAGCCGCTAGTAGGTTATTAGGTGTTATTGGGTGTTCTTGAGATGAAATGCTTCCCCGGGTGGAACTACTTAGTCGGCAAGGTTGTTAGGGTTATGTGGTGGTAGGGGTTCCTCCACAAATAACATAAATGTAAATCTCTAAGGGCTGCATATCGCTTAGTGGAGTATTCTGCATACTGAAAGGGAATACTAAAGAAAAGACCAGAAGCGAGGAGGACTGCCCATACCAGTGGGACTTTAAAGGCAGGAAGAAATAAAAAATAAAAATGAATGGCTTATGCAAACATCTCAGTTACTCATCTGAAGTACGTAATTTTAAATTTGAATTGTTTGGAATAGTCTAGAAACATAAGTAACTTATCCAATTCAACATAAAGATGAGGTAATGAGGTTGAGGGGAAGGTAATCAACGGAAAGGATTTTACTGTTAACTCTTATATGTTATGGAGCCATGGACAAGAGAGAGATGTGGTAGTGATTTGAAATAAGCCCTCTGAAGTCATGGAATAATTTTAAATAGCAGTAACAAAACTGAAAGAACAAGTAAAAGTTTCAATGTTAGCTACCTCATTTATTAAACCAAGAAATGCTATAGCAAACAGACCTATGGGACAAAAGGTTATTTCTCTGGGGGCATTCTGTGTTGCATTAACACTAGAAATCCAAGCTTCAGTCAATAAAAGAAGCTCCTGAGCTCTGTTACGGTGTACACAGGACACATGACTTCAGAAGTAAGTTGTGTGTATATTAGGAAAAGGAAAACAGGGGAGTAAAGCTTGTAACCAGGCTTGAGCGGCCAGGAATTATGAAGATGTTGGTTTTGTGTTTTCACTAGCCTAGCTTCCTGATGGTTTAGGTGCACCAGAAACAGAATCGTGGATTTGGTTTTCCTATTGTAGTCACTGACATGGTGAGATAACAAATGCCTAAAATTGCACGTGTGCATCCTGAGCCAGGCCTGCAGTCTGTGCTTTCCTGGGAGAGATGCTTTGATAGGAAATGTGGAGTAATGTCAGCAGGAGTTCTCATGCTTCAGGTTATTTGCTAGCGTAAGAACTTCTGATCTCAAGCCCCAAAATGAACTTGTTGCAGTTTTGAACAGCCAGTTGTCTAACCACAGTAATTAATTGCAGTCAGATTGAAGAAAAATGGTTGAAGGTTTCTTGGATTCTTCAGTTATCTGCAGAGTCTCCTCTCTCTCAAAAGGCTCTGGGAGCACTGGCAGGATCTGTCCTGGACTTGCTATCTGTATTACTGCCTCACTAAACAGGACAGATTCTATAAACATGTGTTAAGTCAAAGCACCTTGAAACTAGAAGCCACAAGCATTTGTTTTCATCACGTCTAACCAAGAAGATCTGACTTGCATTACTTTGCATTTAAGGTCAACAGGTTGCATGTCATAAAGTGAGCCATGAGAAAACATCACATTTCTTCTGTTCTCCTCACACCTATATGAACCTCAGGCTAGCTCTTTTCTTTAACAACCTGGGGAAGATTAATTCTGAAATGAGCCTCTTGGGACTGTTGTAGGTACTTCTGTCACTGTCCACTTCTGTGGCACAAACTGGTAACAAGAAAACGATGCTAGGAACTGAAGGCACCAAGGAGTTCTGTGTTGGTGCCCAGTGTAGGTCCTAACCTGAACACAGTGAACTGTGCTCTGATCCAAACGCTTGAGCGATTCGTGAGAGCTGGGCTGCTACAAGGCTCCGTGCAGCTAGTGAGTGACTGCTTGATGTGGTGCTGGAGTACTGTGGGCACAGCTGTCAACTCAGCGGTTCCACCAGCACTGCAATTACAGCTAGATCCCCACAGAAATATAGCAAAGTACCTGTAAAATTATTTGAACCCGAACAGAACCAAAACCTTTGCCTGAAAACAAATAGAAACAATTCTGTCTGATCTGAGGGTTACAGATGTTTGATTACCTTCTACTGCCATGGTGGTTCTAATTTGCCTTGGCATTTCCAGAGCTGGTGGCAAAAATAAATGAATAGCTCCGAAAGAGGTTTTTGCCATCGCTGTTTTGGTCTGCTTAGGAGCTGCTGAAGGAAAGCATATCGTGTTTCTATCTTGTTTTATAGTTTTTTTTTTCTCGAGTGTCTGGTCAAACCAATCTTCTGAGCTGATTCAGCCTACACCTGCATTTACAGACGTCAAGTCACAACTGGAAGATGGAGGAGCAGTCATTTTTCTTTCCAGCTGCCAAGCTACTGTGTGTTAGCACCTGCACGAATCAGCATAGCCAGCTCCAGCTGAGTGCTGACTCCCAGACAGCTCTAAAGCTCTTGTTACTGGCTGCAGCAGAAATTACCATTGGCTCCAGGAATACCAGCTCTCCTGCCATGTCTGGATTTCCTTTGTCTCATCCAACTAGAGCAAGCATGTATTCTTAGCTGGTGAAAATTGATCTGAATACACAAAAGCCACTAATGTTTTGCTGATTTACATCTAATAAGGATCTGACCTGTCTTTGAACCCCTGGCAGGCCTGCATTGTTGGCTTTCTTCCAGATCACATATCTCTTTTATAGTACAGTCAGGTGAGGCTCTTCCAGCCTTAATTTATGTAGCAAACCTGTGCTGCATGGGTAGAAGGCATGCTGCCTTTCCATCAGCAGAATATCATTTGCTTCTGTGAGTGGGTTGGGCTTGTATCAAGTTTACTTTTCCACAGCCAGTTTGAATCTCTGCTCCCTGGGCAAACCAACTCTTCTGCAAAGCAGCCTTCATGTCCTGGCACTTCTACAGCAAGCAACAGACATTTCTGATCGGCACTGTAACCACATCTTTCAGTTTTGGTAAATCCATAACTTTGTTGCTTCTGCTATGCACTAATGTAGTGCACAGGGGTAGGTCCTGGCTCTGACTGTGTGCAGGGCCCTCCACACAGACATTCTACGATTCTGTGGTGTCAAAAGCCCAGTTAAGTTAGTGAGAGCAGGTGGAGACCAAGCCTTTCATAATCTGACTGTAAAAGAGAGAGACTGGGAAATTATTTATTTCATTTGGAAAGAGTTTACATAAGTACACTTTGCACAGAATCCTTGGCGGTTCTGTAGGGTGGTAGGAGCTGTGTTGTAACTGGCTTTGGGTAACGAAGTTAGAGTGCTTAGTGCTGCCCCTATTTCTGTTGCAAGTACTGTGCTGCATGTGGGCTCGCCTGACTTCAGTGCCAACAAACAGAGCCTCTGCCATTCCTGATGTACCACGGCATCAGCAAGACCATTAACTTCTGCTTTTATGTGCTCAGCTCTGAAGTGGTTATTATTTATCAAGTAAAGCAGGCTGCAGATAATCTCAGCAGGTTTGTTGATTCTATTTCCTGTCCTTTGCCAAGTAGCTACAGTTTGCCATCTCTTCTCCTGTAAAGAGAAGTAAATAATAACANAAAAAATTAGTACTTTTAAGATACTTTTTTTTTTTTTTTTTAAAAAAAGGGCAAAATAGCATATATTAGTATTTTTCCCATCTGTAAGCAGCTAATACAATGGTAACTTTTTTTTAGTTATCTCAGTTTTATGAGAGAAGCTGGAAAAAAAATTGTTTGCCTGAGTTAGTGAAGTAAACAGGTTTCTACTCTAATTCTTGAGAAAATTCACTTGTAATAAGTTATTGATTTTTTTTTTCTTAGTTATTTTGTTTTTGGAAAAAAAAATTGCTAGGAACTTACAGAAATGTTGATGGGATATTTATTTGTAGAAATAGTACTTTTGTATCATTCTTGAGAATTAAGAAAAGCCTAAGTACATTTTTTTCAGTATTTTATGAGCTGTTGTTGTAGTATTGCTGTTTTTCTGCTATTTGCTATGGAGTGCATAACATTTTTGTGTGTTGCTATGTTTAGCCATATCATTGCTGGAAAAAAAAAAAGTGGAAGATGTCTCAGGTATTACTTGAAGAGTGATTTTGGATTAGAGTGGGAGAAGGAAGCAGAAGAATTAAGTTGTGAAGAGGATGGCGATAAGCCTGTCTTTTTTCCTTGTGAAACAAGGTGGCAAATCCAACAGAGGAAGAGCTGCTGGGAGTCAAAGCCAACTTCTCCCAGCCATGGGGCACAAGGCTGCTCCTGTTGGAAGCAGTGCTGCTTTTTTCAAGGTTACCCGGGCCTGGGGGAAAGGTTCTTGGGCTTTGGTTAGCCCATATCTCCCTTCTTCCTGCCAGCAGCCCTGGCCCCACTCCCATTTCAGCTGCAGCATTGTGAACGCTTCTGTAAGCTTCGTGGGAAAGCAGGAAAGAGGTGTTAATAACTAGGTGGTTAATTGTCACTCTACACCTCATCTGGCCTGGAAAGGACAGAGTTCAAAGAGGCTGTCCCTACACAGAGCAAGTAGTTCACCAGAAGGCATGTCCTCTACCCGGCAGGGTGCAGAGAGTCGTCATGTAAAGGAGTGTGTGTGTGTGTGTGTGTGTGTGTGTATATATATATATATATCAGCTTGGTTGTTTAGAGGTGCTCATACAGTTAAGAGACTGAAAAAATAAAAGGGCAATTCACTAGGCATCTAACGAGCATCTTCTTTCCATTATTTTCTGTTTTTTTTTTTTTTTTTTTTCCTTGGAGGCATTTGCTGTGGCAGCCAGAGGAGCTGACAGAGCTGGAGAGGGAGAAATGGCTTCAAACGTTGTCTAAGTGGCAGGACCTCATGAGGAAGGGGATTTTCTTTGCCCAGAACTCCTTTTTTTGTACTGAAGCTTAGATTACAAAAGCACCTTCCACCTGGACAGTGTCCCTCTGTGATATCTGTGACAAGGTCTGTGAGAGTGGAACTGGGATGAAAATCCTCTGGATTTAGCCCTGGTGCCCTGGGATGCATGCACGCCACTTTTAATCTTCCAACATCGGACACAACACGTGTGATTCCAATCTCACAATACTGCAAAAGGGAGATTACTTCCATCTAAATCACACAGCCAAGTCAAGTTTTGAAATTGTACCTTTAAGAAGCATATGGCAGAACAAAAATGTATTAAAGTCATCAATATTTATGGAGCAGGTAAAATGCATATTAGACAGGCTAGATGCCATCTGTCAAAATAATCTTGATTCCAAGTTGCTATCCAAAATGTTGAAGACTAATTCTAGGGCCAGCTAGCTCCTTAAGTCAGGTTAAAAGACGAGATATTCCTGTGCCAACAGAAGTGACGGTATCACGCAAACGTAAGGGTATTCTTTCATAGTCCTATTGAGCCTCTGTCAATTCCAGACATGTACCAAAAATCTCTGACTCTGAACGCATCATGGAGTAGCCCCTAGGCACAACTTTGTCAAAGTAATTCTGTCCTTCAGGCCAGAGTGCTAACTGTTAAAAAGCATCCTGGGCAAATTACATCAGAAGTAAATTAATTAATGACTCAGTATTCCATTTTCTAAACCATCTATTAGAAGAGTGGACTGTATAAATACACAGGTAGAATAGATTATCTTAGGTGAGGAACAGCTTGAAATTTTCCCATTTCTAGCTTAATTCCAGGAAGTGTTGGTATTTAAATATTTACAGTCTAATCCTGCATCAGCTTATGTTAATAAAACTGTCATTAAACCTAGAGGAAAAGATTTCAGGCCCTGGAAGGTAAATTTATTTTAATCCTGTTACACAGGACTGCTTTAATGTTCTACACAGAAGTCCTTAAAATAAGGCAAAAGTGACTTGTTTTTCAGATTTTGGGGGCATTTTTGTTTCAAACACACTGCCCTGAAGCTCTGATCGTGTTTGCCAATTTGGCTGAAATTCTGACTAAGCTTAGGAAAAAATTCTTCATGTGGTTTACAGTTTTGACCCAAATACCTTTCACTTTAAGATTTTTGATTTCATTCAGAACAAAACAAAGCAAACAAACTCAGAGGAAAGGGGATAGAGGCAAAGGAAGGTTCTTCACCTAATTGTTGATGGTGAAGGTAGATGCTAAAATTCATTAATGCCTTCCCCCTCTTCAATGTGTTGTGTTTTTTTGGGTTTGGGTTTTTTTTAATAATTTCAGCTTTATTATGAGTGGAAAGGTATTGGAAACTCTTTCGCCTAAGTTGGTGTCAGCTGCTGCTGCTTTTTCCTCACTCTTAAAAAGCATGTAAACTTCCCATTTATTTAGAAAAGGTTAGAAAGCAGGAAATAAGAATGTCACAGCTCAAGCCCCTGAAATCAAAGGGAAACCTTCAATTTTGCACCTTGAACCAGGTACTCAAATACAAGCCAACAGTAGAAAACCATCTCCTATCACTAGAGTACTTCTCTGAAATGCTTGCATTCTCAGCTGTAGTAGAGACTGCAGTCTGCCTGGTATTTTCCTGCAGGTGCATTTTCTGAGTCTGTTGTGTTACAGTAAATATCCACAGCATGTTTCTTTTGCTGATTAACAACTTCTTTAGATGCTACTTAAATTTTAACGATGAAAGCAACTAACTACTTAGTGTTAGTTTCTCCTGCTACTGTTTCCGTGCTTCAGCAGTGGCACCGATCAGTAGCTTCTTGTTCTTCTGTGTAGCCAACATGCAGACTTTTCATTTTTCACTTGCAGCTTTTATTCTCTTAACGGGATTCTACACTGGGGTTTTAAGTGTAGTGGGGATTGTTTGTTCTCCCACCTTCAAAAGCTGTTCAGGGGGTAGAAGGAACTGACACAACTTGATATTCTAGCTCCTAGCTGGCAGAAAAGAAGAATGTGGTCACTGGAAGCAGAGCATTTTTGCTCTGAAGTAGTAGAGTTCTGTGTTCCGATTTTGGTCCGTCAGGTTATTAAAGTGCTTCCTGCTAAGTGCCTTCAAGTATGCTCCTTCAATAGGAATTGATGTTGCTGAGCTCCATCTATCACCCAGATCCAGTACAAAAATGCTCAAGGAAGGCTAAGTCTAATTTAACCTATTAAATGATTGTGCAAAATTGCGTAACCACATCAAAGAAGCAGGGGCATCCACTCTGGGAAAGGCGGTGTAAAAGAGCTTTCAGATACAAAATGCAGTCTTACAGGTGATTTAGTCGTGGGAATGCATCACTGAATGTATGTCTCCCTTTAGCCTCCAAAATCAAAACAATGGAGCTGTTATCAAAGAAAGACAGATTAGAGCCATTTTCCTTATTAACTTTGCTTATTGGAGGATATTTAGCTTTCTATTCATCTTTTTCTTCATTTAATCAAAGCATTTTTGAAAAGAATCCTTGTTAATAATAAAGCATCTTCCGAGGGTCAGGAGATGGACTTTTTTATTACTTTATTAAAAAATAAATTCCAGTATTGGTTAGAAAAAATAGGGTGAAGAGTTCTGAATGAAATACCTTTCTTCCCACAATCTCCAGTACTTGCACAAGGGCAGTATTGCTGCCACACCCAGTTCCTGCTGTAGTCACTGTCTTAACGTTAGTGTTAGAAATAATGTGTTCTGTTGTTTGGTTACCAGACAAAGTAGTTTGAATGCTTGTGTACATCGTGTTCTTTGGTTAAACTGGCGAAGTGCAGTGGAAAAGATCCTAGGCAGGAGTTTTGGTGCTTGTTTTAGGGGTTTTGTTCTGTTTTTGTTTGTTTTTAGTGATTTGGTAATTCCTACTTCAGGCTGAAACCACTGAAAATTGCTCTACTGTAATGAAATTCTGCCCCATTTTTCATGATTTTAATCTGACATTGCCTCTCTATTGCAAGAGAACTTCATGCAAATGCGAGGAGTATGGCTTTAGGACACCAGACTCCTGTTGTCCATTGCAGACCCTTTTGGGTTTTTGGGCCACTTGCACCCACTGTCAGAGTATAAAGGGGGTGCTGGGATTACTGCAGGTCCAGAAGAACCCCTGCCACCACCCTTCCCTAGGCAGAGCCCTGAGAGAAGCTCACAGCCCTGCTCCTCTTGCCTGCATCTGGTCAGCCCCTGGAATGCATGGCACTCACGTAACCAGGCTGATTTTGGATACCTGAAATCTTTATGAGCCATTAATCACTGACAGTCTGGCTTGCTGACATCCATCCCACGCTGTCCAAATTGCCTGGAACCTCCTCTGCAGCTTCATTTGGAGGAGTGCTGAAGCATGGCCCCCGAGGTCAGCAGTGACTGAAGGGCATGAGGTGCCCGGGGGCAGGAATAATCTATCCTTCAGGGCAGCCTGGGAGTGCCTCTGCAGCAGCCATCCCCACCCTGTGCCTCCCATGTTGCTCACAGGCACAGGGCATTAGAAGCACAAACTGGGGCTGGCAGGGGGAGCAAAGATCGATGTCACCTGCAGCGTGTGCTGCCCACGGCCCGGATTCTGCACGCTGCGTTGGCAGGGAGGAGGCAGGCAGAGCAGCCCAACTGTGCTTTTCTGCAGCATTTTACTTTTGCCCAGAGCACTTTTCCCCTGCAAAGGTGATGCTGGTTGCGAGTATTTAATAACAAATCAGTAGTATTTGTGGGATTGTGGGGCTCTTGCTCTGCAGGGAATACTTGAATCCAGAGACATGCTGGCTTCAAGGCCCTGTGAGCACTGACATAGGCAGCCGAGATCCTGTTTGGTGGCAAAAAGATGTGCGAGTACTGAGCAGTGGCAGGGCCTTAAAGCATTTTCAGTTGCTAGGCATTTGGGGCTTCTGTTAACAGCCTTCTCTTTCCTTGATTAGATCTGCAAAACCACTTCATTTAGTGATTTTAAAATCATAAAGCCAATAAAAGGCTAGAGTGATCTCTTGTGTTTGATTAGCAACTGCGATGTAACTTGTAGCTTCTGGGAACGACGTGTAACTGCAGTAGTTGTATGCCCGGATGTGAATGGAGGTGCTTGTGTGCAGACTAACTACAGAACTCCAACTGCCAGCACTCGCTTAGGAGTGAATTTCTTTATCCAAGTCACTATAATGCCCTGAAAATAAGAGCTCATACAAAAGTGCTGACGCTATGTCAGCTACAGCAGCAGAACAGTCGTGCTGCTGCAGCACAGGCTGGGGTGTGCTTCAGCCAAGAACACCTTGACACTTGTGTCCGGGCACCACGGTCAGGTTTTAGCTCCACTGTGCTTTACCAAAGGTCTCATGATTACACGGCTTTGAACCATGCTCCCACAGCAGAATCAGCCTGGGTGCAAGCAATGAACTGTTTCTGAGCAGATGAAGCTTGTAAATGTTGCCCGTATCAATTTGTATTTAAACGCACAGCAATTCTGTCTCGTTGTTTGTTAATTGAAGGAAGCTGACTCTGGTTGCCAAAACCACAGAACTAACACCAATAATTTAAAGCACAAAGTAACTGAACAAATGGACACTTTCAATAACCTACATATTAGAAAAAGTGGGTAGAAAGCTGTTACCATTTACCAGTTCTACGTTTAGCTATATGAAATTAACAAATCACTTCTCTGAAACCCAGGAAAAATGGACTTCGGGAGCCAAAACTGGCTTATACCAATGTACAATCCAGAGCACCTCTCCAAGTCAATCCATTTATTATACAGGTGTAACTAAAGCCAGTTTGGTCTGCTTTTGAAAATGCAACCGTGTATCCATAGAGATGGAAGCGGAATTGGGACTTCAGCCTTTTAATAGCAAAGCTTTTTTAATTGCTGCTAAGCATGCAAGCTACCTGTGGGTGTCTTACTGTGGGGGGGCTGTGTGCAGGGAAGGAGAAAAATTGGAGTGAGGGGACTCTGAATCTGAAAGGCAAGTTCTATAGAACGTTGTCATCCATAAGCTAAAGAATTAATCAGACTTGTAGCACCTGGAGTATCCCGTGGCA
The DNA here is from genome assembly GCA_013399715.1 of Alectura lathami. Classification (NCBI taxonomy): domain Eukaryota; kingdom Metazoa; phylum Chordata; class Aves; order Galliformes; family Megapodiidae; genus Alectura; species Alectura lathami. Next base: position 233,080 of record VXAV01007557.1, read on the forward strand.
TGGAGTCCCATCGCTTGCCCCCTCCAGCAGTTTGTTTGTTACCTGCAGTTATCCTCTTTCTTTAGGCTCTGAGCTAAGTGCTGGTGAAAAGTGGCACAGGGGAGTTAAAGCAGAGGTTTTTCTTCTTCCCAGAAATTAGTCTGGACTTTTGCTCTTTGGCACATTGGAATTCCTACTGGAAAATAAGCACAAATCTGGATTGTGAACAGTCTCTGCTCTTAAAAGAGCAGACTGTGGTTCCCCTATCACCCACAAAAGCACATAGGAGTATTGTATCTTCCTTCTGTTCTTTCTGGTGATCCTCCAAGATATTTGATGTCTTATGTAGACCCATGTTCAGAGTGAGGGTTTTAAAGCTGCAGTTTGGATAGTATGTTTGATGGCAAATAGTGATCTTTCTATATATTTTGAACTGTACTGCTGGGCCTCATGAGGCACCTTGCAGCTGGATAGTAGTTAGAAAAACCTGTGAAAGAATGTCTGTCTCTTTCAACCGCTTTATTTCCTCAGATATTTTTGATATAGTTCTGTTTTCATCCCAGTAATCTAGGATTTTTGCATGAAGAACAGAAGCTCCAACAATAACAATTGTGCTGGAAACATTCTTGGTTTGATGGATGGTGCCAAAAAGCTATTGCTGGAAATCTTGAAGAGAATTGTCTTAAATGATTTACACGTCTCCTACATTTATTTCTTAATACTCCACATAATCACTGAAGAAAATTTCTCATGAATACAAGGTGTGTGCAACAGCATTCTTCTTGCTCATGTGTACATGCATTGGATATTCAGTGCAGTGGGTAGTCTGAGGAACAGCAGGAGCGCATGAGAGAGCAGAAGACCCGGCACTTGCTTCCTGGAGCATATGGTGTTTCTGGTCTCTGGGACATGTGTCTGTGTCCGTACTGTTTGAGCTACAAAACACAGCACGTCATTCAGCATATGCTGGAGCTTATGAGTCCTTCTTGTGGTTAGAGATGGTACAATCAGGTGCAGGACAGCATAACCTCTGCCTTATAATGAGAGAGAGATTCTTTATGCTTAATGAGCTTCAAATCTCTGATTTCAGGTGGTAGCTGCTATATTACCAAAGTGCATGCAGCACCTGAAACAACAGAGAACATACCAAGCAAAATACTTGGTGTTGGGAAATCGTGATGAGACATGGTCTTCAAGCTACAAACTTGCCTAATTGTTGCCCATAGCCTGTGAATTACAGTGCAATAACTGACAAATGGGAAAGCTTTTAGCAGTGTTTGCATGGTGTGGGAACGAAGCAAACCAATTATGCAATTTGTGACTGCTTAATTATGTGTTTGGAGGCCATGCCTGCTGCAGATAGCAAAACAGGTTTAATTATGTCCTACAGTGAAAGGTTTAAAAGTCTTCTAAAATGTTTTACAGCATCAAAAATGCACCTAATATTTTGTTTATTGCCAGACACAATAAATTACGGTCTGCTGCGCGTATGTTCTCAAGTGGCCAGGGCACAGTAAACTTTGGGCAGTTTTGGAGGACATTTGGGGAGCAGCAAGGATCCAGCCCCAGCTGCCCTCTGTGCATCTCCCAGCATGTGTTCTCTGACAGCTGCTGCATCCCTGCAGCCAATGGGGTTCCCCTCCTTAACCTCCCAGCTGCTTGTTGCTGGGCTGGTTGATGTCCACAGCAGTGCAGCTGCTGGGGATTTCAGAGGGGAGTGGAGGGAGCAGGAGGAGGTGGCTTTGTTTAGGGCACTACCCCGATCAGAGGGGATCAAAAAGTGCCATCAGGTTGGATTTTCTTTCCTTGTCTTCTCTCCATCTTAATTTGCACCAGAGACAGTTGACAGCCAGTTGCTATTCCCCTGTCTTTTTCCTTTTGTGTCCTAGGGAGGCAGGAAAGATGGAAAAGGAGCAGGAGGCTGAAAGAGCAGTGATTAAAAAGGGTGTCTCTGCAGAGGAGATGTTGTGTCATTGTGCACTCACCGCAGCAGTGTACTGGCTGATACTGTGGCAGATGTGCAGACCCCCAGCCTCAACAAAACCCAAACTCTGCCCTGCTCTAACTTCCCACAAACAGGTCACGTCTGTGTCAGGAAATACCACAGGAAATAAGCTCTGCTTGCGGTACTAAACATTTGGTGGAGAGCTTTTCTTCACTGAGCATATCATCCTTTCTAAGTGAGGAAGCATTCAGCTCTTTTTTTTTTTTTTTTCCCCCCCAAGACCATGCTGTCCAGTTCTGCCATCTCCACTTGCTGAAAACCAGGCTAACCTTTGGGTGCTTGTTACTTACATTTGTTGCCTGATTTTCATTGCTTGTACACAGAGGAGTGGGTGCCTAGATGTAAGATTTGTGTGGCAGTTCAGAAGCAGGCAGTAAAAAAAACTTAGTGACTAAACAAAGCTATGCGAGCCATTGCCTGCAGCTTGGAACATACTGCTTAACAAAACAATTTCCTCGAGGTGATGGACACCAGCCTCAGGACTTCTGAGCATCAGTCAGTGCTGCTCACAAGGGTTTTTCTCCTGTTCATGGGTTATGTGCTGCTTGTGCTAATTTTATGTGAATAGCAGTTGTCTACTCCTTTGTCAGAAGAAAATTTCAGTTGCTAGATCGGGTCTGTTTGGTGTAATGGAGTTGTCAGTAATACTGTGAGTGACAGTCTGTGATCCTCTTGTGATTCGTTTTAACCATACCAGAGGCTGGGCTGGAGAAACCAGGTGAAGGGCTGCTGTTGCTCAGAGTATCAGAGCTGATCTGCTTCCCTGTGAAGAGGATGGAAGTGAAGTTTGGTGAAGTTTACAGGGGAGGCTCAGAGAGATGCAGGCAAAGCTTTTCTCACTGCCAGTGTGGCATCTGCTGACCCAAATGCTTACTGTAACAAACAGCGTGGCCGTGTATTATTAGAGTAATCACTAGCTGCACTGCCATCCAATTAACTCTTGGATCGCTTGTATTGACTGGAAGCTTGGGAAAGGAACTAGGGAGGTGAGATCTTTTTTTCTCGTTTTTCTCATGTTACTGTTTTTACAGAGTCACAATACATGAGGGGAGAAGCATTAGATCAAACTTAGTCCCACGGCTAATGCAAATTACAGGCTATGTACAGAAATGCCCAACATTGCGACTGTGATGTTCAAGCAGTATGCTGACTGAAGTAGTAGGAGCCCTCCTGTATATGATACAGAGCACATGCCAAGGGTAAAATGTTCAAGTAGCAATCTGCAGAAAGACAATTTTAAGTTACCAAAAAGAAAATCTTTCTCATCAGTCCTGAAACTGGAGGAAAATTTCCATCAATAACCACCAAGAGGCAGTTCCTCCACTGGAGTTAGGGGAAAACTTAGCGGCTGCCAATCTACAAATCGAGGGGCTCTGGATGTTTTCTCCTTCACAAAGACAGCTTCCAGCTCTGGGCTGTCAAGCCAGAGCAAACACACGGCCCTCCCGCCAGGTGAGCACCAGGCCCGAGCCAGCACAGGCAGCGTCTGCCTTCCAGTGCTGGTGCAGCTCTGGGTCAGGCAGCCACCGAGGGGAATTTCTCCAGCAGGCATCGCCGTGTTGCTGTAGCAGCAACGCTCGCGTCCACGGGCCTCCCCCAGCCTGCTGCTACCTTGTGCTCATCGTGTCTCAACTGCTGCTCCCAGAATGCCAGAAGAAGCTTTTGAGAACAGACCGTGGTGTCCTTCTCAAGGAGCAAAGATCTCTGAGGCTGCACTTACTGTAAGCTATTGTGTGTTATAAAATGCTCCACTATTTTTTATGGAGTGGGCATAGTGGAAATGAGCAATGATTAGGAGTAGGACAGATGACCTTCCTTTGAGCTTATCAGTCCCTTGAAGTTTTGATACAAAACTTCTTATCTTTAACCTTTATCTCTTATTCTTATCTTGAAGAGGGGCAGAAGTTTCAGAGAATTTTATTCTACAGCATTTGAAGAGGGCAAGGGCATTGCAAGCAATGCAGATTTAAAAAAAAAAAAAAAAAAGAATTTAAATTACAAAGAAGTACTTGACAGTGTGTCTTTTGCATTTACTGGAATATGCTACTCCAGCTTTAAAANAATCTCTGCTCTGCTGTTTGCTTTTAATATGGTCTTGGTTTTGGCTCTTGCTACCTCCAGTGCTACCTGTATCATTCAAAACCACACCTCATTAACCTGATTATCTCATGTTAATGTTGAGCTGCTGGAAAGCCAGTTGTGGGTAATATGCCTCTGAGGTGATGATGTACAGGAAAGATGCAAGCTCAAAATACTTTCAGAATATAATAATGATAATTATAATATTATATTATAAAATATGATATTGGTGATAATGCTGCCTGCTACGTTTGTCTTGTTCTTAGCCATGAATACTTTGTTTCTTCAGGCTTAAGGCTGCTCAGCTTTGGAGGCTAAGTTTTGTGTAACTGATTTGGCTGTTGTTGCTCAGACTTTCATCTCAGGTGCACTTATGTGTGGTCTGCAAAATCAATAAATAAAACATAGAAGCTTGGTTGGAGATCAGTGTGTGTCTTTTCAGCTTTTTTCATACGGGAAGTACAGGGCTAATTCGAACATCATGCAGCTAATTTGAAGAAGGGTGAGGGAGAAATAAGGTTTCACTCTATAAGCCTTGTTTTCAAGGATTGAAAAGCCAGGGCCAGGTTCAATGCATCATTCTTGAGGCACTGAACAAAATCAGTCTTTGTTCTTCAGTGAAACTTATCTGCAGAGGAGCTGCATTACTTCCTGTGAAATACAGCCCTGCAGATGTGCTTTGCTACTTGTCCCTCTGCTTTTGCTTCCTTTGGTCAAGCAGTCAAGAATAGACACTTTGTGCTGGAGTGAAAATGATGCTGTCTCATTTGCCCTCAGCTGAGGCTGAGCCCTGCTCACCGAGGGGGCATGACTTCCTGCCAGTTGCTCTGTTTGTTTATTTGTAAAGCGTAATGGGATATCACTCCAGGAAACCGAAGTCTCCCTCCTTCAAGCCTTAGAAAAAGAGGCAGCAGGTTCTCAAGCAAGTGCAAATAACCTGAACTGATGCTGAAAGCGCCGAAACATAGGCAATGTGCAAGCGGAGATGGTGGACCCGATAGTTCAGCTGTAAGAAGCGTATGAGCGGAGTTCAGGAGGAAGCTGGTCTCGTCTTTAATGAGTCAGAATATAGGAAAGTGAATTGTAGCAAATTAAGACTTTAAGTGGCTGGGTTATAAGCCAGAATAGAAATTGATTTTATAATAGTGCCTTGTATGCTCCAAATATCCTTAAGTGCTTTATGTTTTAAATAGAGTAGAGTAAATGCATAGGAAAATGAATTGCCTATCATGCACCAAATAGTTGATTTGTTATTAAATCTCAGAACAGGACAGGTTTAACTAGTGTCTTTTCTGTAGGTATCTTTTAGCATACAAATCACTTCACAGAATGAAATTCTCCAGAAACCCTATCCACATTTGTGGCCCCATTGGGTTAGGTGTAGTATAAATAGAGTTAATAGGAACCCTACCCTAAATAATTTGAGTTGCTAGAAGGCAGAAAGCACAGGGGTTGGTGAAAACATACGGCTTTGTATGTTTGTCTCTGTATATTTTTGTACGATATTGTCCCAATTAAGTGGGATGAATCAAGCGTTTTCTGGCTTGCAGATTGCTTTCAAAATCACTACTGTGGCAGAGAGAGAAAGCAACTTTTCTGACATGCATTGAGCAGGACCAAACTGCAGTTCAGAGCCTGGGGTGAATTATGTGTTCTTAGAGGCCTCCGTTGATATAAGCTCAGCTTCGCCTTCCCTGAGCTGTGTCCCTGCATTCAGCAGCAGCTGCTCTTACCAGCTGCTTCCACTGTGGGACACAAGGAGGGTCCAGAGGGCCAGAGCGGGGCCAGTCAGAGGAGTGGGAGGAAAAAGAAACTCCAAGCATACTGTGACTGGAGAGGGACCAGTCACTGAGCAAGGAAGGTGTGGAGAGATGAGAATATCTACGGGATAGGTTGATGCTGCTGCTGAGTGATGCTAGGGAGGCAGTCCAGCACCTGCAGGGCTGGGAAATAACGCAGTGCAGAAAGGGTATGACAAGGGGATGAGAGGATGGGACTTGCAAAATGTCCCCATCCCATCCCCAGGGAGGATGGCAACCCACTGCTGGTGTCGGGGAGACGTTGGCAGAGGCACGAGTGCAGTGTGACAGCCCTCTGGTCCTGCTGAGGTCCCACGGGGCTGTCCTTAGGATGCAGTCAAAGACATGGGGGGAGGAGGGACGACACCTGGATTTAGTTTTCTTAATTTTTTTTAAAATTTGGTTTAATTTAATATAAAGGCAGTTATAGCAACACATGTTCATAGACTATGCAAGTGTTTTACTTTGTTTGATATGTAATACTTCCCAATTTTCTCTAATTTTACATCGGTCCAGGCTGCTTTCCCAGTAACACATTCTTGGCTCGTATTTGTGGTGTGACATTTTTGGTAAGTATTCTCTGAGTTAATCCACTGGAGCCCTGATCTTCCAGCACAAACACAAACAAGCTCTGGCTGATGCTGTTTCCCTTTAGGAAGGTGATCACTATATTCTCAGGTGAAGCAATTACAAAAAGGAACCTGACTCTGTGTTGTTTTGTTTTTAAGCTAAAATGAGGAATTCTAGGCAAAACAATATCCATTCCTGACAGGGTGTGTATATGCATAAAGGTGCTGCTACACATTTCTACGAAGACAGAGGGGCAAACAGCTCATTCTGCCTCATTTGGAAAGTATTCAAGTACTGTGTGTCTGGGAGCCTGACTCAGTATGAGGTTTCCTTAAACTTCTGAATTGCAGACATTCATCCACAATCTATATGTTTCTGTGTGAGAGCAGATCGATATAATGTGTGCCATCTATTAGTAACCTGCTTGTGGCTGTGGCAGGGCAGCCTTAGCAGGGATGGTCTTATTGCAGCACTTGTATTAGTTACAAAAATTTAGTTTTTTTTTTTTTCAATTTAGTTACAAAAACCTGCTCGTTATTTGACTTGCATCACAGAAACCCGTGAACTTGCATGAGCCTGGTGAACCTTAAAAAACAGTTCATGAAGACTGAAAACTATAGAGGGTCTTTTCTGTCCTTCCATAAATGGTTCTCCTCTTGCTTCCTGTGCTGACAGTTCTCACTGCTTCCCTTCCAAGAGTGAAGATTTGCCCTGTTATTGCAAAGTATCTGTAACTTGTAGGCATGGCTTCTTTTCATCTAAGCAGTGTTGTGCCAGACATTTGCAATGAGTCCTCGTGTTATGATGACAAAAGCTCCGGTCCAGGTAAGCACCCAGAAGTGAAACTGTCTAGCCCATTTGTAGGCAAGTAATCTGCAAAACAGAGTGACAGAACAGGCTTTGGCCAATGCTCTGGCTGAGGTTGCATGGAAAGGAGGGGAAAGGAAGCGTGATCCCCATCGACTTCTGCACAGCTGACTGTCAGGTTCATCTCTTTGATAATGAAGCCTAAGATTTATTTTCTAAAATTATTATTGAAGCTTATACATTGTATGTGAATGTTTACGTGTGGATATATTTGTAGCCCTTTCCATTCTGTGCAGGCTTCTTTAGTATCTGCTTATCCACAGAGACTGAGAATAATCTGATCCAGTGAAAAATAAGCCAGTGCTGTGACAGGTTTTGCACTGCCTTGAGACAGCTGAGGGACATGGCAATGCTCTGGCTTGAGCTAGGAAGCCAAGAGATGCTGTGCAGGCAGGAGAGAGCATCCCATGCAAGCCAACACTAAGAAGCAGGGCTGCCAAAGCTCCGACGCTGTCCCAGATAGCTGCTCTGGTTCCTGCCCAGCTGGGCGTCGGGTTCATTGCTGTTACAGTGCATATCTGGGATTTTGAAAATGGGAATATTGCTACATGTATTTTGACCCAGAGCTCAGCAGAAGGCTAATGAGGATTGGATCTCCCATTTTACTTTGTGGTGTGAGCAGTATTTTTAGCCCTGTATTCCCTTCTTAGCAAATGGTTTTCAAGTCTTGCTCAACTGCAACAAGCTGTTCTTGAGAAGCTTAGCCTGTTTGCCAAGTATAGGGCTTGAAATATGCTCTTACCTGTTACATGTAGATATTTGTCCTTATTACCTCATGCAAACAAGCAAACTGTTTTCTTCTGCTTCTTATTTATCTCATTAGATGGCTTACACTGAAGAGAGAAGCACCTGATTTATGAGTCATTGGTCCCCCTTCCTGAGGACTTGGCATCTGAAATAAATTGAGTGGGGTTGGGAACGTGCTTAAACCCAGACACAACTGTCTGTGTGTCTCATCTTCACAATAAGAAAAAATTCTAAGGAAAATCTGAAGTGTCATTAGTGTTATGCTATAAACCAACAAAATGCAATGCAGACAAGAGAGTATCACATTCTGAATTCTGGAAACGGCTTGCAAGCCATCGCTTGCAGGATAAGACACAGAGCCACAGATTTAGAAAGGAGAAAAGTAAAGAAAGATTGGTACTGTGAAGCAGAAGGAAAAAGCAATCACAGACTGTGATTTCCAGACTTTCCACCCTGAGATGAACCTATTTCTTCAAGAAGGGCTGGGAGCCATCACTATTATTTGGCAAGATGCTGTGCCCTGTTCATCTGCCTTGGAAAATCAGTGCCAAGGAATCAGAGGCGACCACAGCTGATCTGCTGGGGTTTCTCCCAGGGTAGGAGAGCCCCAGTGGCCAGCCTAAGGCCTATTTCTCTACAAAGCCTCTACTAGCAGTGAGGTGTTGGGAAGCAGGATGGAGAAGGAGTAGATTGTCCTGTATTCAGCGTGGCTTCATTGATGCATAGTATCTTTGGAGCCAGCTATTACAAAAAACAGTCTTGTTCCTTCTGCATCTCAGAAATCAGGGAGGTGTAAAGGCTGTTCTGGAGCTTTTCGTTTCTCTCTTCTCTTTCTGCTGCACTCAGCCATCAAACCAACTTGCTCTCTCTGGGATGTCTGCAGGCTAGTTGGTAAGAGAGCAGACACCTCTTGTGGTGAAGGAAACTCATTCCAGCCATTTGGTTTAAGAGCTGAATGGAGGAGCTCGGAAGATATGTTTTCCATTCATTTAAAAAAAAAAAAAAAAAGCTGCTCTCAATGCTTTCCAGTGTCATCCTCTGGAGCCTTGAGGGCCACATGTGTCACACCCTTACTTTGTAGGTCTTGCATTTATAGTCTCTGTTTTTCACTCCCAGAGATTTATTGTCCCAGTGAAGGAACAGTCTGGATGTGCCTCTGAAGTGGAAATGTAGCCATGTATTTGCTAAGAACAAGCTTGTGGTTTACCAGAATATTTCTGTTTCCTTCTGAGGTTTCCAGCTAATGAAGGGGAATTTATCCAGTACATTTATTGACATTAAAATAAGAGTTGCAGTCCATAAATAATCCCATTGTTGTTTTAGCTTGCAGTTTAAAACATTTTGTCAGCAGCATTGTCGTCTACTGTGACTCAGCTTGTGTTTTTGCTCGCAGTATCAGAGCAGCTTGCTGGTAATTCAGACATACATTCCTGCCATTCTTGCTGGGTAGGCTTCAAAGCCTGTTTTGAAACCATTCCTGAGCTTTTCATCACTGAGCATGTCGGATCCAGAGCACAGAGTCAAGTTCGCAGTCATTCTGTACATGATAAAGATAAAAGTACAGCACCCAGGCTGATTTCTGGACTCATACAAACTCCTGCAAGTTCAGAGCTGGGGCAGAGCCTGAGAGACAGGTGACGTGGTGGCATTAGGGCCACCACCTCTGCTTTACCCACAGGTGTGCAAGGGGGTCATGATAAGGCTGACCGCAGGGTGAAAGCTATTTGTTAGCACCCGCCAGGATCATCTCTGGCCCTGTCACCTCTCTACAGGAGCTTTCATGGGCAGAACGTGTCTTTCGATAGGAGGTGGGTCGCTGTGTCAGGAGAAGGCTGCACGGCCTTGGGGCATGCTCAGTGATCTCCCTGTGTTGGTATCTTTTATCCTGCACCATGGAGTGCTGAGCAGTGCTTTGTGTGTCAGAGTTATCCTGTGCAAAACCGAGTCCCTTAGGCACAGGGAGTCAGGTCTGCAAGACTGAGGCAATAGAGTTTGTAATGGCTGTATTGTCGTACTTCAACAGAAATGTCCACTCAATGCAAGGAAAAATAGAAATTTGAATTTCTATATAACCTCCTCTTTGCTAACACTGCACCACATTTTGACTCAGATCTGATTTTCTAAAGTCTGAAGTAATAGATTTTCTTTAGTTCTAAACCTATGAAAAATTATCAGTTTGGTTAGTTGAAACTTTTTTCCCTCCTTTATGGGCTTTTTTTTTTTTTTTTTTGGATCAACTAAGACTCCTACAGATATTTTTTCAAAACAGTTGAGTGTTGCAAACTTCATCTCCAAAATTCCATTATATGATGGGAAAAAAAGGGTGTCTGTACTGATGTTTCTTGAATAAACTATGTTCAGAGATTTGCCTTCCAGGATGTGGTGTCCAGTGGCATGGATTATACAAAAGTGTACATGTATCTTAGTATCACCAAAGCGTTACCTTGCTGTAAAATGTTCGGTAATCCAGGGCCTCTTCAATGCATTATACCAAACTCACTTGTAAAATTTGCTTCCATGCAAATAAAAACCCTTCCCCAGGTGTGGTGTTCAGCCTGCTGGCTGCCGTTCAGCCCATATTGTCAGGAGCACAAGGCTGACACCTCAAGAGGTGAAGCAAAGAATAGGCAGGTGTTTAAATAGGCATATGAGCAGCAACCAGGAGCGACTTTAATAGTCGTAGGATTTAAATCTTATTTTCTAGTCAGAAGAGGATTTACTTATTCATGGACCAAAATTAAAAAGTATTGTGTGGAACTGTAGCTAGTACAGAAGGCACTAGAAATCCACATGATTCAGTGTATTTATTGTTTTAATTGTTCATATTTCCTGAGCTTTGACAGATTTGGTCTTTGAGATAAATGTGATGGTCACTGCCACATCTGTCCTGGATTCCCTATTCCCCAAGAATAGCCCTAAGCAGAGACCATTGCAGAAGTCTCTCATTAGGAAGGAGTAGTCACTGTCTTTCATGTAGTTATAGATGATAAAAGGCACTGATTTAGCAGTGCTGCCTGAGAATCCATCAGCCCTGGTGGGCTCAGAACGTCCGTGGAAAGAAAGCCATTTCCAGGCAGACTTTGGGCACTTGCCTATCACCCCTGATTAACAGTTTCTTCCTTTCCACTGTGAGCCACTTCCAGCAAGTCCTTATCAGAGATTGGGAGAAGAAGCAAAACTCAAAGCATGACTTCAGACAGAGAAATGCTTCCCGTGGCAAATGGCACTGCAGTCTCTGAATCCCAAGGCAGTTCTCAGTCTGTGGCATCACCTAGAAGCCTACCTACAAACCGAGCGGTGCCAGGTCTGCCTATGCACTGCCGTTGTCATCTGTGCAGGGAGCATGGGTTCTCAGCCTCCCGTGTGTGACCAAGATAGCCATGGAAACGTGCTGAGCTTCGAGGTTTTTACCTCCTAGTTTCTCTCTCTTACTGTACCCTGCAGACCTCAAATACAGAAACATTATTCTATAGTAAAAAACTATCTACCACTAATCTGTGGTATTTGGACCCTTCTGCATCCCTATTCCTCTTCCTTCTTTACCTACATGGAAGCAAGCTTGCATGGAGAGGCTGTGAAGGGGTGTTTCTCACAGCACCAGAGAACCTGAAATACTTTTCTGGTAAAACAGGACATCTTAAATATAGGCGATGTGTGCAGCTTTAGATGTTTCTGAATATGTGAACAGAGATTGAGAATGACGTCACGATTTGCGTTAGTATCAGCTTAGCCATAGCTCCCGCAGCAGCAGCCAGTGTCCAGCTGCATCACTGGAGACGCTGAGCAAAGATAAAACCCAAAGTGGGGCTGATTGAGTAGTTAGGGACTCAACAGTTACTTCTGATGTCTGATATCAACCACTCATGGCAATGGTTTGGGACCTGTAAAAACAGGTTGCAAGAGACCAAGAAAATTAATGAAGAAAACTACTCCCTATTTTCTTTTATGATGGCATTACCTTTCAAAAGAAGAAATCATTTGGGGACAGGATCGTGAGTGATTATGGCTACATTCAGCAACTGCGCTGTTCCCGAGCAAAGGCTTAATCATTGATTCCCCTCTGGTACGTCAGGAATCTGTTTCATGGTGATAAATCAATTGGGATAATTAAGGAAATTTTCATAGGAGTCATATTGAGATTATTATTTGACATCAAAACACTGTCAAACAATTTATTTAATTTAATTTTAAAAGTTTTACAATTGGTCGCTTTTAAGCCAACTGTATGTTATATATAGAATGCAATAGAAAAACAAAAACTCTGCCCTTCCAAATAATGTTTTTCCAATTGGCTGGCACGTGGAACAAGTTTGTCTTAAATATGCCAATTTACAAATACATCCAATAATAGTAGAGGGAGCAACTGTTCCGTAGCTCTGCCAGTGTTCATCAGACACAGTGACAGTAGCCACATCATTAATCTCATGGTATATTAGAAATAAAGTCACTGGAATGGAATGGTGTCAAAGGATAAATGTGTCCCCCTTTGAAAATAAACTTCTCAGTTTCACTTCATTGTGTTGCCCCTTTTTTTTTTTCCCCCTCCCTTTCCACTCTCCCTTCAGTAAATCCTTTGGTTTCACCTGGCATTTAGGTAACAGTAGGAGACCGCTATCCTATGTCAGAGCTCATTCTGCTGTTATCAGTTTAGCATACCCTTAAATCCCCACAATCGCTGTGCCAAGACCAATCCTCTCCCTGAGAGGTTAAACATATGCATTACATATTGAAACAATGTAAGTAGCATGTAATTAGCGTTGTTTATGCGTTCTCACTTCAGATTATACTTTAAAACCTACACTGTTTTTCAAGGCACTTAATGTTAGAGAGACCTAAGTGAGCATTCATCTTGTCATTTTTAACTTTATTCATAAATAAACACTCTAAATATATTTGAATGGTTTATTGCGTCAGATCCCATGAACTAAGGTATACATTAGTGCATTAGAAGATGTAGCTTTTAATAAAATATCCTATACAATGATAAAATGTGTGAATATGGCAATTAAATCTACAAACTGTCATCAGCAATTTTAACAAAAGATGTTTGAATCGGGGAAGGAGGGGGTTGGTGGGGACCTTTTTTCTGTCCTATTTTTTTCCCCCCTCTTTTCTCCTTTTTTTGAAGCCTTGTTCCATAAGGATTATAGCTCCCCCGCTGTTTGGAAAAGATAATTTCACTTGTAACACTAATAACTTGAGCAGGGAGAAGGCTGGCTGAGTGAATGGAATGCACTTCACTGCACATCTTGGCTTTGCTAGAAATCGGAAACAGATGGTCCTTGCGGCTGGCTTCCCACTCGGGCCCGCTCAGTGCCAGCCTGTGGTTGTTGGCTGGTTGCTGCTGGCACTGTGTGACTTGAACATAGTAGGACAGTGGCAAAAGAAATCAAATCTTTTTCATTGAGCAGCAAGCTGTAATGAAATTTGACAGATCTGACATTCTATACCCAACATCTAGTTAGAATATATTAACCTTTTAGTTTTCTTGAGCTCTTCCCACTACAAGTTAGGAATCTCCCTATTAGAGTTCTGCCGTGACTCTGGAAATGGTAGGAAACCAGTATCTTCTAAATGCCCTCTCATGTCAGAACTAAAATAAATATTTCAAGTTGTTAAAGGAAACTCTGGGCTTCTAAATCTTCCCAAATGTTTACACAAAACCATTAGCAATAGAAATAATGGCTAGTTACTTTGATCAGTGTTTCATTCCAGGAAGAAAAAAGAAAACAGTAGGTAACATTCCACCTCAGTTTACCCAGTAAGAATATTTTCTAGGTACATCTTGCATGCCCACCTCAGTGGGGTAATGCTGGCTTTGATCCATCTGCATCAAAACAGACTTTGTGGTTTAGTTTGGTACTGTTAGTTTGTTTTCTGTGGATTTGCATTGACTTAGATTTTTTTTTTTATATATATATATATTTCTGGGGAAAAGTCCTTCTTTCCCTCTCAAGGGTTCTTCCAGGTACATTAAGCCTTTTTCCAGGTTAGTCTTCTCTAGGAGATCTGTCTGGCTGTCCCACAGCCTGGAGCCAGCAGAGAGCATGCTGCTAGGGCCGGTACCTCTCCGCTGGAGAGCATGCTGAGCTGAGGTGTTATGGCCACAGGTTAGGAAATAGTTGGTTGTAGTTAGACTTCAAAATACATCTGGCTTATGTTCCTTTACATTTCAGGTTGATAGAGAATAATTTTTTATTTATTTATTTTTTTTTTTAATGTGTGTGTGTGTGTCATTCCTTCTCCTTTGATCCTTTCATCCGCTCCTCCCGCTTCTTTCAGACATGAAATCACAGCACTGTCTGTGGTGTCTGTGCATCCATTGCTGCCAGACCATTCTGACACTTGGTTCAGATGAGGCAAAGGGGGGAATGCAGACGGCAGGAAGAAAATCAGAGGGGCGAGGGGGAAATGGGAAGGAATGCACACGGGGGAAATACATGGAGCGAAGACAACTTTCCTGGGGAGGGGAAAGGACTCCTTTCCCTGGGTTCAGCAAGACCATCTGAAACACTCATGTCACCTTGGGTATCCAGCAGAAGCTTTGCTGTTGCACTCGTTTTGGCTCAGGAATTGTTGAAGGTAAAGTGGGCACATGATGCTTCTCTCCTTGTTTACGCCTTCAGCAACAGCAGATCCTCTTGATTGAAGCCAGGATTATAGGATTTCCAAAAGCTAGAACACACACTCGTTGTCAGCAACTTTGCATAAGTTCAGAGGCTGTCCAGAAATCGCCTGCAGGCTCTCATGTGGCACTTGAGCTAATTGTCAGTGTTCGAGATAAGGAAATCCGCTTCGTAACACGTCAAGGTACACGCTTCCCAAGGAGAACACCTCCCAGGTCAGGGACAGAGCTAAAATCACAGTTGCAATCTTCCAGAAGGGTTCTAAGCAACTGCCACTGCAGAAATGAGGGGGACAAAGGGAATAACGGAAGTGTTAATGAGCAGTAGGTACAATGCAATTAATAGATGCTCCAGTAAGGAGTACTGACATCCTAAAAATGCGGGTAGCGCTGGGAGCTACTTGCTGTGCTGCCGGCTTCCTTTAGCCGATGTGAGCAGTAGAAGCCAACATTTGGAGAAAGCGCCCGCTATGCCAATATTTCTAATGCCCTCATGCATTCGGTTTCCAGTAGACTGTAAAATGCCAACTTGATACAGTCATCTGAATTAATATACTTTATTAGCCTTTTTTAGTGTTTGCTCCTGGTTCCGTACACTCTAGCGCCAATGACCTCACCCAGATGCGGTGCGGAGGGACGTGCTCCTGCTGTCCGTGCTGTGGCAGGTAACTCTGCTCAGCAAACAAGCGAATTCATTTGTGGATAGTTGGAGAACAGGAGGAAGTCAGAAAGCAACTGGCAAGTACTTGAATTCATTACTTGAGGCCTAAAGCTGTCGGAAACCAAATCTCTTTCCCCGTAGCCCACAAACACATATACCTAACTTATTTCCAACTTGAAATATCACTTGTAGATTGCAAGCATTTTTGTTTTGCAGCTGTGTCTGCACAAATGTCCATGCAGCACGAAAGCTTTTTCTTTCTTTGGAACAGATCTGATTTAGAAGCAAACATCTTTGTGGCTTATTAGCCCTTGGAAGGCATCGTTTTGTCCTAGTACTATTCACAGGGAGTGTTGTGCAGAATGCTGATTGACAAGAGTTAAATTCAAAACATGTAGCCATTTTCTGGTGTGTGGTTTTTTTCCTGATTGAAGGAAAACTACTTAGATGTTTGTTTCCAAAACGGCATCTGTCAGCAATCAAAGGGGAAAAATTGCATAAAACAAATGCAATTGTTTGGAGTAGCATTTCCTGGATCATGTTAAATGCTTGATTTGCTCCCCATTATGCTCACCAAATAATTTTATTTTCCACAATAATTGCAATATTTAACATGTTGTATTTAATCTTGTTTTAATGCTATTAACAACAGCCGCTTATGAAAGGAGTAATTGCTCTATGGGTAAGAACGCACCATCCCCAGCATCAGGAAGAACAATGGCAAAGTTAACTGCACCTAATTGTTCTGAATTTAGAACACAGTTAACCAACAGCACTCCTCATTTCTTTACACATAACTGCTATACTGTCAGGAAGGAAATGGTTTCATGCTTCTGTCATTCATAAGCTGAAATGTGTATGCTCTTCTAAAATCTGTTTATTCAGTGTGTTTTTAATTAATATTCTGAAGCAAAGTAATATATTGGTATAGGAAGACCTAAGTGCTCTCAAAGCAGTGGGTAACAGAAATCAAGAGAAAGTTTGTCAGTGGATCTATAACTACAGCAGGCAGCGGAAAACCAGATAGTCTGAGCAGAGATTTATCAGAACTTGACGGGAAGACATGCAGCACAACTGGCCATAAAACACTAAATAAATTATAAGCGGGGTGGGTAAGTTGTTTGTTTTGAGAGGCAGGAGCAAATACAGTGGCATAAAATTGAATCTGACGCTCGTTCAAAGGCTGATTGCTAGTTAAGCGTTTTACTTTATGTTTTCTATGATTATTGTGATGGAGCTTTTGCAGTAAGCAGCAGCCGGAGGACAGGTAGCGGTGAGGAGCCTGGAGTAACAGGGGACGATAACTGCTTTGGCCGCTGCGAGGACAGTGCCTGGCACAGCGTCCGTGTTTTTTTTTTTTTTTTAATGGACTCTGACTAACACTTAACACTTCCCATGCTAGTCGACCCCTTACTGTAAGTAGCAGTGATGTTGTACCTGCTATCCAGAGCACAAAAAATAAATAAACTGGGATGTGAAGTAGTTGCATAGAATAGGCATTGATGTATTTTTTCTGCAGTCTCCATAGATGGTTGAAGCTGGGGCACAAACAGAGAGTAACCCCTGCATGTTACATTAGCACTTTGTATTTTATCCTAAATCATCTGCTTATCTTTCACATCACAGAAGTCTGAAGGTATTATTGAAGCTCAGTGAAAGTTGGTTCTGTCCTGTACTGAATGACGGTTTTGTGATCTGTGCAGCCTGGAATTATAACTTTGCTGTAGCCAAATAGTTAAACAATTGTTAGTACACAAAACAATCAAATGAAGAATTGTGCGCCCACGAGCTTCCTTTTTGATACAAACAGAAATAGACATTGTTTAAAATAGAGCGGATATTTCTGAGGCGTTTTCCTCTCGCATCCAAATCACAAAAAGATTTGCAGAGTGTAGCTGTCTGAGGGAACGAGTTCTATCAGCCCCAGCTCAGCAGACCCAGGAAACATTCCGGGCGAGACTGCCTGCCAGTGCAGAAGTTCATTCTCTTGAGCACTTGAGGAACGGCGCTGCTGCTTTGGCTGCAGTGCCCTGTGCTGAGGGCTGCTCGGAGCCGGGCAACCGGCACTCCCTGCGCTGCAGCCGGGGAGCACGAATGGAAAGCGTTTGCTGCCTGGTTAATGCTCAGCTGGCATCAAGTAATACTTTTGTTTTACACTGCCCCAGCAGAGGTGGGAGAGCATGCAGTTATCTTTTACTTGATTTTCCAGGAGGGGATTTTATTATTGAGCGTTACCAGGACTTTGTAACTTTTCAAAGCTGTTTACTCTGGGGCTGTCGTTTTTCCAAGTGATCTCTCAAATCCTCATTTAAATGATGAACATTGCAGAGAACACTAATGCCCAGAGTTTTGTGGGAGGAAGGAACAAACCTCTGCGAGGCTTGACGTGTTATTGCCTGATGATATTAGGAAGTGTAACATTAGAAACAGGTTTTAAAAATATGGTAGCAAAAATAGATTTAAAAAAAAAAAAGAGACAAGAAGGGAATTATTTAGCTCTTAGGGAGCACTTTAGCCATTTGAACGTTCATATGAAAAGTCACTCATTTAAACAATAAGATCTGGTATCTAAAATAAAGAAGAAACAAGGAGCCAAAACCTTAACATCTCCCTGATTGAAAAGAATATATATATATGAAAGAGCATTTTATTCCCTCAGAAAGGCTCTCTCACTGAACTGAGAAATAAACTTGCAGTTTGTACTTTTTGCTCTTTGCTCTTGCATTGCTGAAGTGATTATATGCACAGTTATGAAAGAAAGAAAAATACACATATTCAATATTTTTTTGCTCAGTCTTTTTTTTTTCGCCCAGTTGCATACATGAGAAAAGTAGCTGCGATAAACAGATACTGAATCAGACTGAAACTCTTAAAAAAAAAGAAAAAAGAAAAAAAAAAAACATTGCATGATAGTCTCTAAGCAGTTCCATCTGTCAAGCAGAAATTTTAGGCTAATAGCCTGTGGCGATCTCCCTCCGCAGTCCACTACCTGCCTTTGTCCTATTAAATCTCTTTATTCTTCTTAAAAAAAGGAAAAGGAGGAAAGGAAAGAAAAACCTTGCAGACCAAAATCATCTGAGTGATGAAGCCCTAATTTTGACCGCCTCTCTTTGATGTTGAGCAGTGGGTTCTTATTTAAAAAAAA
>VXAV01007557.1:251611-337306 GCA_013399715.1 Alectura lathami
AAAAAAAAGAAGAGAGAGAGAGGGAGAGGGGGAGAGAGAGAGGGAGCGAGAGAGAGGAGAAGACAGTGCTGGGAGCAGATGACTTTTCATCTCCACTTCACCTTGCCACTGGGTCTGTGAGAGATTGGTTCATTGTCAAGGAGATTTTTTTTTTTTACCCATGATTCCATATGGTATGGACCGGGCTACATGTTGCCCAACATGCCAGTGCAAATGTTTTCTCAATTAGGTGTCTTATCTCCCGTGAGTTAGCATCAGATGAAGCTTGCTGACAGCATAATGGCAGGGAAAACCTCCGACGGCTCCATCAAATGGCAGCTCTGCTACGACATCTCGGCCAGAACTTGGTGGATGGTGAGTTGGCAGCAGGGCTGCTTTTTTTTTTCTCCCTTTTCTACTTTCCCTCCCTCTTTGACAAAATGTCCCAGACCTCACATTTATCAAATTAACATTTGATTTTTTTCACACTCTTCAGAAGAGCAGCCTCACACTTGTCCCACTTGTGTGCTTTCCCCTGTGTAATAGGAGACCGTTAATGTGCACTACAGTTTCCACAGGGAAGCTTTTTCAATTCTCCTTAAGGAGAAAATAAAAAAAAAAAAAAAAAAACTATGCAAAGAAGTAGTTTGCAAAAGCCTTGTGCAGAGTAACTTGTCACAGCCGGCTGCCTAACGCTCATTTTGTTTTACTTTATCTCCTGCTTCCAAGCGTCCGTGCGCGCGTGCATTTTTTACCATGCAATATTTTGTATGGAGGGGAGGTGGAAAGTTCAATCCGCTGCAGAGTGAGTTGATGGCAGGAGCAGCCTGCACTGGTGCGGGAGTGTCGTGGTGTAAAGCCATCACGTGTGCGGGGAGCGCTTTTTGCGAGGTGCTGCCGCAGACCCCGCTTTAACTTCTCCCTCCGCTTGTTTACGTGAGAACAGGTTACGGGGCCGCGCTGACCTGGAGCCATGTGTCACAGATCCCACTGAGCCTGGCTCGGGTGCTTTGGGGCGCAATTAAAGTTTCAATGAAGTCCCAACGTGCTCCGTAGAACGAGTTAACTAGCATGTCATGGTCAGCCGGGCTAGACAACCTTTGACATCTTGAATCTATAAGAGGTAGGGCGAGTTGGGAGGATGCACAATAGCCCATTGTGGCAGAAGATGCAAGTCCTGTTGTGAGGAAGAGAGTCCTCAAATCATTACTGCCCTCGTTAGCGTGTTGTCCGTTAGGGATTAATTCGTTAGCAGCGCATTTTTAGTTTTCTGTAATTATTATTCTTGTGGCAAGCGTGAATTCTTCCAGTGAGAGGAAAAGTTTGCTGCCAGGACAATGACTGTATTATCCGCTCCTAACTGGACCGTGAACCTCAGCTCGTTTCACATAGATATCAGTTAAAAAAGGACTGGCGAGTGGAATTACAAAACAAGGCATGATCACTTTCATTGTATGATCTGCTGAAACACGCCGGGGCTCTCCCTCCCCCTCGCCGCCCCGGACCAATTTTGGTATCATTTGGAAAGTTTAAGACCTCTGAGGACTTGAAAGACTTTTAAAAGTGAGATCCGGAAGGTTTTTATTCTGCAGCTTGGTGGTGGCCATTGTCTATATCATGTGGCTTGTATTTAAAGGTGTTTGGGCTCGGGTTTTTCAGCTTTGTTTTGTCTAAAGTCCTGATTTTTAAGCCGGCTATTAGAGGTTTGCCAGTGGTTGCCAGTGAAATGTAACATGCAGCTTTTGGTTAATGGGGATAGGGGAGGCTAACCACTTTCCTTACAGCACTGATTTTCCAATTAGACTTTCTGCCAGGGGAAGTTGGAGGGGGAAGGGGTATTTGCATGCACATAAACTGTTGACTATTCATGTGACTTTTCTTTTGCTTGTTAAACCCCTGTAAATAAGTCTATTGATTCTTAGTTATAATTTTCAAAGCAAAGTTTTAGGCTGCCTGTTCTAACCTCACCATTTATTTCGTGCTGTGATTTTGCCTTATTCTAAGCTATTTGCATATTTTGTTACCACTCCTCTTTTATTGTCTATCGGCTGCTTTTATGACGAGGTGCGTCAGTGTTTATTACGAATAATGTCCTCCAGTGCTATTAGGCAGTTGCTGTCACCCCTTAGAAAGTACCCGAGGAAGTTTCATTTCAGTCGCATTTATTTCACAGATGTTTTAGGACTGTGAATATAATATGTAAAAATGCTGGAAACATTTAGTAATGCACTTGCCTAAAAATAAACAGTTTTATAACCACACATGCTGTTGTTTAGATTAAACATTGCAGAAAGTTCTCCTTAAACTTGAATGTCACACCATTTATTTTCTAAGAGCACAAACCCCCCTAAAATAGCCTTGTTTTTCGGTAGAAGTTGCGCTAGAAGAGAGAGATGTTATTTTTAACCAAAATGAATAATTCAAGATCTTTACAATAGATGAGTTAATTGCAAATAATTTTCATACAAAGTTTCAATTATTGATGGAGTCATAAGCAGTTTTTCATACAGTCTGTGAATCTAAAGCATACAAGAAAAAGTAGATACTTTTTTTTTTTTTTTTTTTACCCCCAACCCTTCTCACATTTGCCACATTCTTTTAATCAAAAGTAAGCTAGAGAGCAGATCTTAATGTTTTAAAGACAAATAAAGCTTTTAAAATTACCTCATGCATCGTCTGGCTGCACAAAATCTCAGCTGCACAGTGCTAAACTTCGGTTTGGTACTGCCAGCATACAAAGAGATGAGTGAATACCCCTTGCACCCATATGGACTCAGCTGCCAGCACTGTGATACGCAATTTTGCTTTTTAATGAATCGTAAACAATTTGTGTGTCAAACGAGTGAGTTTGTTTTCTTTCTGGAGCAGGTTCTAAAGCAGGTTTAAGCTATAGCTGTGGACTGTACTGGAGTATTATGCCCAAATTTAAAGGTTCTGTGTCATTTTGATGAAAAGACCTGTTATAATGAAAGAAACGGCTTTATAAAAGGCTGGGTGTAGTAATCTCTCTCTCTCTCTCTCTCTCCCTCTGTCTCTCAACCTCACACTCTCCCTCTTTCACTCCAGTCTATAGCATGTTTATAGCTAGCTAGCTGGAGATAATGGAGATTGGTAGATTGCATGATTAGGAAAATGAATGGATTTGATCGTTGGGCAAAGCAGCTTGCGTTTGTGAGATGTGGCTTTAAAATGCAGGGTTCTAATTTTGACCTTATTTTCCTTCACTGATAATCTTTATTAATGCTCCTTTAATTCGTTTTGCCTCATCGCAGTTAGTTTTTCTCTCTAGCCATCTGATGGAATGGCTAATATATTTTATCTTACTTGCCAAAATAGCAAGAGGTCAGAGTAAAAGAAAAATGTTATTTTTCTTTCTTGTAGACAGTTATTAATGTTTCAAAGTATTTCAGCAGAACCCACAGGATTTGTGCATTTTAGCAATAATTGCATTTGTCACCACAGTTTTAAGGCAATCTTTTGATACCTAATCTATTTTTCTCATGCTTTAATCAAGTAAATGCAGAAACAGTTATTGACTGTAGTTGAAAACTTCCCCAAAATACTGGAAATTTACATAAGAAGGAAGTATGTATTTTCATAAAGATATAGTAGCAAATATTTTAACCAGTATAGCAGCCTGGAGGTATGATATGAAACGATTTGTTGAAAAAATATAATTACTTTGGCACTTTTTATGTAAATGTGGTGCTGTCACAGAGACACTAAAGGGTTAGTCACAGAAAAGTTTCAGTACTGTCTTGCATTTGTAACAAATATGTGGAGCTGTGCTACTTCTATAAACATTTATTTCAAGCTGATTATTTTTTTAAATTATTTGCTCTAGCAAGCCTATATGATGAAGCGATGTGACTGTTACATATGTTTAATAAGGGATTGTCTGCAAAATTCCTTTGCAGCGGGTTATTGAAATACACGTGTAGCAAACATATGTACTGGTAGAAAATTCTCAATGCCAACTCACAGCTGAAGACCCTGGGCCCAATTCTGCTCAGCGTTTACACTGCTCCCAGCCCACAGTCGCTGCATTAGGAGCAGGGCATCTCCACGTTCACCTCCCTGGGTGCCTGAGAGCCAACTTGGACCCACAATTTGGGAATCTCAGTCCAAGCAGCTTCGAGACCCAAGCTGTTTTCTGTTGCGAAATATCTAGCCAAAAAAAAAAAAAGCCTTGTTAATAAATAAAAAGCAATTTCAGATGAGTCCATGTATGAGTTAACATGCAAACTGCTGTAAAGGAATATGACAGTTAAAGCAGATCTTTAGAAAATAATTGTTTTATGGTTTTATCATCTGGCTATCAAGTCAGCTATCAATCCATATTTTTGTTTATAGACCTTTATTTTCTTCGAATGCAGTAAGTTAGAAGATAACTCATTAATGTAGGACTGGACTTGACGTGGTCATTGTGTTACTTAGAAGGTTTTTAACCCAACATCATATTTTCACTAAAAGTGCTTTACTTTCACACCTCTGTGCGAAATATTTGGAGGAATGGCTGCAGTTGCTTGGGCTGTTTGTGTAGGAGAAAAAATGAAAACTTCAAAACATTCATAGCATTTCTGTCAATTAACAACTAATGGAATCCTCACTATAAATCTCATTGCAAATGAGGTTAAAAATAACGGAACATCTAATAAATACTCAATTTTGTCACTAGTTTGTGCTATTAAAGTTTTAAAAGGTCCAGAAGCATGAAACACTCAAAGTTAGTATTTATTACTTAAACCACAGAACGCATCTGTACATAAATCCATGTGCATACTCTCATGTAAGTTTATCAGGATGATCCCCGCCTGCTGTTGAGCTGCTCGTGGCTTGGCTGAGCTGTGCTTCTCATTTACGGTGTGCAGAAAAGCATACATGTACGAATAATTACCCTGGACCTGCCTCTGTAAAAAATAACAAAGTGTGAACAAAGTGTAACACTGCAGCGAGGAGTTTCGTTCTTTCATACAGTAACTCTTGGATATTCATGCACAGCTCAGACAGTGTATAAATGCTTTTATTAAAATTATTCCTTCCCCGTCAGCGTTGCTAAATTCCACGTGTAACTTAAGTGCTAAAGCTCAGTGCATCGTTCTGCCTACTTCTGCTTTACAGCGTCTTCATTCTCTGTGCATGTCCTCCTTCTGCCTCCAAGCCCTCGCCCTAGTTGTTTTCCAGTCTTTTTCCTTCACCTGTCCCGAATATTGCCATGGATGTTTCTAATTTAAAGCCAGAGGAGTCAGTGGCTGATTAGAAGACAGGAAATTGGAGGATTAAACTGTCTGGTTGAACTTCCTTTACTTATCAGTACTGTGTAACTTGCACTGGATTAGAAACTCATTGGGACAATTTCTGCGACGTATCAGTACTTCTGTTTTCTTAATCTTTATTTTTCTGGAGAAAATATGAGAAACAAGGAACATTGGTAGTCTGTGGCTAAAAAACAATACTTCTTTGTAGCACTAAAGCATCGTAGATTTAATCTAAATTTGTATAAATGTCTTCAGATATGAGAATTCATTCGATTTTTTCAACTATGCAAGTTCATAATATATATTTTACATTAACTTCACTATGTAAACAACCAAGCAACAGATACTTTCAGGAAGGGGGAGGGAAATGACATCACTGTAGTAAAAGGAGAATGCAGAACGCGCCACGTTAACCCTTGTTCAACCCCTCAGAATCTTCCCTGGTTGTTGTATGCGATGGCACAGCCATAGGACACCCAGGGGAGGGGGCACAGAGGAAGGCAGCTTGTCCCAGAAGCTTCCTTGGACTCGTGGTGTCACCCTGTGAGCCAGGAGCTGGGGCTCTGCTGTCCTCGTTGGCATCCAGCAGGCAGAAGCGCGTCATGTAGGCAGCGTTCTGGCTGGGAGGAGGAAGAGCGCTGCTCCTTACCCTTAGGGGCCAGCTCTGTTGGTGCCCGTATGTTGTTTCCAGAGCTCATCATGGTGCTTGGCTATGAAATCATGGTGGTAGTTGGGAAAAGTAGGTAATGGTACGGTCAGGAGGGCCTGTGTTGTGGAGGACAAACAGGAGGACTTCTAACCTGAAGCCGTGCTGTACGTAAGGTACCCCTGTGCCACCACTCACCACCCTTTTAATTCCACACACTGTAGTCAGCGCTGGATTGAGATCTGAAGTGTCAAAACTTTGGTGAACGCTAGACCATGAAGGAAAATGAAGAATACAGGTACTGCCTTGAAAGGTCTGACACTCAGGTCTGAATCCAGAGGCTGCAAGACTGATCATGCACCTGAACTTAAACATCAGAGCTGGACCTTTAAATTAACCAGGGTGCTTGTGATGCTTTCTGGCAGCGTGGTCCTGGTGCATTAAGCAAGCCCTCCACCGATACAGGGAGAAATGAAAAATGGAGATGAAAATAAAAGAATATTCTGAGAGGTTTTGCTAGCAAAGTCCAAGTAGTTTCCATAAGAACAGAAAACAATCTGGAACTTTTTATAAGTAAAGATGTAAATAACTGCTTTCTCTGCCTTTGGATGAAAGGAATAAGGTACTCTTTTTGGTTTGTTGAGGTTCCCTGAGTTTTAATCCCAGCGTGGACTATCTCGCTGTGCTGCTGGAATCGTGCTTCACTCCTCTCCCTCACATGTGGCCACTGACACTGATTAATATTTAAAGCTGATTTTAGGGTGAATCAAGTTGTTTCCTTGTTCATTTTGAAGACAAATGTGCTAGTTCTTAATAGCATGTTTGGACTTGGCAGTATCTTTGATTGCGATTCCCAGTAATCTCACCAGGAACTTCTCTCTTGCAAGTACTGCAGGATTTGTCCGGGAGTAATTGCATTGTTCATCGCCAGTGCTGGAGCTCTGTACGCACATGTACGCATGTTTCACACATGCAACACCCTCACACTTTATCCAGCCACAAAAGGCACAGGCCCTGCCACGCTCCCAAGGCATCAGGCTGCTCTCAGAGCAGCAGGAGCCGGTCTGACTGAGGTGCCTTTGGAGCAGGCATCATGCAAGCCTCTAACAGCTCTTGTGTGCAAAGGTCTTTGAGTTTAGAGTCACTGTGATGAAAATCTCTGGATCTGTTTTCCATACGGTAGTATATGGGAAAGTAGTTCTCAATGAGCTAAAAGTCATTAGGACAGGTGAATAGATGTATTGGCTAATGGAGTGAGATTCAAAATATTTTGCCTGTACAAGCATGTCTTGTTCTTTGGTGGTTGTTTTTCTTTTCAGAGGCTGTGAAACACAAAGTTAGCAATACAACTAGATATGGGTGGGAGTGTTGGATGGTGCAGATGGCACTATAAGCTAGTAGACTTTTACTACCAGTAATTGCAATGCCCTTGCTTTCAAAGGAGTGCAGGTTGCCCTTGATGTACGCAAACAGCCATATTAATTTCACAGCCCGACTGGAATCACGTACACAGAGTAGGGTTGTCAATAGGAGCAGTGTGGGAATTCAGTGCTCTCGGATAAGCCACAGAGACCTTTCTGCTTTAAACATGAATTACTCAAAAGGCGCAGGGTGTACATGGTCACGGAGAGAGGGCTGCCATAACTGAGAGTTCGTGGGTATCTCAGAGGGAAGTTTTTCTCTTTGTGTTTGTTTTTTTTTCTATCCAGAATTCAGTTGAGCTAGAGAAAATGGACCCGATGCTGCATGGAGATGTGCTAATGTTCAGAAGTGATCATCTTTACTGGTGTAGCAGAAATGGGAAGTAGAGCATGGCTTAATGATTTACATAGAGGAAACAAGAAGAGTGACCCAAATTAACCTCTTATGTTCAATAAGAAAGAAGAAAAACTGTCCCATTTGGCTGCTTATTCAGCCAGCATTTACATTTACTCCCAGGAACAAATAGAAACAACATGAATGTGCGCTTCTGCTTGCCAGTGTTCTTTTGACTTTAAATTTCTTCTCTGCTATTTGGAAGGAGTGGTTAATATGTGTTAGGTGTGGGTTTTTCAGTGCAGTGACTGAAAGGTGAATCACCAAGCTTTTAGAACAGCAGAACAAGAACGAATTTTCAAAGGCTATAAGCCATCCCTAGTAAAACTCAGATCTACTGATGATCTCTGCTAAAAAGTTACCATAGAATCACAGACAGGTTGAGGCTGGAGGCACCTCTGGGGCCATCTGGTCCCACTCCTGCCCACCACGAACACCCAGAACAGGGTGTCCAGGCCCATGTCCAGGATGTGTTTGATAATCTCCAAGGAGGAGATCCCACAGGCTCCCTGGGCAGCCTGTGCCAGGCTACGCCGTCAGAGTAGAGAAGTGCTTCCTGATGGTCAGGTGGAGCTTGCTGTGCTTCAGTTTGAGCCCATTGCCTCTTGCCCTGTCACTGGGAGAGAGTGTCACTGTAATGAGAACTTGCAGTTTATTCAAACTTCAGTGCATAGCAGCATTGCATTGAGTCTTGTTGCTTCCTCTCCTTTTATCCAGATTTCCTAAGGAAATGAGGCTTAAAAGATCATGCTGTCTGTCTGCCATGTTCAATGAAGGAAACTGTAGCACAAGACATTATTTATCACACCCAAGGAATTCCCTAATGTTCAAAAATGGAAGTCGTTTAGGAATTATTCATCAAAGTAAATGGTAACTTTCTTATGAATTCTAACTGCCTCACGTGATTTTATAGAGCTTTTTCACTATGGGGAGCTGAAAATCTCTGGAGAAGAGGTCTGTCTCTCTAAGTCACGTTTTTTTAGATCCTTGTAACATTTCTATGGACACCCATTGATGAATTTTTCTACGAGCGTCCCACAGAAACACAAGGGAAATACCTTCCACAGAGGGATGCGGACACGTAGGAAGAGAACATAGGCCTAAAATAGTGGGAAGTCCTTGATGAAGGCCTGGCCCCTGGCAAGCAAGAACATTAGCTGATTTCTGATGTCAGTCTGTGGTGAGCAGGGAAAGTCTGAAGAACAGGAAAGTGAGGACTGACCAAAGCATGTGTGTGCAGCATGGGTACTGTAGAGGAGAGGAGGGAATGAAGGCTCTGAGAATACATTTTGTGGCGTTACGAAGAAGAGCGGCCAAGAGATCACCCCTGTGTAGAGGCAATGAATCACAAGTTTTTTTTCTTGCTCTCCTTCAGATCTCACTTCGAAGTTGTTTCTTTTTCATTACTTAAGATCCAGTTCAGTGACATATGGGCTACCAACTGCTGTGGTCCTCCAGTAACTGGACCACTGCACAGACTAATAACTTGGGTTGATTTTCCTCTCTTCATATGCACAGGCATGGTTTGAATTGCAGATGAGTAGCTCATTTGCTCAAACTCTTCTGCGCTGAGGCAACTCCATAGCAGGAAGCCAAAGAGCCGGAGGATGACAGCACCGGCCGAACAAAAGAAGGCTCTGTGCCAGCTCATGAGATGTCCCCCGATCAGCAGTGCAGCTGCTTCTGGTCGCATCTGCTCAGTGTAGTATTTTAGTATTTTGAGGGATTCTGCTGCAAACTCTGGTGAAAACTGAGAAAATGATAGGAAGAAAAAGAGAGGAGCCCAGGCTGACCGAGTGCCCCTGTGGCATCGGCTCCAGAGGAGTCCAATGCACCGTTGTGCATCACAACCTGCACCCTTGCATCCTGGTGTCTCCCACCTGCAGCTTGACAAAGTCTGGGGTTTCACAGCACATTCACTTCAGGAGCCACATGCCTTTGTGGTATTTTCACTTCCTCTCCCTTTCCTGTTCCTTCCATCAGCTGTTCCCATCTTTACATGGTGCAGTCTACCTTTCTGCTACTATCTACTGGTTTTAGATCTGCTCTGTGATTGTGGAACTGGTCCTGCTTGGAAACTGATCCTGTGTAAAAAATGAGACTTTGCAGCAGTGTGCAGATACACTGGGGACAGTAAAACCTTAACTATGGTACACTGAAAATGTTTATCCAGTCAAAAAGTGAGTGATTGGCTGCCTAACTACAGAAAGATCGATGGGCTGGGAATTTTCATTTTCCCTTTAGACAGGAAAAGAGACTGGAGACAAAATGAGTGGAAGTTGTACCATGAAAAATGGTGTGAGACAAGGCCTTCTGGAACATGAGAAATAAACAGACCGGTAAGGGGGGAATGACAGAGCTGCAGAGTTTTGAGGATGGTGACAATTTCAATTTGATGCAAACATCTGTTCATGTGCTTTGGATTGAAATAATCAAACACCTGCACTTCCATGTATGTGTTCATGCTTGCAAATTCCTTTGTTCGAACAAGTTTTCTGGGTGCACACTCCAGGACGGGTGTAGAATTATTATTTGTATACTGTAGGTGCCTGCACCTGCAAAATGCAGGTGCCTGCTAAAATCTGTGCTCTTAGAAGCAACGTGTTTCCCTTGGTCTCTGTAGAGGTCTGCCAAATCTATCACTGTAACTTCTTTATGTCTCACCCTCCCCATCTATGGAGTAGAATAATAAAACCCACCTGAAAAAGGGTGCTAGATGTTAACTAATGGGTTTCCAACATTATCAGAAGGCAGGTTCTCCAACTGCAGTATGTTATTTTATTTAAAAATTACTTATGAATAAGCTCTGCAGACTTAGGGAAGCTAAAGACAGGGAAGACCGAACAGGCTGTGGAGTCTTTCCATCTACCAGCAGTCTGTTCTGTTTATTTATTGCTGGCTTTTATTTTGCCTTTAAGCCAAACACTATGGGTTACTTGTATAGCATATGCTCTGAGCAGAAGTAAAAGCAGCGTTCAGTGATTAATCACTGAATTTACTCTCTCGGTATCAAGGTAATAATATTATAAAACTTGACTGGGGAAGCGTGGTGGTATGTCTGCTCAGTCTGTCTAAGACAGAGGTCTGTGTGTCTTTCTCTTGTATGCTGCTGTTCCATATTAAGTAGGAGTTTGGTAGAATGAGTGGATTACTGGGATTTCATTAAAAATTAAATGTACAATTATTTAGATGAATTTTTCACATATGCTTGTGGGCAAACAACTTTTGATTAGTTGTTGACATATAGTACACACACTGTGCGTGTGTGCACATGTATATTTACATGCACGATATATAAATAAAATACAGACAGTAATGTAGTGTCAGTGAAGTCCACTGGTAGTCATTATACAGCATAGAAAGAATGGTCTTCCTCAGGTTGAAAAACTGTTTTCACTACATCACGTCAGTGCTCTTTTATCCAGCAAGCAGCGTCGGAGCTCCTGACCGCGTGCAGCACATCCCAGCCCCCTGCTTGCTCCACCTGACTCTTTGAAAAAGTTTCTCTCCCAGACGGTGCTGTAGGAGGGAAGCTGCACAGAGCCCTTTTCTGCAGCAACTGTCACTGGCCTGGGGTTCGGGGATTTACATCTGTGGAAGGAACTTTCTCAGTTTGATTTTAATTAGAAATCAGGTGGTAAAGCTGGGGAAAAAATTGTAAAGATCTGAAGTGTCTGAAGAGGAACGGCTTGAATAACACTGTATTAGTCATGAGGCAAGGCAGGAAGAATGTTGTCATGATTTGAAAGTAACATTGTTCAGTAAACGAAGATGTGTGAAGCACTTGCTAAACTAAATTAGTTCCGAGGTTTGGTGCACATTTGTGTAATTCCGTTCATTGAGGCTTTGAACAATTGTGAAGGAAAAAACAGCAACACATCTATTAAGAAAAATGCTTGAATTGCTTGCTCGTGGTGTTTATCTGCAGCCATTCGGCTGCCATTTTACGTATTTCAGACAGAATAATAAGTCAGCACAAATAAATACAAATAACACAGTGTAAGTCTACTGCGAATTTTATTTTGCGGTGTCAATCTGATGAAGACTTTGCTTTCCCTCATATAAGCAGAAGTTGTAGGGAAGTTTTAGGACCATGTGTCTCCTAAATTTTCCACAGAGGCTGTTCCTCAGTGGCTGACCTTTTTCTAATGCGGGGATTTGGTGTGCAGAAGGGGTAAATCTTGTGCCTTGAGTGTCCCCTGCAGAGTAACATGGAATAAGTGAAGCCATATACGTTTTATGATATTATCTTGTGATTAATTTCCCTAAGAGTTGGCACTCCCACCTCTTTACGGGGAGGAACTCTATGCTCTCAGGTTGTATTCCCAAGAACTTGAGTGCACCTCTGACATTTACCCGTCTGCCCGGGATCTTTACCTTTGTGCTGTTAGACTTGTTGCTGTCTTACTCAGTTAAGAAGTACAAATAGCCCCAGCGCTGCCAGCTGCAGTCCCAGGCTGGATCATTACTCCAGATTTGAGGTTAATCAACTGCAAATTCCATTAGCTTCATACAGAGTGAAAATAAAGAACAGACGGTCTCGTAGGCGAGCCAGAAGTCAGGTGCAGCACAATACGGCCAGCCTTCAGGTGGAGGTTTTTTTTCCTTTCAGCTAACATCTCTAAGATAAGGCTCAGACCAAAAGGGATTTTCATGCAAGTTTCGTAGATATGCTTGTTTAGTTTTCTTCCTTTCCCCCTCTTTTCTTTCCACTTCCAGTTACAAATTTGATTATTTGATTCTGATGGGGGTTTTACCCTTTTTCTCCTGAATCCTATGGGAAGTCATTGCTGAGAGTTACATTCTCAGACATCTTATGTTCTTTGCCTACTTGTTGATTGTGCCAACAACTTGTTTGCTTGCTCAGGGAAGTGCTGTGTGAAGCGCGG
This sequence comes from Alectura lathami, assembly GCA_013399715.1. Classification (NCBI taxonomy): domain Eukaryota; kingdom Metazoa; phylum Chordata; class Aves; order Galliformes; family Megapodiidae; genus Alectura; species Alectura lathami. The sequence continues at coordinate 264,199 of VXAV01007557.1, forward strand.
GAGTGAGCTGGCTACTCCAGACGCGTTTACTAAGATGCCAGTCTTGCAGTTGCTGACATACACGTGCACCTTGGGAGAGCTTCCATGGATTTCAATAGGACTCGCCATATCAAAGCCAAGCACACAGGAGAGCAGGAGCAGGGAGCAGGCCTAGACGCTTCCCTGCTGCGTTCATGCTGTGCACTGTCTCCCCCCCTGCCCCTCAAACACTGCTTTTGCTCGTTATTGGTGGTTTTCTCAGGAGCACATTTAAGATTTGTTTAATGTTCCTCTTCTTTTCACATGTGCTACAGGCAGTCAACGGTCAATGTATGTAGAAATAAAGTAGTCTGGAACCTGGAGTTAAAATCCTGTGATTCCTACTGCTCTTGTCTGAAAATAGTGCCTCTGCTTTTCTCCATTCTCAAAAGCAACAGTTTTCCTGTTAAAAGGAAGGAACTGTAGCAAAGCCAGAAGTCTGTGGCCACAAGCTGAGAGTGCACCTTCCAGACTAAATTCTGAAAATTTACAGCAGCGCGATGTTTGCAACACAACACGACTGTTGCACGACTTTTCCCTTTCCTTCGTGTGTTTCTCTGTCTGCTCGGTTTTGGTGGGGAGGGGAGGTGCCTGTGTGCGCGCGTGTGTGTAGCTCCCTATATACATATGTTAGATTACCACTGGCATGCCATTACAAAAGGTTAGGGAAAATATTGCTGCCAACAGAACTAAAGATTAAATAATCCAATCTCTGGGAACTGTAAACTAACAATCACTATCACAAATGGGCCCTTTCTAATCATAGTTTGTGGTGGAATGAAAGATGCAATTGTCTGGAATTGATGAATATGGGATCCATGCTGGCTTCAGGGTCAGAGGTGACTTCATGCAAAGGTCCCTTTCTCTCTGGCACTGCTTCCTTTGTATAGCATAGCTTGGCAGCTATCTCTTTGCACTTCGGCTACCTGCCAATGCAGCTGGTACTGTGCAACTGTCTGGTACAGACTACAAAGCATCACTCAGCAACCAGCAGCTCCGCATGGGGCCCCTTTTCTAGGATGACAAAGAAAGATGGGATATACATTCTGCCATCTATGCCTATTAAAAAGACTCTTAAATTGCATTACTACAAGTTATTGTTAATTATGTAGTAGTCACTGGATCTGTATGATCCTTTAAGGGGTTGATAATCTTTACTGTGTGCTGGCAGTATAAGTCATCAAGAGGGAAAATCAGTGTTTTGTTGTCTAAGTACTAATGTGGTAAGTTGCTTGTGCGTAGCCATATGAATGAAACCTTCGTTTGGATTGTGTACACCACAGGTTTGCAGCATATGCAGGAAAAAAAAAAAAAAAAAGCTGATTGAACTAGACAAATTACTTGTGAAGTTGTGTCCTTATAGCTTCAATATTCATGTTACAGTTAAGCTTGGAAAGGATTTTTGTTAGTAAGCATTTATCCTGAAAGCTTGCTGGTTGTTAAAATGTGCCTTGAGCTGAAACTGAGATGGAAGAAAACAAAGTTTTTGGCTACATTGAAATCAACAATTTCAGTTTAGATATCATGAAACTAACCCATGTTTAAATGATGGGATTCTGATAATCATAGTGACAGTCATCATCCTGAATACTTTTTTCCCTCAGTAGTGTGTTTTCCTCCTCTTAAGAAGTTGTTTGAAATGTGTCCATCGGAAGGATGATCTTTGTCCCTCCTAAGGCTGAGGTCCTGATTGTCTCCTGAGGAATGGCCGAGGTATTCTGTGACAAATTGTATTGCCCCTAACTCTGCAGGCCTGTTTCCAGTGGATGTTTTCCAGCTCCTGTAACATCTGTCAGTGAACCTGGAATGGCTGGTCTGGGGTGGGTGAGCTGGATTCATCCGCAGTGGGTGTGTGGCTGACAAGCATAGATCCGAGCTGCTTTAACTTAAATAACCTGGGCCAAATGCTTAGCTCCTGTCAACTGGCATGGCTCCACTGAAGCTAATGGAGTTGTACCAGTTTACTCCTGCTGAATTTTCTGGGCCTTGCTTTTCCCAAGATTTCAGGAAAGAAGCCTGCATAGAAAACGTTGAGGCTTGTTTATTCATGACTGGTTTCCCCCCTTTTCTTTTCTCCTGCTTTTGCTGCACTGTTTACGATCTCGCTCTTGCCTCCTGTGGAGCTGGCAAGCGTCCTAAGATGTACACCAAATTCTGGGAAGGAAACAGCACCGTTTCTGCACAGTACCACTGCAAGAGCTGATCTGTTGAACCACTTTTATTTCCTCTTTTGTTCAAATTACACAAAAATCTGAGAGACACAAGATACAGCAGGAGGAGACGAGAACCTTCAGTCTTCGGTTTCTGCCTTTCCTCCTTGCGTCTAATATTCCTTTCTTGCCTTGTTCTGATAGCGGCTAGTTGAAATAGTTATATATAATTTAACGTTATACAAAAGTATTGTCATATCAAACATAGTGAAATGGATTCCAAAAACACCATCTGGTATTTGGGAATGCACTGTGAGTTGGGAACGTGAGAAGAGATATTCTTTGCCACTTTGCTTGGGACCCAGCCATTAGCAGTGTAATTGCCAAGAAAAGGTGACAGGCTTCAGGCTTAATGCAAGTGGTTTTTTTTTTTTTTTTTTTCCTCTCTCTCTTCCCCAGCCTGTTAACTCTATGAGTCCTAAACCAGACGCAGAATGCACCGTAAGGGCAGTGCAGTGCTGAAAAACAATAGGCTCCCTTAAATTAAAAGGCAGGGCAGAAAATGGAAAAAGGCACTGGGCTCCTATAAGACTAGAACAAGCGATGGCAAAATAAGCTTGTTGAGAGGAGGAGGGAAATCAAGACGTGTGCTTTAAAGCTGCAGTGTGCTATGCAGAATTGTTCTCTTAAGTAGTGGATTTGTAATGATTAGAGTTCCCCAAGCTTTATCCAAAAGCTCATTTCAAAGCCATCATTAGTTTTCCTCTAATCCACCCAAAATTGCAAAACGCATATTGTGAAGGTCATGACCATTCTGAACCTGTTTTATTTGATGTTGTCTCACTTCCTCCGCTGTACCTCCATCTATCCCTTTAAGGATGAGGGAAAAAAAAAAAAAAGAGAGAGAGAGAGAGGGTTTAATAAATTAGAATCTCAGATTGATTTCTGTGGGAATATTATTCTGACGTGTAATAGCCCAAATGGCATGCATAGTGCAGTTTATACAGCTCCGTGTTGCTAGCCTGTGTGCTACCCTTGGCAGGTGTAACTCTAACAGATTTTGCCAATATTTTTCACCTGAGAACCAGATCAAACATGAGGGAAGGAACAAATCAGAGATATTTGAACAAGGATCAAAGTCTCTGCCTTACCGTGCAGGAAAAAACTTTGCAGCTGAGGATGAAAACGAGTGAATGAAGTTTTTAATCTTCACTGGTTTCCATCTAACATTCGAACTGTAGCTTTACATTCTGAAACTTTAAAAAGGCCACACTGATTCGTTTCGGTATATCAGAAGCTGCAATGCTACAAAAGATCTGCTATTAAGTTACACAAAATAAAATGATTTCTGGTGGGTGTATCTAATGCTTGCCAAATTAGATGAAATGAAAGCTAACCCTCTTAGTCTGGCTGTTGTTTTTAAATATTTATGTCTTTAACAGACATTTGTGTATGCCATGAGGGGGACTAGAAACTCCTTTGCTACCAGTCGGTGTTTGTAGACATGCAGAATCCTTGCAATCTCAGTACCAGACTAATCCGAAATGTTCGTCACCGCGAGTTCTTCCCATTTATCTGAAATGAGCGTGCCGATCCGCCGTGCTGCCGCTCTGGCTCCTGTTACTTAGCTGTTTACTGCAGTTGCATTTTGCTGCAAACAGCTCGGTGTGCAAAATTCAGCGCGCAACGTGTAGTGCAGCTCTTCAGCAGAGGGCTCAGACCCTCAGCACGGAAAAGCTGGAGGCAGGCCCATCGGTGCCGGATTGCTGAGGAGCAGAGAGAGGCCGTGAGCCCAGCACCTGCCCTCACTGCCTCAGGAAGGTTTGCCCTTCTCTCTGTGCTCTGAGGGCATGGCAGGACTGGGCCCCACTGTGTATCCAAGTGGGAAAATACGGCAAATAGCACAAAATGATCTGACAGTTCATTCACAAGAGCTGAGGGTCTTAATTTTACCCTAGACACCGTCAGTGCTGCTTTCCAGCTGCACGGCAGCCACTCGGGCAGGTTGGCGGCAGCGGGATGCTGTGTGGGGCTCCTGATTCCCGCTCAAAGCATCAGGAAGCACAGGCAAATCTGTTTTGCAGTTTGACTTCTGAAGGGGCTTATTCTTCTGTGAAAACTTCGGTACAGGAGACAAGGACCTTCAGTAAAAAATAAATGTAATAATACCTTTTGCACTGTAGTTCCTCCTGAAGCAGAAGTTGTACAGATTCCCTCCTTCCTGACGGTGCTTTTGTTTGACGTTGAATAATCTAATGTTTCCAGAATGTATGTTTTATGTGATGATTTTAATCAACAATCACAGTAACAAAGGATCTGCATCTTCATTCAGTAAATCAGTATCACAAAAGTGTGCTTTCAGGCCCCGTTGCACGGCCGCAGCCTGTGTGAACCAAACCCTGCTGCTGTGACCAGGGCCAGGGATATCTGCAGTCATCACGGCTGGCTCCCACCCAGACACTGCCCCACACGGGGCACCCCAGGGGCGCCCTGGCTGTCTGGGGACGTGGCAATGCCCCCGTGTGTGCCCGGAGCTGGAGCATCCCCTGCCTGGCTCTGGGCTTGGGCACACGGCCACTTCCTTGGGTGGAGAAGCAGCTCAGAGCTGCTTCTCGTCCTAACAGGAACCTGCCACCTGCAGCAATGTGACATTAGGTCTTCCTCATCTTTTTTTTCTTTCTGCACAGAGGATTTTGCCCGTTTTTCCCTTCCCAGTCTGTGCCAGGCTGGGGTTTTGTTTTGCTCTCGGGTGACACGATGACAAACTGCAAATGAATAATCAGAATTTCTTAGAGCTAAAATGGCAAAAATATTATTAGTTGCTGTCCCCCCACCCCTGCTCCCGCACCCCGCTCCCATTTTCCCCTCCCTCCTCTTTTGATGGCAGGCAGAAAATGCAGATGCCAAGGCAGCGGAAGATATTTTTAAGCAGGAGCATCTGGCTCCTTGGCAGACTCCACAGGCAGTTGGTTTGGTTGTTTTGGAGTTGCCTCTGGGTCTGTCACATGTTTTGGCATCTGACTGATGTCTGGGCTGCCTCCTTTTATTGGACATATTTTTTCTTTGACTCACCTTTGATTCTGAATTGTCTCTTTATTTTCATTTGCCAGCGAGCAGCAACTTCAGCTGATCCTGGGCTTGTTTATACAGAAACAGCCCCTGCTCACGGGAGCCTCCTCCCTGCCGGCCGCGCTGCGGAGGTGCTCCGCCAACCTCGGGGTGCGGGTCAGGCTCCGAGCACGCCCAGGATGGAGATTGTGCCAGGGAGGAGAAGTGTCCCATGTCCAAACACAGCCAAAAGCACAGAGACACTGCTCCCGATACATGCTGTACCTCTGTATGTTTGGGTTTGGTTTTTTTCATATGTATATATGTAAGATAATATATTGGGGCTTATATTTAAACAGTATCATTTTTTTAATAGCTTTCATACAGAGCATGAAAAGCTACTTGAAATAACAGGTTCCTTCCCTGCATGGAAGCCTACTGTTTTTTGTTTTTTTGTTTTTGTGTTTGTTTTGTTGTTGTTGTTTTAATAAAAAGTTAGATGCTTAGAGGTATTTCTTCCTCTTTTTTCTTAGCATAGAAAACCTTGCTGTTTTCACCCAAAACTTTTCCCCAGGCAGCACGTCCCTGCAACCTGTCCCAGCCCACGAGGCCCCACGGGGATGTTGTGGCTCAGGGCAGCGAGGTTGTGGCAGGGACAGGTGGGCGCACAGTGGGGAGCGACATGGGGCCCCCAACCAGTCCGGGGGTTTTTTTAGGTGGCTAAACTAAATCTAATTAAAGCAGAGCATGTTTAAATGAGCTCTGTTTAACGTGCACTTTGTATAGCTCCTCTATTATTAGTGGCAGCTCGTGTATTTATTATTAGTGCTATCATTTTCCTGTCTTTCCTGATACTCGTAGGGATTGAATGGATTATTTGTCTGAAGGATTGGGTGGGGGGCCGGTTACATTTCTAAATGCAGTTTTGGAAGTATCCTGTGGACTTGTCCTTGCTGTGCTCAAGAGGCACCGCAGAAGTTCAGAGATGAGATGTAAATCTGTGCTTTCAGGCTAAAATGAGACCATGCCCAATTGAGAGGTGTTTTCCTTTTAAGGAGAAGGCAAACAGAAGGGAGAAAAAATGCTTATTTTGAGATAGATTTATAGTTTCCTGAAGGTAACCTTGCAAAAGGAAAAAAGTTTCTTGCTAATCTGACATAAAGAAGGCATCGTGTAACTTGCGTATTGTTTAGGATTTTTTTCTTTATTACACCAAATCAAATTAAACTCAACTGGGAAAAGGGTATGGAAAAACATAATATGATATTTTAAAACAAAAGCTCTCAGTGTGTGTTTTCCATTGGAGCTGAAGTATTGCCTAACACAGCTCATCTCTCACTGGCCTGTCGTTTTGCCTCAGTCAGGCGCATGTTTGAAGTCCTGTGCATATTATCACTGTACGTAGTAAGGATGTCAGAGGCTAGAGAACTGGCACATATGAAAGGAAGCTTTTTACTCCCAGGGCGTGATGTTCGGGGCAGCTGGGCTACATCCCTGTCTGCAGCAGGGAGCTGCAAAGTAGCTGCAGGTTACTGCCCACATACTGGAATTCACAGAGAAAAATGACTAGAAATATTTAAAAGCGTAAGGGAGAAACTATGTTTGCAATTACTTTTGTGTGTGTGTGGAAAGGAAAAAATATTTTCAGCTTGATCTTAATTCCTAAACCAGTCCCTGGAAGCAGAAGGAGCAGGCAGGTAGCACCATGCGTGTGAACAGACACACTTGCATGCACACACACCTTACATAAAATTCCTCTTGCAGCCGATCCTGAATCTTGGCATGACTGATCCCAGGAGAAGCCCTGGACTCCAGAAGGTAGAAGAGCGTTAGGAAACATCAGCAGTGGACACAGTGTTGCATACAAATAATGCAAGTTTCTAGCTCTCCTGTTTGCAAAAGAGAGCCTGTGAGCGCAGTCAACTACAGTGTTCTGAAATCTTAACAATATGACAGCAAAACTAGCAAAACAACCTACACTGTGTTTTTAAACTCATCTTGGTATTCCAGGGAATGTGCATCATAAATTTTAAATATGTGAGATTAGCAGTATCATGAAGGGGAGTCCCAAAGGACCCATCTCCACCAAGTAAGGAATCTTGTAAAAGAGATTCACAATAAATCCTTTCATAAGCCTTGGCACTTGGATGTAACTCCATAGATTCCCTGTTAGATTTTCCTTTGAGGGGAAAAAAAAAAAAAAAAAAAAGACCCAAAAGGTCCTTTTGGGCTTTTGAAACTGTGAGTTGGTGTTGTGACCCGAACACACCATATGGGTGCTTTCACCTTTGTTTTTCAGCACCTGCAGCGTTTGGCAGATACCCGGCACAGCAGAGGCAGCAGCACAAAACACAACATTACTGGGAGAGGGAGATGTGGCTGTGAACTGTCTGTCCTCTGGGGCAAGCAGGGAGCAGAAAGCAGCTACAGTGCTGTGCCAGACTAGTCCTGTGGGACTATGTGGTTGCAATAACTAATTTTTAAACTAGCCTTGTTCATGCTGCTCTGAGTTTGCAGCCTCATCCAACAGAAGCTTTGATTTTCAAGGATGCAGCTCTAGGAGTGTAAGATTGAAAGCCATGTGCAAAGCTTATATTTGCAGCAAGGTGAGGGGACTTTTCTGTCCTGCTCATGATCTGTTCACAGAGTAACAGCTCAGACTTTAGGAGCATCGTCACACCCTTTAAAACCCTCAAGACCGTTCAGTGCTGCGGGCAGCGCGCAGGGACTGCAGCTGGATGTACGTGCTTTTTGCTCTCCAGGGGAACAGAGGCCGCCTTAGCACTGCTCACTTGCTCTCTTGTCTTCTTGTGAGTCAAGTCAAAATGCATTTCAACTGAATATTGGAATATTGGAAAAAAATAAAAATCAAAATCAAGGTCGTTCAAGAAATCCTTACCAATCTAATCATCCATGTTGCATTGGTTAGACTTTGGGAACCCTTCGGAACAGATCTGTCTGTCTTGCTGTGTCCTTTCCTGTCGTCTGTTTTACAGCATCAGTGGGGTTTGGTTCTCTACAGGACTGAATGAAGTCTTGAGAATACATTGTGAAAAAGAATGAAGCGAGTCACTTCTGCTTGGCAGGGAACTGCAGCCTTCAGTTTTCCAGTAGAGAAAAAAAGGGCTGATTGATGTGTCCAGTATTGAACACTGGCCCGCGCAAGGCCAAGACTTACTCTGTAGCCACCTCAGTCCTTTTGTAGGCCCTTAAGCATCTGCAAGTGCATTGTGTGGCATGAATGATGATCTTGACTTCTCTTCCTGCTTCACCAAGATCCTTCCTGCTGTGAAGTTCAGTGATTTGAGAGGGGTGGCTCTTCTGTCCTTCGAGCTTAAGTAGCAAACAGTTGGTTTCCTGGTTTCTCTCAACTCAAATGAGTACTGAAGGAAAACACAAATCTGTTTTAAAACTATTTCTTGTCAGGACAAAGACCTAGCTAAGGTCAGGACTAGGACAGAGCATTATCCCCTGTGAATCCCCTGACAGCTGAGGCCGGTTGCACCACTGTCAGCACCAGGCTCTGGGTGCCTTGACTCTGCTCGGGGTGGTGGAAGCAGGGTGACAGTTCAGGACTAAGGAGTCGAAGGTTTGTAAACCTTTATTCCACTTTAAATTGAAAGGTACTGCTGTGAATGATCAGACTTCCCAATACAAGGATATGGCTTGGTCACAGTTGAGATGGATTTAGTCTCCCAGAAAAGTTGTTTTCTCTGCTGCCATCTGACACAGGTGGAGCTAGTGCCAACCTAGCGAGTGCAAATTACAGCCAACGTGATGTGGAATATCTTGTGCACGGACCTATGTAGCTGTGTAATTGCTTGGCATGTCTTTGGCCCTTCACTTGTCCCCAGTGATAGGTGTGTGAATGGGTTTATAGGAATAATAATTCTCAAACTTACAGCCAACTGTTTCCCTCCCTCCATTACCCTGCTGGAAAAGATTTCACAGCAGTTTGTGTTTGTTGCAGAAGCCCACAAAAGAGGTGAAGTTAATCAGAACTTTGGCTGTCGCTCCACTCCTAGCAGAGGTTGTTTGTAGCTGCCTTTCCATGTTCAGAGCAGTACAGCTTGCCTCACATTTTACATGAAGTAAGATAAGAGCTGATCCATGACAATGAGAACATAACGGCTTAAGATCTGAATCAACTGGAACCCAAACTGATGGAAACAAATCCATGGACAAAAAAAAAAAAAGAAAAAAGAGAAACCAAAATCACGTATGTACTAGGAATAATTCTCTTAGCTCTCAAGGATCACACAGAAATGTGTGAAATTGAAAGGGCAAACTGTGGTATAAATTTCGCTCACCTGTTGTGGAGCTGAGATCAGTGATACGCTGAGGTTGTGGAAGTGAATCCTGGGGATTCACTGCAGGGCACAGCAAGGAATAGCAGGTGCTTTGTGCATTAAGCTTAACAGAATGCTTGAATGTAGCTTTATATCACAAAAGGAAGTTTTGCTGAAAATGTGAGAACAGGTATGCTTTCCTGATGCCCTGCACACTCACTTCTAGACTATCAGTCACTTTTTCCTCTGCCTTTTTCATTAAACAGATCAAATTGTCCTCTCTCAGTCAGGATTCTGATACAGGATTTGTGCTTCACACCCTCTCCCAGGTGCCTGGAGTCCCTGTACAAGAGGAGGGCACTGTGCTCCCTCCTACTCTGCTGTGCAGCCAGGAAGCTGGGACTGGTAGGAAGCAGGCAATGGCGGCAGCACAGGCTGTCCTGCTTCAGACAGAATGGACAGGCAGGAGCTAAAACGCACTGTGTGCTACACCCCAGCAGGAACACCCCTCCTCTTCCTGGAGCATCGCAGCCCCAGGACAAGGTGCTCTCCTGTAGTGACTCAAGTGAGATGGAGTCAGAGGGTCAGGGAGCTCAGCAAGCCTAAACACTGCTCTGTGGGTTTGGTTTTGTGGGTTTGTGTCTAATCTATGGACTTCATATCACTTAAGTGTAGATTCTCCCTGTGGTTTAGTACAGGCAGCCAAAGGTTGAATTCATACTGTGTTCTCACAGGTGAAACTTCACTGACTTGTGCCAAGCAATATATATTCTGTACATTCCCAGTTTACACATTAAACCTATGGGGCAGAAATGGGCAAAAAGTAGGAAATCTCCCATTACTTATGTACAGTGAGAAATAACATTTGGTGGATGGATACAGTTTCTTAAGGAAATGAGCTGTCTCTCCTTTGTGAAATAGAAGGGAATAGTTTGAAACATAAACTGAATTAGAAAAGTTCACCTTCTGCTTTATTGCAGAAAATATCAGTGAAATTCCCCAGAGAGGACATGAATATGTTATCGTTGAGTTAAAATCATTTGCACACATAGATTGTGACCTTGCTGGAGTATAGAATCTACACTGAGCCATTTGTTCACAGAGATTGAAAAAAATAATTGAGGTTTCTTTTAGGGTGGGGAAAATACTTTGTAAGCAGCCAAGAAGTGTAGTTTGAAAGATGCAGGTGAGAATGAGCAAGGAGTTGTCAGTATTGAGATACCAGGGTGCAATTTGAAAACGTAGCATTTCTCTTGCAGTTCATTACTGGTTAATATGTGAAAATACACTGATCCCTGAATTTTGCTGTTTCAGTGCTTGCTGCACACCCTCTTTTCTCCCTACCCAGCATTACTGAAGTTGGAGTTGTCCTTTATACTGTATTTGTGCAGCCCAACCAGCTTGTGGTCCATACTCCACGTTCCTAAATACTGTTGCAACAAATAGAAATAATAGCACTGAATTTCAGCATCAGTTGTAGAAGTATTTCCTCTTGCTGAGGAAAAAACTGGACTTGTCTAGATTTAAAGAACTAAGGTTTTATTTCCAGAAAGCAAACCAAGTGGAAAGGCCGGTCTGCTTCTGGAGAACCCCATTCACCTGCGAAATCACATTGCTGCCCTGTGATGATGCTGTGAAGGTAAAACCAGCAGCAGGTAAATGCAGAGGTGTGGGCTGCTGTGCACTGGTGTGTTCGCACAGCATGAGAGCATGGCAGGCTGTAGCCTGCTTGGGGCAGCCACTCTTTCAGTACATCTGCATAGTGCAGTTAAACTGAGAATCTCAATTAAAGGTCTAGATGCTGTGCAATGTGTTGGTAAAGCTAGCTGAAATACAAGTCGGCAATTGTAACAGATAGTTATGATTTTCCCTTTTGTTTTTTTGTTTGAGGGAAGTTGTGAAGGACTTAGAGACTTTTGTCAAACAAGGCTGAAAAGATTGTCCTTAGAAATGGACTGTCCTAAAATCATGTTATCCTGTAACAGGATTACTCATGGAAAGATAGAGAATTGATAACTTCATCCTCGAAAATGACAGCCTTAAAATAACTCCCCTTGTTAAACTGCTAGCCACCCTAAAGCAGAGAAGTGATGAGTTAGCTGCCACACATTCCTGTGGTTTTATGGGAAGGGGCATGTGCAAGACCTGGCGCAGTAAAATATAACACACCTCCGTAATGCTGCAACATTTCCCAGCTCCTTCTGCGTTAATTTGCTTTCACGTAGAGGCCTGAGAGCCCGCGCAGCCCCGGCAGCGCTATGGAAGTGGCTGTGTCCCCTCAGCTATGCCATGCCTGCAGTCTGTGCCCCGCTGATTGATGGATCCCCGAGCTCCACCGTGACCTCGCTATTCGTATCAATGGGCAGCCTGTCGGACACCCCAGGGTTGCTGTCACACTGACACCCTCGCAAGCCCATCACAAGTTTCATGTCCCAAGTTCTTTTCTTTGAAGCTGCAATTTCTCTTTATGCAGCCTTCCCCAAGTACAGTTGTTTTGTACACCTCCAGTATTGCATCAGCAAGTATGTTGCTCTGTGACCATAGTTTTTTAACCCCACCACAAGGCTGTGAAACAACAGGGCTTTGCAAATCAGCAACTGTATTTCTGATCTCTTTTATCTGGTTTTTGTTCTTTTTCTGAGCTTGATTATTACAAATTGGTCTTCAGGGTACTCCAGAGTCTCTCCCCCAAGTCATGGTGGTAATAAAATAGGACTTAGAGAAGCTTGAGATTCACTTACACAGTGTTTGTAGTCTGGACTCTGGTCACAGGATGATGTGTTTTGATGCAGTAAATGCAGAGCCCTCCACTTAACAGTTTGGGACAAAGCAGAACAAATGGAAGCTGTGTCCTAGGCTCAAGCTGAGAATCAGCACTGTGAAGCGTGTTACACTACCAAAAGTTGTGAAGAGAAAGCAAAGCTCAAGCAGCAAGTAGTGTCACAGAAACAAGCAATTATTTCTGTCCTGGCCAGCTGGGGCTTCTGGGCTAACACAGATCTGTGGCACCCACTGACCCAGGTGTCAAAGGAACCCTTCAGTGACTCTGGAGTGTTTCCCCTGCACACCTCAGCTCTGTTCCAGCTTTGTTTCTCTCCATTAGAAGCAATTCAGGTGAAATTGTGCATTCTCCCCTCTCACAACTGATTACTGCAGGGTAACATTTTATTTTATTTCATTTTTGAATGATTTCAGCACAGAGAAAGGCACCAATAACATGATGTAGCTCCTACCAAATCTGACATAATGATTCTTTGAGGTCTCACCGCTCCCCCTCCTAGATAGCAGAGCAGTTCCAGTACCGCTGGCCCATTAGTCTGATGAGAGTGTCAGGATAGCCAGAAAAACACTGCCAGCCCTAGCTCAGAGAGGAATTTTTTCTTGTTGAAAAAACCAAAGCTTTCTGTTTCTGTGTGCCCTGAGCAGCCAGAGGAGGCACGAGAAGCCAGTGTGGCTCCTACAAATAGAAATCGTTCCACTGTAAATCAGCTTGCTGAGTAGCAATTGACTTCTTTGTCTCTAGAGACATTTAATAAAGTACCCTGCAACCTCTTTGTCATCCATTAGTCACCAGATATTGGACATCCCATTTTAAAAGCACCATTTCTTTTTTTAAATATATAGCCTATGAAAGATCCATATTTTACCTCTTTTTGGATGGACATTTTAAAAGGATATTCTTACTTCCCAGCCTGGATTGAAAGTGCTAAGAAAATCCTGTTGCACATGACGAAAACATAAGTGCACATTTAGCAGGGACTTCACTTTCCTTATTTATTGCTAATAAGGCTTCTGCCTCCAGCCTATGCCAGAGGCCAGAGCATCCTTCAGAGCAGTTGCTGAAATCCAGCCTGCCCAAGGACTTGGGGAGAAATGGCATTGTGGAAAGTAGGAGGAACTGTTGTTTCCCTTCATATGATGTTTAACAAAACCTGTGAACTAAAAAGTAGATTCAAATTGATCTGTTGCTGAAATTCCTTAACCTGCATATCTTGAGGAGTAAGAGCATTGTCTTTCTTTGTCCCATTCACCACGAACTTCAGGCTCAGCCCATGCTGCAGGCAGACTGGAGCACGCCTCGCAGCAGACTCTACTCAAGGCAAGAATTGCCTAAGGTTGAACATGTCATTAATCTGAGCTTTGGAACAAAACAAAATAACAATCCAAGTCTATATGGAGACAGAGCAAAACGTGAAAATTAGAACCCTGGAAAGTCAAAAAAAGTCATGTAACAAATGCAAAGGACATGCATATATTTTCTTGCTTAGTCTTCTGATTCTCTAGTCAATGTCATGATTTCTGTGGGGTCTGACTAATAATTTTCGACATTGATAACGCTGCTGTTCTCACAACAAGGTACTGTTAAAATGGGTTTTTTATTAGAGGACATCTTGCACCACCGTGTAACTGGACCCCAGCTCCCTGTGAAACGTTCCATTTTTAGCTGTTCTGTCCGTAGGCTGATGACACCAGCATTTTCCTCCTGCACAAACTTCTTTCAGATTCCTTACTCTGCAACCCAGGGTACAACTTCAAAGATGTGTTTCCATGGCAGGGCAGGTGAAGACCTTGCTGACGCTTCGCAATCAGTGAAACATGGTTTTAGCTGCAGCTACGAACTCTGTGAAACAGTGAGTGTAGACAGGACTGCCTAAATGTCTGAGTGCCGAGGAATGCCTGAGTTGATTTCTGCACTTTCCTTTAAATAGCTTGATATTCACCGTGACAGAGTTTCATTTCTCTGGGGTGCTTTATTGCATGTCATTTATTGGCTTTCTGAGTTCAAGTTCTGTGACTGGTGTATTAATTTTATTTTTTGATTATATTCCCTCATTTTGTGTTCTGCAATCACATTAACTCAGCCTTCCCTGATCAATAGTAGCTGCAAACAACTTGCCTTTCACTGCACATACAAAACCTGCAATAATGGTCTTCAAGTCTTCATAGTTTCTTTAGTGGTGTTAAATTTATTATACCTTATTAGCACAGAAAAAAAGGATCAGGAAGTGACCCACTGCAGTAGAAGGCAAGTAGCAGATCTAGCCTCCACTTCTTTCAAAAAAAGTATCCTGTATTGAAATTTTAAAAATCAGTTTTACTCCAGAAATTTGTATCTGGAATATAATCATCAGCATAAACTATCGTAGCTTTTAAAATCCATGCAAGACCTCTCTGATTTCTTCAGCACATTACTGGTTACTCAGTTTCTTTCAGTAGTGGATGATGTCAAACTGCATTATGATGATGGTCCTTTCTGACCTTAAAAGTCAAAGCCAACTCTAGAAGGGCTTGATGGCCCCCAGTCCTTACCCACATGTGCAGAGAAGGGGGATGCGTGGCAAACCCCCTGCCCTGCTGCACCCATCCCTCCTGGGATGCTCCACGCAAGGACCAGTGCTGCAGCTGGGAGGGGCAGAGGAGAGGCAGTGCCTTGGACACAGAAAACCAGCAGTGGAAGGGCCACCATGTCCCACAGCACTGAGAGAAGCAGGGAAAGCAGGAGCCACATGGGGAGCCAGGAGGAGGGCACGGCCCGTCCTGCCCCACGGCTGCGCTGGGCCAGGCCGAGGAATGCTCGGCTTCTCCGGGGGGGCAACAGATTGCTCGTGTTATTGGCTGTAGACTTCAGGGTACGTCTTGCTCAGTTTATTTACAGCCATTGACTGAACAAGACTACTCATATGGGTAAAGCAAACAAGGCTTTGGCCTCCTGACAACTTTAAAGTCCTAGGATTTATGTTGCTTGCGTCCCTCAGAAATGTTTGCAAATGTTGACGCATACTCCTAGATTCTGACTCATAAAAATGCTGCTTGTGTTTTGGGGTTTCTTAGAAAAATATTTTTCAATGGCTTTCCACCCTTAAGGTCCATCTGAAATTCACAGTCCCAAGGCAGTAAAACAGCACTGCAGGTTTGGTTTAAACTGGCAAAAAGCAGGAAGCTGAGCTTCAGCCTGCTGCTCTCTCAACAGTAGGTGATTTTGAAGACGGCTTTGGTGTCAGCTCTGAATATCCCTTCTTGTACTGGTCCAATCAAGACTGACAGATTTCACTCTTTCACTTTGGCTTCCCAGCATTTAATTTTAGTAGCTGGAAAAAAAAAAAAAAAAAAAAAAGCTGGAAATTCCACTTTTAATGGATGTGTATGAGAACTGACAACTCAGGAGCAATTACAAATACATGCCGTACGCCATAAATCTGCGGGCACTCTTTATGAACTGGGGACTTTGGATCAGTGCAGTTTAATGGCCTCAAACATTCTTGTCTGCCAGTAAAAAAACACTTTGTCTCCAGCATGATGTATACCTAGAAAATATGCATATTTTTTAAGTGAGACTCTGAGTAGAATTGAACCCAACACCTTACTCCCTGAGAAGCCTGACCTCCTTCTTGAACTGTGGAATTTCAGGCTGGTCCCATGGAGCTGCCCGCTGCAGGGCATTCACAGAGGCTCTGTCGTGGTTTGGAGGCACTCTACTTTAAGCCAAAAGGCAAAAAAAGCATTTCCAAGGGGTGTGTTGAGGCCCAGATGGGTTTGTTTGCTTCCACTTGCCTCTCCTGCTACTTACGCTGAGTTCTGTTGTTATAAGTAGTACTAATTAAGATCACTATGACTGCAATGAAACACGACTCTGCGTTGCGTGCCATGCCATATGCTCCCAGGGGATTAGGTAAGGGTCTGTCCCAGCTCCTGTAACCATGCTGTCATGTCCTGCTCAGCACAGAGCTGCCATGGGGCTCCCACCCCTGTGCCTTTGCCTCCCCCCGCGCTGGGGATGGGGCAGCAGGGATGGGATGAGCTGGTGTGGGACATGCTCCTCTTTGTCTTGCAACTGCTAAAGAGATGCTGTAAGTATGAGCCAGCACGGGTATGATGGGCCTAATACTCCCAGCTAGAAGATGAGGGAAGGGGTTGGGCTGGACGGCGCAGGAAATCCAGAGCTTCAAGGGAGGCAGGAGAGTGTCCCAATGCCATGACCACCAGCCTGTGCTGCATTTTTGAGGAGGGGGTGAAGGCTTGGCTTCCGTTATAGCACATGCTGTTGTCACTTTTCAAGGTGAAGCTTCTCTGCCACTCTGCGTACGCCTCCCAAGTGATAATTGCAGTCTTCTCAGCCAAGGAGAGTCTCTCGATTCAATGTACTTTGTCCTGTAAAGCTGCTATTAAGCAAGACAAAATGGTGCACATCATATTGTGCAGCTTCTGTTCCAGCCACAGCTGACAACAGGACTGGGAGAAGGGAATTGGATCCTGATCTCCTATAGGACGGAGCAGCATTGCCGTGGCCCTTTTGAGCTCAGGGATGTAATTACAAAATGGGTCTATAAACAAAAATTCACCATTATGGAGCAAATAAAACCAAAGGGTAGTTAATCCAGGGATATATCACACATCAAATTAAATCTCACTTTGCCTGCAGTAATAACAGAAATAATTCATTAAGATAAACCTCTAGATTATGCACAGCATCTGGAGATAGAATTAAGACCTTAGCTGTGAGTGCATGTGCATGCACACTCCCTCCCCCCCCCAAAAAATGATACCAACATAAGAGGCAGTTTAAAGTCAACTGTTGAGCTTTTCACATCCATTTATTTCCGGTACTTACAGAGAAAACAAATGTGATTTCCGAAGAGAGCTGTCTCTGGAAGGGTGAGAAATTCCCACATCCTTTTTCTGCAGAGGAATGTAACACGAGGTGGGGGCCTCTGTGCAGAGCCAGGACCACTGACAAAAATGTTGATGTGCAACCTTGGAACCTGATCTGACTTCTTGTGAAGTCGGTGTGAGTTTTACTGTGTACTTCAGTAGGACCTGAAAGCGGTCCTTCCATGCACTCTGTCTCACCTGCAGAGTGGAAATAATAGAGGAAGAGAAGATGGCAGTGGGCTGAATATACATTCAGTCTGAATATATCTGAGAGAGGCCAGAGTCATACTGACCTGGCAGACGTGATCCTATCATGGACCAAGGACGGTCCAGGTGTTATTCTGCAGCCCACATTTAGCAATTTTCAGTATCTACCAGTGTGAAGCATTTCCTTCCTGTATCTTTCAGCAGTATTAAAGAGGGACAAACTGATTAAGGTTAGAATCATACCACAAAGTCTATAAAAATCTCAAACGGAAATGGGTACCAAAAAAATTGCTTATCCCTGTTGTGAGTTCTTTGGGACAGAAATTCTCTCCTCCATTCGTAGTTCAAGTGCAGATTCATTCTTATTACTCGGCACCATCTCTTACTACTATCAGGAATGTGCCACTGGAAGCTCTCAAATATTTCTGTTCTCAGTAGGATGTTATCATTGTTCACGTCTTTGCTCCAGACTTTGCCCTCTTGTCTTTCATTCATAAAAAAAAAGCTGAGCTCCTTAGGACATGCCCAAGGTGCCGTTGCCTGCTGTAAGAGAGCATACTGAAGAATATGCTCTGCCAGAAACAAATCTGCTTTTGGGAAGAAGATCTCATAGGGGATTTCTCAAGATCCAGACCAGCCCCGTTCTCATGAACCCATCAGCAAACTGTATGTAAAAGATTCTTACTGGTATAGTTGGCAGTGCAGAGATAAACCAGCTTTAAAAATCTCCTGAGAACGGGAGTAACTATTAACTTACAGAGAAGACACCTTCGAATAGGCTTAATCCATATTTTGCCTCTGGAAAAGACTCCTGGAAGGATCCTCTTCTCAGCCTGATGTCAAACATCACAGAGTTCTAATTTCGGGGAGAAGAATGTTCACTGGATTTGCCATAAATTTTGCTAGAAGAAAGTCTCAGAGGTCACCCAGTACCTTCAGCTATCCAAAAGCACAGTCAGCTTTCTGATGTTGTCCAGCTCAGTCTTCAAGACCTTCAGTGATGAACAATCTGTGACCTATTTCAGTGCTTCACAGCTGATGTTCAAACCTCCACCTCTCTCCTTGCTGCTCCCATTGCCTCTTATCCACTCTGGAGCCTAGGGTCATGAAAGGAGATGTGCTACAGGAAGCAGGAGAAAGGCCTACTAATATGAAAAAAGAAGATGCAGAGAGGAAAGGGATGAATTCTTCTCACGTTCATAACCAGGTCATGTTAGCTACAGCTCCAATCATTCTTGTTTTCCCCTGACATATCTCAGATTAATCTATATCATCCCTGAATCACAGTGCCCAAAACTCATTCCTCGGAAGGCAATGTTGCAAAAATAGATTTCCACCGCTTTAGCTGTCTTGCAAAAAGAAGCTGAAAGGGATGCTTAAAGATAAGAAATTCAAGAGCAATTTGTTTTGCATGAAACAGAATTAAAAGAATGTGAAAGAAATTGCATGTGAGTGCTGTGAAAAGAGATTTAAAATTGAGCTGTTTGCCTAAAACAAACAACAAGGCTCAGCTTCCATGTAGGCAAATTCTTGCAAGCCTTCCTATAGCTGTAAACAGCAGAAACCTAGGAAGAGCCGCTGTTCAGAAAGGTTTCCTCCAGTCTAAGCCATTGCCAGGCTAGGTGTTAGCCTGGCAATGAGTCTCCAAGTTAACTCAAAAATCAAACTTTGCAAATAAGGCTAAATCATGTATTTTAGCAGAGAAACACACACTTCCAGAAGGAGAGGCCGTACTTCAGTTCTAGATACGACCCTGATGGCTTTCAGGTTGGGATGTGAAACAAGCTGCCCACCAGGAGCAGGTAGGCTTCCAGAGCTGCACAGTCTGATTTCAGCTGATACACACAAAGTCAGTTCAGCCTGAAAATCAAAGAAGAAACCATGCTACAGACTTTTCACGCAGACCCCTGTTATTTTTTTATTTCATCTAGGATAGAAGAAAAACTACATAACCAGCTTCTTCCAGCATTATTTTTTGCTTCCAGTTCAGTTTGCTAGCAAAATCATGAAGTGCAAAAGCACGAGGAAAAGGAATTTAAAAAAAACTAATGGAATTGGGGTGGGTCTAGTTTAATACATGGGCTTGAGTCATTCCGTGTCGGAGTGTGGCAGGAAATACAAGCGAACAGGGCCAGATGAAATATCCATCTGGGTCTGGAGATGGATAAATCTTTGGTGAGGAAGGGAGTAATGGTGGTGATGTCACTTGGAAGGTAAAATAAGGAGAGATAGGGTGGACTGGTTGCTTTTCTCTTTCTGAGCTGAGAGACAGGTTTTGAGGTATCGCTTTGCCCTCCGTGTTCTCCAGTGGGTTTGTTACGGGGAGCCCTTGGTGCCATGTCCACGGAGCGTGTCCCATGGGCCAGGTCTGGCCATGTCGGCCGGCCCAGATGTGTGACCTGTATGCACAGATTTCTCTTCTAAGCCCATAACCAGAAACACCAGAGATTTGTCTCTTCCCTCAAAGAGGCCTTGCAGGATCAGAGATACCCCTGCATCCTGGCTCTTGGACTGAGTTTAAGAAAAGGTACTTGTTCCATTGCCTTCTGCTTATTAATACTCCTTCCTCTTTTTTTTTTTTTTTTTCCCCAGTTTCCTGTGTGTGCTGAAGCATTCAAATACCAGATTATTCCCCAAACGTTCCTCATTTGTTTATTCATCCATTCCTGTAACTGATTGCGTCTGTCAGGCAGTTCTGACAGTACCTTTCCGTGTGATCGTTCCCTTTGCTACGACGCCAGCTTCAGGGTACTGGTACTTAAGCCTCTTGTCCTCTGCAAGGTAACTGAGCTTCCACACTGAGTGCTGACACTTGGAGTTTTGAAACTATCACTTGCTTAATAACTCTACATCCGTCATTCTTGGATGAAGTCCATGGCAAACAGAATGTGAGAAAGTGAAAACTAATGAGCGTCTTCAAGAAAGGATAGGGAGCTTCTGTTATTTCATTTAGTCCTAAGAGTTTAACTTCTGGCACCTCCATCACATTTCCAAATGGTAACTAAAGGTTGTTACTTTTTCAAGTTGTGCTGTGTAGCACATTTCATCAATTAAAATGCACCCTCAATGTAAAATCACAACAGGGCCAGCCTGGCATGAAGGATGCTATCATGTCAATTTTTTTCTTTTTTTAATGGATACTTTTGTTTCAAATTGCTGCAATCTTTATAGACCAGATTTAAATGAAAGAAAACACAGATTTAAATATAGCCATGAAAGGAATACAACATGCGTTCATCTTAGAGTACTCTGCAATTTACGCTCCAAGTGGAACTAACTCTGCTTTGTGTGCTACAGTTTAGTGGTGTCTCCAGCGATCGTTATTTCCAGGGATCCTTATTAATTTTCTTTGCACTAAAAGGACATCAACATCTCCTTTATTATGTGGGATTTTGTGCAGTGACCCCCGGTGGGTCCAAAGTTTCCCGTCAGGTGAACGATGAAAGCGGTGGAACATAGTCCAATGTGCAGGTTACTGAGGTCACTACAACTTTAATCGGGTGACAAAAATTGAAACTGCAAGAGCATCAGTGTAGGCATTTTTGTGAGTAGTTTGACATGAAAAAGGAAGCCCTCTTTCTGACTGAGGAGAGCACTGATCTCCTTCCAGGTCCCCACCTATCTCCTTTAGACATTGTCTACCAGATTTATCCTGAAGGGAAATGAGGTCAAGCACCCTGCTCCATCCACTAGCAGCATTCTTTCTTGGTTTTGCCTCTCATTTGCTCAGGCTGAGCTTTGCATATTTTTGTTGCAGCTGACATCAGGTGACAAACTCATGAAAGGCTATACCTAATGAAAATGATAGATCACACACCTCCTGGCAGAGAAGGGAAGTGTATTGCTGTGTACCCAGATTAGACTTTGGCCTAAGGTTGGTTTGAGTCAGACTTCAACAGAAGTACGACTTTAGGCAACCCCTGCCTCTTCACAAGGGTGAAGGTCTCTTCAATCAGTCCCAGTTTGGTGCAGGCTCAGCTGTCTCATCTGGAAATGACATTAGGACCAAGGGCACTGATGGAAAAGACTTCCCCCCACTATCCAAAGGAAGTCTTCTCTGTGCTAGGGCACAAATGCAGACCTGAAACAATGTTCAAATCCCATGACACTCACAGCTCAGAGATTTTTTAGAAGCATTCTGAAAACAAACTTGATAATGCTCTGTGCTTTTGTTGTGTTTAAAGTCGTGGACATTTTGTTTGCTTTGTTTTTACATCAGAAAAAAATGGTATCGTGATGATTTCAGCTGGAAGAATGATCAATAGGAGAGGTGGGTCAGCCAGCTAAACAACCTCAAAGCTTGCTGATCTACGTGATAATTGTCATATAGCTGATCTGCGCCAGCTTATGCAAGCTAAGAGTATGGCCTTGCACTTCTATTTTAGTAAAGTTTAAGAAAGTTTCAGATCCTAATTTTGTGCTGCATTTTGCCATCTCTTTGGGTGAAGAGTAATCCTGCGCAGAAAAACAAAGCACTTCCAAAGCTGACTTACCTGAAAATTGCATTTTTTTTGCTAGAGGAAAAATTTTGCATGACCTCAGAGTCCCTGAATTTCCCAAGTGCACTGGGTTCAGATGAATACATAACTGAACCTCGGAGTCCATAAGCAGTGCCTGGAATGATTTGTATTCACAACCATTTTCCAGACCAAATGCAGGACCAAGATTTAGGGCTGATGGAACGAGGTGGGGACAGAAGTAGGTCAGACTTGGAACCCTGTTTTACCAGGCTGTGTGCTTCAGGACGGGTGAGTGTCTGTAGGACTAGTGACGATTTCTGTCTGAACCACTGCTTAAGATTTCCTCAACACGACGCACTGGTTCTATGTTCACAAGTCTGCTCAAGGGCTTGTGAAATAGATTTTTTGGGTTTATGTGCATGTCCTCCTTACTGCAAATACTGTGTGCTCAGGAAGAGAAAGAGCAATTTTTCCTATTGATCAAGCAAGTGAACAGCCATTCATTTAGCAGAATGTCTGTATGTTCTGTACAATTTAAATGCTGCCTATTCAGCTAGTCAAATATCTTTGTTCTGTGTCCAAGTAGGCATTTATTCATCACTGCATAGCACTGCAATTCAAAGGCTCAGATGTTTAAAGATATATATAGGCGATATTTGGGCTGCACTGGCATGCCGAAATGACTTGGACAGCGAAGTCCCATCATCTAAGTCCCTTTGCTAAGAGGAAATAGAAAGCTGTGTTCTGTTAGCTAACTTTCAGGCACCCCCATCACTTCTACTCTATCTCCTAGATGTTGAAAGGATTTATTTTCTGTAACCATCGCAAGCATATCTCACATGTATAGATGAACAGAACACAACAGAACACAACAGAGCAGAACAAAGATCAGCAAGTCCGAACGCCTGACCTCTTCAGGCTAACCAAAAGGTAAAGCATATTACTAAGGGCACTATCCAAATGTCTCTTGAAAATTGATGGGATGGGTGTGTCCAGAGACCTGGTATTTGCTGATACAGAACCAAAGCACTTATTTAATCAACACATACAAGAATTTGACTAAGAAGCTACAGCTGGCATGCTGCAGTTTATGCTAGTTGAACACATAATCATTTCAGTCTTACCTTGTGTTTCCCCATCTGTTTGTATCTGTTTGTTTCATCTATCTCATCTTCTACTCAAACAGCATGGACTGTTTGAGATGGGGACTCTCTTTCCACTGAGTTTGTACACTCCCAGGCTCAACAGAGCTCCAAATCTGCACCTGTGTGGAGAGATGATGACACTTGCTGTGGAAATGTTCCATGTTGTAGAAAGGGGCTATTTCCAGTGCTTCCACATGATGGATTTACTTGGAAATGTTCCTGTTATGTATTTAAGGCTGGACCTTTAGATCTTCCAGTCTGAGCTCTTGTATGCCACAGGCTGCAGACATTCATCTTTTTATTCCCAAGCAGAGGAGAGTGATGGATGTTCAGCCAGCGACTCCATTCTGGAAAGACATCCAGCCTCGTTGAGACAAGAGGAAGGGAAAAAGGATACTTTTCTTGACTCCACAATAGTTTGTTCCAGTGATCTGCTGCCATCACAGCTGGACGGCTTGTGCCTTGCTTCTAATTCTAGCAATCTCGTAGGGACAGGCCTCTGTCTCTGCTAGACAGTTGTAGCTTCCACAAGTTGAACAGTGATAGTCATAGTAATGAGTAGGCACCTCGTGACTATTTGTGATGTCTGCATCCAATGAGGCAGCGTTCCAAGTGACACAGGTGTTGATATCAAATTGAGAGTGGCTCAGTCTCTCTTGGCAATAATAAAAAAGCTGATGGTGGTCTTGCTTCATCAACATCTACTGTTAACTCTGGAACACCGTAAGTTTTCTTTGTTTTTATGCAGACAGACAGGAAGGACACCGACGTTCTGTAGTCGTGCCTTGTGTGACACCTATAACAGCACTGTACACACCTCAGAGCACAACTTCAAATTTAGCAGGGAATTAAGTTCTCTCTGGGCTCACTGTCACCACCTTTTTTGAAGTCATGCTGGCAAGGAGGTTTGAAAATCCTCACATTTGTATCACTTGGTTCCAAGGGCCTTTCATCTTGCTCTCATTGTGGCAGGGCTTTAACTTTTCACAAGGCTGACACACAGCCCAGCTTGCAGCAATTATTTCCTGAGTTTATTTGCAGCAGGGTTTAAAGCATCTCCAGAGGAGCTCCCTTCCCACAGAGCACCCCATAGATGTGACAGTGTGCTGCCTGCCTATAGGGCACATCAGCCCTGGTGCCATTTTTCTTTCTGGCCCTTTCTCCCCCCTTACAAGGTAGCAGCTTTGCCTGAAGAAGGCGCAGGGAGCACAGACACACGCTGCGGTACTATCTTCATGTGTGTGGTTTTTTGGAACCAGCTCAACATATGTGAAGGAGAGTTTAACCAGAAAGGAAATACAAGCAAAGTGGTTGCATCCTTTTGCAATCAACTATTTTCAAGGCTGGCCATCATCTGCTTAATGAGAAGACATTTTCCAGTTACCAATGAATAGTTTTATTTTACGTAATTGCAACCATTTCAGTATGGCAATTAAGATAGAATGTTACCTTTGGGATGGGATCAGTTAAAGGTTTGAAAATTGAATTTAGGATCATGATTAGTCTCTTTTACATTGCTTTAGTATTCCAAAATATATAATTGTATGATTCAACCTTTTTTCATACATATAGTAAATATAACCTTTCAGGGTTTCTTTTTAAGCAGAAACAGATTTTTAGAGGCCTACTGGTAACTAAAACCATAGCATAATGGGGAAAAAGGGTTTCCCTATTTAATTAGAGGAGATTTTAAACTTACAGTACATGAAAATGTTGAATTTAGTGTAATTGGTTGTCGGATTTCTTCAGAATTGAAATCATTATGCCCTGGCCATGTTCCAAGACATCCTTTCTTTATTTCTTTCTTCCTTTTTTTTTTTTTTTAAGTTACAATTCAAAACAGTGTGGAACAAGCTAAAATGTTGTAGTTGCTCGTGTAATGTCACCGAATCTGACTTCTGAATATAGACAAAGGACTTCATGTACTGAAGTGCTCCACTGGTGGAAAATTGATAGCAGCATGAGATATGCTATTGCAGGCTTTTTGTTCTACCTCCAAATTTGTGCTGACTAAAGTGCTTTTGTGCCTGCACAGGAAAAAAAAAAACTGTCTAGAGGAGGCTGGAAGCTTAAAACAAATGTGGCATGGAGGGCATAGATTCTTAAGCAGGACTGTGTGAATGTAGCTGGAGCTCACTAAATAACAGCCAAAGTGCTTTATTTTTGTCAATTACGATTTCCTGAAAGGGCATGAATCACAGGGAAAATGATCGAGCAGCAAAGAATAAAATTCTCTCCAAGAGCAGAAAAGTAAAATGAAATAGAAGAATTAAGCAGTGTTTCCTAACTCTTGTCAGTCCAGCTTGGAGTTATTGCCAGGTTTGTACACACCACAATCTATTCAAGCATTTCTGAGAGATAGGAACCAGAGATGCAGTGTGAATGCAAATTAAGCCCGCACTTTCTTCCAAGGCAGCTTGAAAAAGTCAGTGTGACTGTGGATATACGCCCCCTTCCTCCACCCTCCTTCCTCATATAAATAAATCAGCCAAACAGCACCATCGCCACTGCCCCCACACCCAAACTGGAGAGAAGAGGCCCAAATAAACACTGTGGATCCTGCGCAATTCACCTAACCTTGCGTTAGCGGCACCGGTGAAGTGTCTCACAACAGGAGCGTGCAGCAAATGGCCTTTGCTAGCACGTATTTTCAGGTGACTTTGCAGATCCCTGCACGGTGGGATTGCCACTGGAGAACCATGATGGCCCTGGGACAACCCCTTGCTCCAAGGAGTGCCTTTTGGGAATCTGGGCAATCCTAGTGGGGCCCTTTTCTGTTCCCATCGCAAGCAGGCAGAGGCAGGCGGCCCTGAGGAGCTGGTCCTTCCTTGCAAGACCACATGTGGGACTGTGACACTTTTGGTGCTCTGCTCTATATAGCATTTCCTTCCCTTCCTGCTCATTCCCCTGCCCTTGTCACGTGCCCATTTGCCTTCCTATTCCAAATTCAGGGAGTGTCTTCCCTCTCCATACATTTTCCCATTAGCCCAGGGTGTTATGCACTCTGTGTGGTGCTCAGCACCAGCACTGCCATAAGAAGAAAATCTTTTTTTTCTTAAGCACAAGGCTGGCTTCTTGCTCTGACCTGGCAGGGCTTTGCTTTGAATTTTCATGTGAATCACAAGGTGCAAGGTCACGTAGTTACAGACAAGGTCACTTCCACTCCCAGCAGCGACAGAGGGAATGAGTAACCTCCGAACCGCCCGCAGCACTTGGTCCTATTTATCTATATTTTTATTGGGGAATTCGTTCACCTCCAGCCTGATAAATTGAGCTGACATCCTGAGGGGTAACTAAGTGGCAGTTACAAAACAAATGGACCAATAGTCTATTTAGCCTAGTCAGTGTGATCAGAATATATCCTTCAAAATAAAATACTACTGGATGGGGTATGGGAGTCCTCCAGATGGCCAAGTGGATAGCTTTCTAAGGTCAGCATGAATATTTAAACAGTGTTTTTTACAGTGCAAGCATTAAAGGCACAAAGTTGGAGCTGCTCATGGTATCCATGGAACCCAGATCGCTTGCAAGGATACCCCTTTACTAGAGAAAGACAAAACAGCGAGGCTTATGTGATTATTGAAGTCTATCTCAAGTGTTTGTATTTATCTGTGTATTTTAATCATGCAGGTTTTTCTGCTGTGAGGTTTCTTCGTGCTGGCTTTGTGCTAGCCAACAATAAAGCACCAGCCATTTGCCACATTTGGAATTGGTACTGGAGGGACACGAATGGCAGCAAACTGTTAAAATCTCAGTGCTTACAGTGTTTTCATGAATGGTAGTACATTCCAGAATGGCTGCATTAGGCTGTGCAATACCTTTTGCAGACTCCTCAGTCATCACCACGTTTAGCTGACCCTGTGTAGCTGAGGCTTACAGTACTCAGGGGTATCATCACTGGGGATACTGTTCAAAACAAGGTATTTCCCAGTGTGTTTCCTACCGTGAAAAGATTTTGTCTCACTCCTTCCCCAGAAAGAAGCATGTGCAGAGGTCGTACTGAAGTTAGGAGCTCTGTAACAGCACATCCATTACCCTGGATTTTATACCCAGGTCATTACACTCCTCCTCCCCAAACAAGCGGTGTTTTTCACTTAGATGAGCTCCATTTCTTGCCTGCCAGGATGTTACTCCTGCATCCCCTGGGATCCTGACCCTGCGTCCTCACTCTCAACAACCTTCCCACTAGCAAGCACGTACCTGCTGTCACCCAAAGAATCTCCATTCTGAAAATAATCCTGCGTCCATTAATTCCTCCTTTGAAAGAGAAACACAATAAGAAGTGAGTTAATGCTATTACTAATCCAATAACTGCACACCCATCCTAAAATTATACAGCTGTAGTTTGCAGTCTCTGGGATGAAAGCTCCCAGGGGTTCACAGGCTGTTCCTAACAGGTCCATGAAAGGCAACTAGTAAAGCAGATTTATTCTCTGTAGGCTTAAATTCCGTATGCATGGATCTGCACCTCCAGTGGAAAATCTTGTGCGGCAGTCAGAGTTAAAGATTGAAACCTGTCTTCCAGCTATATGCAAGACTTGAATTCAAACTGGGTTTTTACATCAGTACACAACCTCATTCTAACAACCTGTCAGTGCAGGTCTTTTTTTTTTTTTTTTTTTTTTTTTTTTTTTTTTTTTTTTTTAACCTGTATTTTGTAATGAGGTCGTGCTGGGGTGTCAGCCCTGTATCCAAAGGCTTAGAGATGTTCTGAGTCCAGGTCAAAATGTTGTGCTGTTGCCTACAAACCAGCGTGGCCTTGGTTGCTGTATATCAGCGTGTTGATAAGAGGATCCTTTTGCAGCCAAGTGATTTGAACAATATGATTTAATCATTGTTAATAAGTAGGAGACTTGAATGAGATACGGGGTGCTGTGAGCCCAGGTTTTCTCATCATATGTTAGCACCAAAAAATGTTTACCAAAAAACATCGAGTTTATTATCTAACGATGATCATTACAATCTACATGTTGTTTCTTTGATCTTTTGAATAGTGCTTTTCTAAACAGACCTCTAGTGATTTCTTCTTTAATTTCCAGCTACCTTGCTGAGACTAAAACCCATGAGCTGTGCATTTTTTCAGTAAACATAGTGTTTTCTGTATTGTGAGATTTATTCCAGATCATAGTGCCCAGAGTTACTGCAAGATAACCGGAAAAGCAATTTCTTTCTTGCCTCCTTGCTTGCTTGCCTACTGTAGCAAAGACATGACAAATATGGTGAATTTAAACAGATATATTTTTTTCAGCAATCTCAGAAAGCTACTTCAGAAAAAGGCAGGCCTCTAGAAGGTCCTACGTAATATCTTTTCTGTCACCTGCTAGCTTGCTGGGTCGTTTGTCAACTTTGATGAGAATTAAGCCTCATTCAGAGTTTAATTTTTATGGCCTGGATGCTCAGCTTACAGCACTGGCCAGTGCATGGGGTGTGCTGGATGCACGTACCTGGCTGGGTAGCTGTGTGCACACCTGTGCGCTTAGAACCAGCCCAGGCACTTGGCAATACCTCGCTGGTATGCGCCTCTCATGTTGTGGGATGATGGAGTAGAGGAGGCAAAGGATTGCCCCACTTTCACTCTGTGTCGGCAGCAAAACTGAGTCCCGTCCTTTTGCCAACAGGGCCAGACACCGTCGGGATCTGCCAGTGAGCTCCATCCCTTTCCCTGACCCCGCTGCCCTGTGGCAGCCCCAGCACATCTCTGGCTGGGGCTGAGCACTCCTCAGCCCACAGATATCCTGGACCACAGATATCCCTGCTCCCCGCGCCAGCCCTGGGTGCTGCTCTGGGACTGGGACCATCTCTCCTGTTTTAGATGCTGATGAGCAACATCTGGGTCAGATTTAAATCTCCCTCATAGCCAAAATCTTCGCCAGCTCGTTTATCTGAAATAACTGGTTCTGTCCCAGGCTCCTGCCCATCTTCCCTTCTGTCCGTGGCAGAAAGTAAGAATAGAAACATCAGTAAAACACTCTCTAAAAGTTGTCAGAGAGGGCAGTTACATGTTTTAGTTAGTAAATATGATTACTTGTGGGAATTATTCCACTCAACCAAAGCAGCAAGGGGAAGGGCTGAATCCATCTGCCTGGTGCTCAGCTGAAGCGTACCTAAGCCAGATCAGCCTGTCACCCCCCTCATAGTGCAGGGTAAAATCAGGCCCTTGAAGGGAGCTAAATCGCATTCAGGAGGTGCACATTTCTCTCCGTGGGCTACCACAGGATATTAACACAACCACGATCCTCACAGAGGGTCTTACCTCAGGGTTTCCCCAGGGTGACTGAGGCCTGGCCAAAATGCCCACTGCGAGGGAGGAGCCAGGCGTGAGTTAGCTGGGCTGGGCCTCCTGAAGCGTGGGTGTGATGATTCCTAAACCAGTTGCTTCCCTGGGCTTTGTTTGTTTACGTAGGGTTGCATGAGCAGTCAGAGATCAATACTGAAGCTAAACAAAGTCGTGTTAAGTTTCCAAAGCAGCCGCGTGTCTGGCCTAGCTTCATGGCAGCTAGCAGCATTGGAGCCAGAAGTGTAGTGGCAAGTTCTCTGTTCCAAGCAGGAAGAACTGGGAGGTGATGAAATGAGTATTCGCCTGAGGCTCTGGAAAACTGGAGACAGATGACGGTGCATTGTATTAGGCAGGCGCTTGCTGAAGAGCATGCACTGATGGGTACTAGCAGCAGGACCCCGTGCTTTCATATCGCAGGGACAGCGAGTGGAAGTCATTATAAGCCAGATCTGTATAAAAATAACATGCAAAAAATGTTTTGGAGTGGCTACTTCTAGCAAGCTGGAGGGAGCAGTTGCCTTCCTGCAAACCAGGCACCTCCTGACCTACTTCTTGACAACAGCTGAAATCAAAGACCTTTTATGCTGCTGAAAGCCTTAAACTGGGAAGCTGTTCCAGCAAGCAAGACGTCCTGAGGCACTTCTCCTTGTCCCTTATATGTTCTTTCTAGCCTGTGGCTACTCATGGAAAGAAATGCCTTTCTACTTAGACACAGTTTGACTAATTAATCTATTCCATCTGTTCCTTCCTCCCAAAATGTAACCATGACACAGAAGTTTCCGAAACAGATTTGGTTCTCATATTGATAAACAGGTCACAGAAAAATGGGAGAGTGGGGAAAGGGGTGAAGGGAAACGTTGAGATTTTAGCTTTTCTTTCATTCCAGCTAGCTTCTGACTGGATTTCTTGCAGGTGCCTGATTTATGCAGTATGCTGCATACATCAGGGCAGTCAACAAACACATCTGAGATCATTCATGCACCTAGGTCAGAAAAGCTAATCACTGCTTGCAGGAAGGCCTCAGAAAGTGCAGGGTGTTAAAAGGGGGTTTTGTACCAGTTTCAGCACAGTGAAGTCACTTCTGTGGACATTTCATGTAACCTGTGAGTTTCCTATCAACAACCAAAATCTGCTTGTCTCTGACAGAGATTAGTGAACAGGAGCACCGTCTGATAAATTCCTTAAAACAGTGAGAAGAGACGGAGGGGTTAATTTTTAGAAGTTCAAAGTGCACCTGAGCTGCTTTGCTGAGGCTGGCCAGCCCACAGCTGCTGCAGGGCTGAATGCAGCACTGTGTTGCCAAGTGCAGGTTTGCTGCTAACAAGTCAGCCCTGCTGTTGTAGATCAAATGCCCTTTATCTGAACTGACAGCAGGTAACTGATCAAATATTACTGAGTTTGCCTTTAAAATTTAACCTGCAAGAGTTACGCTGCATCCTGTCGGATTTTATGTTTCATGACATAGTATGCCAGAACGAGGCAATACGGCACAGCATAATGCAACGTGACAGCTAAATTCAAAGGAAAAGACAGTTCTCCTGCAACAATTAAGCACTCCTGATACTCCGAGCTCAAGCGCAGTGCTTTGTGCTTCCTGCAGCCAGCCAGGTGTCATCCTGACAGGAATGTCACCTACAGAACTGCCAATATTTTTTGAACGTACAAAGCTAGTCTGCTGTCTGCAGGTTTCCTGAACTTGGTTGGGTTTCTACTGTAGGATAAGACAACTTGAATATGTTTTTTTTTTTTTTTTCTTCCCTAATGCCCTGCTTAGTTTCTCCTTTTGTGCAATGGAGTTGTGTCCATGTTCCTGCTCCAATGCAGAAGTACAATATTATTGATGATGTCCAAGCTTGAAAGGAACCATAGGAAAAAAATACACTCTCTAGCGAGGTAACTGTGCTCACTGCAGACTGTAATTTGGATAACCTTGACAACTAACACAATAAACAGTGCCGTGATTTTAAGTGAGGATGAGCTAGCATGTTAAAATCTCTCTGCCAAATCTAATACCAGCGCCAAGCCTTCCAGGTGTTTCATTGTGTTATCACACAGAACTAACATAATTTTTTCTTTCAGTTCTGAAGAGGTGGTCCAAAATGTTTAAACTACAGTAGTTGCAACATGTCAAAGAGGGAATTTATTATCTCAGCCCCAATAGGTCTTAATAAGCCTTACACAACTGTTTAGGCATTTATTCTATTAACGGCTGTTCATTCCAGTGGCTTCACCTGAATATTCATGATCTTATATTCCCAGTGCTTCAGTGTAGCAGCTGTTTGAAATCCACAGCAAATGTTCAAGAGAGTTCCACAAATATAAACACCCTCACAGCTGAATGTTTGGGGCCTGTGCATCACAGGGGAGAGACATGAAACATTTATGTGGAGTGATTTTTGGAGGACAGCATTTACAAAGCTTAAATAGTCCTTGCACATTTGGGAGCACTTCACTGTGATTGGGACATTACCATGGAGGACAAAGAGTCTGGAAGAGCCTACAGCCCACAAAGATGTTGTGCTTGCCTCTCTGCTGTAATTCAGCGTAACAGAGGATTCCTGCAAAATTCCAGATTCAGAATCAAACCCAGGCAACTGTCATCAAAGGTGTTTTTTTTTTTTTTCCTTGCCTCGCTGGCATGGGTTTGAATGAGGATGGAAATGGCACGCATAGAAAGGAGGTACCAAGGAGGTAAAAGGAAGCACTGTGCTCAGTTAAATAAGTTAAACTAAGCACACAAGGAAACATGTCAGTATACAATAAATCTTTAAAGTCTTGCAGTCACCTTTGCTCCTGTATGAACCAAGTGTCTAAGTCAGGACTCTACTTATGGAAACCATTTGTCTCATATTAAGTAGAAAACATGTTGTGATGGAGTCTAAGCAGATAAGACACTTTAATTAGCAGGCACATGGAGGACATAAAGAATTCAAGCTCCTCTCAGAGGAGTGGGGATGGGAAGCCGAGCTCTCTACCTGGCGTCCCATCTGTTCTGCTTCTGTCTGTGTGGCTGGCGTTTAGAAGTTGTCACCAGCTCAGGATTATCGGTGGTCTTTGCAAAATTAATGGCTGGATTTAGCCCACTTCTTTGAAGACAGGTGCTTTCCTGCAGGACAATGCTTTGAGGGCATGAGAGGACGATTTGCTCCGAGAAGATGGAGCAGAGGTGCAGGCAGAGGCATCGGCACTTACAACTGCTGCAGCAGAAGCAGTAGTCCTGCAGTTGAGGGCACTGTTCAGGGTCCTGTGAGACCAAGATCCCTGCTCCACAGATTTCCCCAGTTAAGAGAACTCTGATGCTGGGGGTGGTTTTCACAGTAGGAACTAGAGAATGGGACAGAAAAGGGAAGGAGGGCAGGATGCATCTCTAACTGCAGCGTCAAAACATTCCCCTCTCAGTTTGTGACAGAAGTCTATGTTTTTTTTTCTAGAGATTTCCCTGCTTCTCAAACCTGAGATCCACATATTGGCTGACGGACTTTCAATGGAATAAGGGGAAAAGAAAAAAAAAATGAAATTGGGCACACAGCAATAAAAATGGCTTCCCATCATCTGAACTGTTCAAACTGGAGGTTTTAGAGTGACTCAGTCCAGCCATTTTTCACTGGAGTTCCTTTAATACATTGGCAGATTTGACATAGCAGCAATATTAAATTACAGTTAATTGGACAGCTAAAATATAGTCAGGTTACAGTAAATGTTAGCCCAGACATTGGGAATACATTTATGCCTCTGTCTATCTATATACATTGTATACATAAACATACTTGTAATAGGATTAGCACCAGTTAGGAACTTCCATAAACTATTGAACACAACCATATCTTGCTTTTGTATAATTCAGAGAGAAGGAATTTCCTTTCAGAGACTATGTGACTATGCTGATTTCAGAAAAAAATAGAGTTCTAGTGTTTAAAGGCAACCTTACAACAGCCACGGGATTTTCAGTAGTATACTGGGGACGGCATTGTTCATATACAGACCTGATCTCTGTGAACAGTAACAGTTCCAGGCTAATAATGAAATAATCCATTTTTACTAGATGAAAGAAGGGGGATCAGAAAAGTAACTCGATCTGTGGGTAATAATGGTGCCAAAAGCTTATAATGGAAAATATCTGAAGAATCCGAGACTCTCTTTGAGAGATATGAATGATTTCTTTTTTCTTGCGAAAAGTGTATGAAGAACTTGAGAAGAAGTGCCTGAGTGAATTTTATGAGAAAAAGCTCTGTTTGGGGGAGAAAGCAGCCGGGTCGGGTTGCAGCCCAAATACAGCTCGCCCTGCGGAGCAGGAGGCACAGCTGAAAGATGCTCCAGTGCCTGCACTCGATGCACCCGCACATTGGCTTTTTTCTTTCGTCTTCTCTTCTAATTTTTTGTTCTGCAAAAAACAAAGTTTATAAATTAGCAGGAAAAAGTCACTGTGGCCGATTTTCCATCTGTTAACACAGCCCATAATTCATACTATAATGATCTTTCAGCAAAAAGAAAATATGGGGTGAAATCACTAAAATCAGCTGGAGACTTGCTGCTTGTTTCAGCAAGGTCAGGGTTCTGCCATTCCTGCCCAGCTGCCTTTCATTGAGCAGCTGAACTCCGTTTCATACAGAAACACCACTGGCCTGCAGTGGTCATTTTACCTCATTGTGCAAATACTCCTAACTCACATAACCAGACCTGAAAACATCTCAGCAGCTTCGCAGCTGAGAAGGGCTTGCATGAGTGGAAGTTATTAAACTACAGTTCTTGTTGCTTTCCTCCAGCTGTTTTCCTTGACTTCTGTGTACACAACAAGTTCAGGATGAATCAAAGTAAAATCAAGAGAGATTAAAGTATGTTTATGTCCAAACCCTCAAAATACAGCCACATGAAGGAGCATACAAACAGGACTCACCCAGCTCTGCATGCACAATTACCTAAATGTGCCTCTTGCAGTGCAGGCTGGGCTCACACGACAGAACACGTGGCTCAGGAAGACTCCGGGAGGCAGCAGCAGTTGTTTCTGAGACACAGCCATGATTAGTGACAGAACTAATGGTCTCATATAATAATTTTCTTTGAAGCTCTTTACAAAGGTAATGGGCCCAAATATTCCCATTTTCCAGCTGGGGAAGTTGAGGCTGTAGAGCTGTGCCTACTGGGTTCATAGCACAGCGGGCTCTCGACAGCACTGTGCCTGTGCCATCTGCCTGGATGAGGCAGAAATGGGAATGAGCAGGAACAATCGGAAAAGCAGGTTTAGGGTAGGCATAACGAGCCTCTTGTTTTTTCCTCCTATTAAAAACACCTTTATTTTCTGCAGTTTCATCTTTTGCATTGCAGGCACTGGCATGTCATCCAACTCCTGCTCTGTCCTCATGGGCATGTGTGTACTGGTCACTAGGAAGTAAATAATAACATCGGGGCACCTCGCTAGCACGTTAATTTACAGCGTATGGTGAAATGTAGCCCTTCTCTCTCTCTCTTTCGTACACACATAAAACCTCCCTGCTCTGTACGTGTGTGTGAGTGGATGTGTAATGCAGATAAATCATTGGATTTCAATGACTGCTGGGCTGAGATTGAAATAAGAAATAGCTTGTTGATTACTAAGGCGATTAAAAGGATCATCTTATTGATTCCCACCCAGCCAGGCACAGACCTCAATAATGAACATCGACTGGTTTAATAAGGGGAAAGGCAAGATTTACTGGACGCATGTGCTTTTCATTAGAGAGAGCTGAAAGGAAATAAAAAATGCTGACCTACCCAGTCATGGGCCATTGTGCCTCTTACTCTTACGAGTGCAGCCAGTACAGGAAAGTGGGTAATAGAAAGCAGTATGTGACTGCGCAGGGGCAATGCCTAATAAAATTACTGAAACTAAAGTAACAGAAATGAAATTATTTTCGTCCATCTTTTTTTTTGTGCTGTTTTCCATTCCCCTTGCTTAGAGTACACAAATTTGGATCCGGTCCTTTAACAATGGGAGCCAAGTATGCCTGAAAAAGTCAAAGGTGACGTTTTCCTCCCTCCTTAGATCCACTGGGACATACGAGCTTCCTTGAGGTAACCCATCTATCTAGGTTGATTCGAGGAGGAAATGATTATCTTAAAGATATGCTTAAGGTTGGAAAAAAGCATCCATTGGGTATTTGTGTTGCACGGGAGTCCAGACGTCGGTCCTATTTGTTCTTGTACCAATCAATGGCTCTGAAGGTCTCTTTCAGACTTTCATCTCTAAGTAAGTCCATACAGCAGGTATAGCTGCAGATACCGGCACACCTGTCATCAGCTGGTTTTAGAAGAACACTCGTAACTGTATTTTCACATAAGTCATACCTCAGATAATGTACACCCCTGGCAGAGGACTCGTGCGTGAACCTAACTCCTCAGATAGCATCCATCTCACCTACACCAGCGTGCATCCTCCAAACCCAGGGCAGGGAGGCTGGCGGAGTGCAGGAGCCAGGCTGTGCAGGAAAAAACTCGTTTCTGGGAGAGAGGAAGCAGGTTGCTGAGGATTAGAGACGTAGTGGGCTGCTGAGGGAGACAAGACTTTCAAATAAACACCCCTTCCTGTCACCCTCTGATTCACATAGCCTGCAGCGCTGCTGAATCACAGGGATTTCTACAAATAATCAAATACCTTGCATATCATGTATATGAAACATGATGTTCTTACTTGCCAGCCCCAAAGAGAGTATTCCTTTCTAAAGCAGTACAGTGTGTGTTTTCTTTGCCTGCTTACACAGTGAATGATGAGGAAATGATGAAATTTAGTATTGTGCTCACTTTTTTTTCTATATGAGGAGTGTAGGTTTTCTGAAGCCTTTAAAACCAGGAGAGGCCAAAGCCTCCTTAGATTATAAAGGCAGATGCAACCAACCCTAATGGGGTTGCTCAGGATCTTTCACCATGTGACACTTTAAGGAAAAGGACAGACCTACTTAGCAAATTAATTCTGCTTTAACTTGAGGAACTGGTACAGTATTCATAGATGAATCCATCTGTGCCCTCTGTGAGGAGCTCTCTGTCACTAAATCCTTTGGACATCACAGAAACTTGGTTGAGGTTTCCTTGCTAATGGCTTTGTTGATGACTGTTGGCAGTATCCTCCCTCCAGGCAGATGCTCCCAGCTCCCAGGAACTGCTGAGCTCCAAATCCAGCAAAAGCCAGTGACATCGATGTGACATTCAGGTGAGAGAGGCCACTGCTGAGGGCATGAAATAAGCCTCATAAGTGATATCTCATGGGGAGCTGAGGGCTGCTGCCCTGGTAGGGGCCATCAAACCCAAGAGCATCCAGTCCCGTTGCCGTGCAGCTCTGCAGCAGCACCTCCAAGCGTGGCTTCCCTCCTAGTTATGCTGTCTCCACTTCTGCCCAGGACAGGCTGACGGATGGCATGGATAAACGGCTGTAGCACAGCTCAGCCCATGACATGAACGTTGTTTTGGTAGCTTTGAAACACTGCCAGCGCACATAGCCTCTGAGGTGCTAATAAAAAGCAATACAAAGTGATACAAAGCCCTTTGTGGGCACCTTTCTGCTTACGAGTGCCCTATTTAAATCCAGCTCATGGTTGAGTCAGAAATGAAATGCAGCTGAAGGGCTCCAGAAGCACTGAGAAAGGATTTCAGCCCAGAAGAAATGGCCAGGCTTCCAGGCACACCAGCCATCTGTCTGGTACTGCTGGCCAAAACCGACCAGAGCTCTGCCAAAAGGGGCAGGGGTGTCTCGCCTCGAGTCCTACCACCTTCAGCCCTTTCCTGGAAATCAAAGACGTGTTTCTAGTTACTCACAATCTAGTGATTTAGGAAATGTTGGATACTGTGCTGTAGACTGAAAAAAATAACTCATTGTCCAAGGAGGAATCTTCCCAGGACTGATTTCCCCCCTCTGCCTGCTTCCAGCCAGGGGGTACCGGCAGTCTGAGCTTCCCCTTCCAAAGCTGGCATTGCCAGCTTCCAGCTGAGGTCAGAGTTAAGGTTTGTTCCCCTTGCCAGAGGAATTTGGGCTTGTGTTACATTTCTTCGATCCTGGAAATGCAAAGGAGTTTCTTGTGGAGGCTGTTTTTCGGTGTGATCGCTTGCTATAATGTGTGGGCACAAAGGGGTGTCCAAAAGCTCTCCTTAGCCAAATATTTCCCTGCATTTTAAGATTTGCATGAGTGGGTTTTGTACTTAAGCAGCCTTTAATGTATTCAAAAAAAGGTTTGGTTGGTGGGTTACATAATAGTGTTGAATCTGACCCAGACGTGTTGTCACAGCACTGCTGTCAGATAGATAGTGAGCTGTCAGATGGAAATATTCGCTAGTAATCTAGGTTATTGGGCCCCTTCCTTCAGAAGCGCACCCAGCCGAAAAGCAGCAGTGTTAGGAGCTGGAATTACGGGATTCTGCAAGGGGGCTAAATACTCTTCTCAAATCACTCAAAGGGAAAAATTTCAAGTGAGCTATGTTCTTTCCCAGGATCAGTTTCCAGCTGATTTATTTTTTCACTGTTCTTCGTGGGCTAGAGCATGGTTAGAGGTCTTAACTTCATAGATAGGTCAAAATTTTCTAGGTATTTACCAGAAATGTGCTGAAATAGGAAGTAAAAGGATTCAAGGACTTAGGTTGTCTGCAGTCAGCCTTAACAGCACATAAAGCACTACACCATCAGGCACTGTCGTTACATAGTTGATCTCTAATTAAAACTTTGAATACAGAGACCAGATAAAGTGCTGACCTTTTCCACTGAGAACAGACGAAATGTTCTTTGTTGCTAAAGATGCAGTAGATATCTTTAATCTTGCTCATTCCAGAACTTTTTTAG
The DNA here is from genome assembly GCA_013399715.1 of Alectura lathami. Taxonomy (NCBI): domain Eukaryota; kingdom Metazoa; phylum Chordata; class Aves; order Galliformes; family Megapodiidae; genus Alectura; species Alectura lathami. Next base: position 302,240 of record VXAV01007557.1, read on the forward strand.
AAAGGTTCTCCTACAGAGTCATTGATAGGAGAAGCAATTAGCTATAAAAAGCATTTTATACCATATGATGACACTTGTGTACATTTGAAAACATTTTATTGCAGAGTTCTTAGTTACTAAAGCCTGTTTTTTTATTTTGCACAATCTTCCTTTTTAAATCAGTTTGGGTATCAGAGACCAAAAATACTAAGACTGTCTTGGAGAATATTTCTCAGTTAATGAATTTAACGGCTTCATGTGTGAATCTTGCCACTTTGCCATGGCTAGTCTCTATTCCATAATACAATGATCCTAGAGGGCTGTGACTGCTGCAATGCATACCACATAACGTATCTGCTATCAGTATTCTCATTACAGGGGGAGAGAGAAGTGAGATTGGAAAGTGAGAGCAGAACTGGTCAGATCAAAGAAGAAGGGAAACAGTGAGAAGTAAAAAAAGAAGTCTGTGGAAAACCTATACTAACAGGACCTTGAATTCTTCCAAGCTTAAAGTGACACAGGTAGAAAAATGACTTAATTTCTGCCCTATCAAAAGACTTCAGTTCTTTGATCAGAGAAGACAGAGGTTGGAAAAGGAAGTCAGTTTGTTAAGAAGATAAGGCATCTGTAGAAAATATCAGTCTGAACCCAGGAAACATGTGCTTATCCTTGTCTGGGGTGATCTCCTCCATTTCAGTTCCTCGGGGCACGGGCTGTGGTCAGCGCTCCTGAGTCGTTCCGGCTGCACTTAATGTTCTTTGCGCCAGCTTCAAGGGGTAGCAGCTCTGAGCTTGCGCAGACAGGCACGGGGCTCTCTCCTGTTACGCACATCACTGACACTGGCCATTCTGAACAGTTTAGCCAAAACTCTTTGTCTGAAGCTTTTAGATGACTGCACTGAGGGCTTGGACAATTCCCTGAAGGCAGAGAAAGGTCCCAAGCCTCCCACCAGCGCTGTGTTGAAAGGACTCCAGGAGGTCCCTCCTGACAGCCATCGGTTCTGTTTCACATTTGTACGTATACATCTGTCTGAGCTTTGTTTCAGCTTGGTGCTACTTCTTTTTATTACATATGGGGAACCTGACCCCACCTATAACAGTGAGCTTGATTGCTCTGTGTTGGTTTTGCTCGCACGCAGCTGAGATCATAGGAATTAAACATGCTCTCTGGTATCTTCTTTTGCACAGAAGGAATAACAGAAGCTTTGCCTGAGACATTCAGCCCCTTCTCTGCCATGTTTTCCTGGTTGTCCTCAGCCTGGGTACCACCAAAGGCCATTTTGCTGACCCAGGTGTACGGACTGACTTAGGGAATGGGGAAAGGTGAGGCGCCAGCATCACAGCAGCTCTCTCCTCTGGAGCATCCCCAGCTTACACCACTCAGTTCATTTCTCAGCACCTCACTCCTATGAAATTTGCTTTGAATTATTCCAGGCAGGATGGGCTGACACTGGCCCTCACTTAGGAGATTCAAATTCATCTTTCTCTCTTTAAAAATACTGCAGGGCAGAACTGATTATAAATGGTCGAGACCACTTGCGCCAGATAATTGACTGGGAACTGAGCAGTCTCTCTGAGGACTCATCTCCCTGGGCAGCAGCGTGCTGTCATGAAATGAAGGATTTGCAGATCTGCTGCACTCTGGTCTCAGCAGCGTATGCAGGGCCGTGGTGTGGGACAGGCTGTGTCCCCGTGAGGATGAGGCCTCCTGCCCTGGGCTGGGAAATGGGCAGCATCTGAGCTGCAGCACAGAAGCCTGCATGGAAGGTGGAGCAGGCTGGGGTCCTGCCACCAGCTGCAGTTCTATTAATGGCACAGGGACCACAAATCTGCAGATGAGAGTGTGCTCGCTGTTTTCACAACGTTACCAAAGAGAACAAAAAGGGGAAAAAAATAATTTAAAAAAAGGGTCTATACATCCCCCAGTCTGGGGAAGATAAGTTAGTGTGAAAAGTCGTGAGGAGCCTGACAGGAAAGAGTTAATTGTGCCATTTTTCAGCGAGGAAAAACAGCTTTAGGTTTTTCTATTGTCTGCAGGTTTTTCTCCGTGAGAACAGAAGGTTGGGCACAAGGTGAACTGTCAGGAGGAAAAATCGAGGGAATCATAGAGAAGATGGGCCTTGTACATAATTGATCTGACAGAGTGCTGCCCACTCCATCATTGTGGCTGAAATATGCTTGGCCTCCTGTGCAGTAATGCATGTGAGTTTAGCAGCGTAAGGCTTGGTCTGTTAGGGAGTTTGTTTAATCAGGAATGTTCCCATCCCTGCCAGCACCAACCGTCCCCTAGAAATCACCAAATGTGGGCTCTAGCTGGAAGAAAAAATCCTGCCTTGCTAAACACTTCCGACAGCACGTAAAAGTGGCTTCAGGTAAAATCAGGGCTTTTAGAAGTAAGAGCAACATTTGCATTGCCTCCAACTAGGCCAGCGTTACACTGTGCTCCCCACTGTTTCTCCCCATCAGATTGCTTTTTCCTTTTGTAACCCTTGCAGTGGGAGATGTTTCCACCTCACTGAAGTGTCTCACAGCTAGCCTGTGGTCATCATAACTCCCTGTGGGTGCAGCACAAAATGTCTCTGAGGATTTGGTGTTTCAAACCTGGGGCATTACTACAGCTGCTAAATAATCATAGTTTTGTTCCTGGCAGATAAAGAGGCAGAGAGAGCTTAAAAGACCAAGGTACACCAAGATACAAGTTCTGATAAAAGCTGCGGTTTCCAAACACAACCAGTGATTGTGTTTGAAAGCCTCTGGGTGGTCCAAGTCTGCAGACCTGTTCGAGAGACCTCTGTCGTGCCTTGCTTTGAAGCATTGACAAGGGGTGGGTGAGTGCAGCAAACTGCCTGAGCGGTGCTGAGAGCTCCCAGAGCCCAGAGAGCTCCCGGAGCCCAGAGAGCTCCCGGAGCCCAGCGGCTCAGTGGGGCTGAGCTGCTGCCAGCTGAGGCTGCGTAGGGGACGCAGACCTCACTCCTACTCTCAGCGTGAAGAGCGCTGGGGGGACCTCACTGCTGTCCCCTGCACCGTGACCTCTGCCACCTTCTGCTAACACGAGTGCTGGATATTATCATTTACATCCCGTTGGATAAATCAAGCCAGCCACATGCCAACACTACAGCAGGGTCACCACAAGCAATTTTCTAATAACCATGCTGACATCATCAGAAAATTTGTTTCAATCCTTACTATTTCCAGCTAAAAAAATCCATCATAATTATGAAAATGACTCGTATCAGACCCTGGAATAATCTTTCCATAAATTATCACTACTGATGTTTAAACTGATTGCGATTTATTTTACCCCTCAGATTTTGCCTCTGGCTAATGTTGTTGAGAGCTGTGATCTCCAAACTCAGTAATATTGGATAAAAACATTTGACCAAAAAGGGGTTAATGATTTCCATGCAGGGTAAAGCAATGAGGAATTAGTGCTCCGGAGTGTAGAACGTTCACTTTTACAGTAGGTGGTGTTCTTGTTACACTTTCATACATGCCTGGCTAATTAACTGTCTTAAAGACCACATCATTAAATTATTTCCCCCGCTTAAAACACTGCAATGTTTAATGTACCCCAGCAATTCAATTACATCTAGAACAATATCCTAAGGACGAACTGCTGCAGGGTGGCTTTTAGAGGAAGTTCTGTGCGTTACCTCAAATGCAGGTAAATAGCTATAAATTCCAAAATAGCTATTTGAACAAAAAAGATCTTCCACAAAAACTTGTAAATTAAGCTATTTAATGTAGTCTGGATAACTGATTTTCCCTTTACTCTTTTTAGTAGACGTTCATTCAAAAACTCTAAAGTTTTATTTTTCTTTCAATACTTGTTAAAATCTGCCCATTCCATCTCATGGTATATTTTTGTTGTTGCCTAATCTTCCTTTGCTGTTGCACATTCCCTTATCTTAAGGAATAAAGCACAGTGAGATTTCATTACTTATAACATCCTGGAAGACAGCATTGGGTCCTGAAGGTGTATTTTGCTAGGGGGTAAATACGCAAAGGTCTTGAATATGCTTTTTGAAAAAAGCTCACAGTAATTTATCAGAAGAAAAGTGGGCCGCATTCTGGCTCCACCATCCTCCACACCAGCATCACTTCCAGGCACCAGCGATGCATCTCCCCGTGGCAGAATGGGTGCAAGGCCAGCAGTGAGCCCTGCTCGAAGGATGCTGCAGTTGCTGGAGCAGCAGGAGCTGCAGAGATGTCCTCTGTGCGCTGGGGACACACGCTGCTGGCTGCCAAGGGTAGGAGCAGTTTCAGCAGCAGAAGCTTATGTCACTGGCATAGCGCACCTCGTCTGCTGGATGTACAGAAAAACAGGGGTAAAAGCAACTGGAAGAGTAACTCCAACTGCGCACGAGTCCAAAAAGCAATTGCCAGCCTCTCCTCTACCACCTTTGTGTGGTGTTTGAAGAAACAGTGATCCCTAATGTCAGGGAAAGAAGCTTCTGAAACAGAGTCTTTTACTCTCAACACACACACAGATTAATCAAATTAGTGTTCAAATAGTTGTGAGGCACCCTTCAGGACAGAAGACAGCTTACTGTTCAGATGGGACCCTGCTAAAATGCACATCTGTAGTCCAATAATTTGGGTGGAGTTCACCTTCAGCTCCTTTCGGTCCAGTGGCAGTGCCAGCCATCCGAATAGCTTTGATGCCAATCTGTTTGTGGGAGCTGCTGTTTCCTGCCCAAAACCTATCTCACTTTCTAAAGCACTCTGCCAAGCTGTCTGAGAGTAAATGTGATCTCCTAGGCACCCTCGCTCAGGTAGCAAACCACAGCACGGATGTGTGGGAACCAAACCCACACAGAGAAGCCACAGCTCAGAATGAAAACAAGATAACCACGTAATACTGAAAAGGCGTCACTGAGGGCAGGAGAGGTGTGTTAGCACATCGAAGAGGGTCGTTAATTTAATGTTTGGGGGAAGAACATCACAGGGTAGTTCCTTTATCTTGTCTTATCTTAATCGTACCTTATCATGTTCATATCCAGTGTAACATGACAGTTGTCCCTTTGAATGAGTGAGAAGTTAGCTCCAGTCAGACATAGTTCCTACTTGCCACCCTGTATTCAATCAGGCAACAAAAAATGCCGTCAGCATCTGGCGATGCAGCCCCATTTTCCTGCTGGGTGCCATCCCATGGGTAGATGTGTCATTACAGTGTAATGGGGGGACTCTGCTGTGGTCCTGTGGTGGGCACTCGTGGTGGTGGAATGTGGGGACATCCTTGTGCTCGTGAAAAACAGCATCTGGAAGCAAGCTGGTGGCACCAAAAGCTCGTCCTCTTCTTCCCAAACTGTTGGGCTCTTCTTCATCTTTTCTGTTGGGCTGAATGCGGTCTTTAGGAGATAAACTGACTGCTCCCAGCTTAGGGAAATGAGAAGGAGCTGCAGTGTCTGTAGGAGGCTGTGAGTTTAGGATTTTAGCATGGAAGCATCAAGTTGTTCCTAGTGCAATGGGAAAGCCTTGTCAGATGTTAAATGGCTGAAGTTAGAGGGTACTTAGTGCCAGGATTTTGGTTGATTTCAGCTATAAAGAATTCCCTCACCATGAGGAAAGAGCTCATGCACAGGCAATTTCTACAAGTAGTGGCTGCACTGCAGATCCCATGGGGACTTGTTTTATGGCCAGTATTTCAGAGCATGCGGCTTCTTGCAGCTTGGTGGTGGGTGAAGCGATCTCCTTATGTGAGTCTACGAGGTCTGTGATCCAGCTGAGTGCTGTTACGTGAGTACTGCTTGAATATTTTCCAGCTGCACTTGCCTGTACCTCTGTATCAGCTGCCAGAGAAGGAGCCCCATCCACCTCCTCCCAACCCTGGCTGCTCCTGCAGCTCGTGCTTCGCGATCGTTCACCCTCGCAGACATTCAGTGAACCCAGCCAAGGAAACGGGTTGCCAGAAAATCAGGCATTTAAAAATAAAAGGGTTAATTTTCGCTGAGATCAGTTTTCTGATCTCTCACTGCATGGTCAGAGAAACACCTGTGCTGGCACACGGGGAGGGAGCAGGAGTGACCATCTGGAGAGCATGGGGACAGGAAACCCATTTGGGCTGCAGAGCAGGCTTCTGCCAGCTTAACTAGGCATGGCGCGGTGGTGTTAATCAAGACCTGGAAACAGGCCTCCAGGCAAACGTAGCGTGCCATCCACAGGATTAACCGCGGGATGAAATACATCGCTGCCCATGTGATGGCCCAGAAGTCCTTAAAACGTAGGTCTGCACTGAGATACCCATCATGCAATGTTAAGGATGTTGTCAATGACATTACAGGGAGCTGCAGGTGAAATTCCGGTTTTGCCATGGAATTCACTGCAATGGAAGTTCCATTTTTGTGATGAAATACGTAGGTCTTGGCTGTGTTAATTCACACTAAGCATGTCAGAACACAAATATACACCAAGGCATCAACAGGTATCTGTATGGTTTCTAAAATGCATGCAGCATGATCCATTTGTACCCTGCTTAAACCTATGCTGAAGGTTTTTGGTTAGGTCTGTGCTCTGCTGGTGGGTTCTGCCGTGATGCACTAGGTGCAGACATCTGTTGCCATCGTGACTACATTTAAAGCCTGTGCATAGGCATGCCATATAATGTGCTGCCTAGTCTTGCATTTTCTTTCTTTCAAATTATTCTTCATAATTTTAATTTGTTTTAATACATTTATTTATGTTCCAATCACTTATTTAGCATTTTATTCCAATTTTTTGCCATCGTATACTTAGGCAAATCTTTTTTTATTAACCTTCAGTTTCTGGATCTGTTGTGCAAATAAATTGCAAATGTCAAGCTCACTTCTTTTCTCAAGAGTTTCCTAAACCCTAACTAGCTCAACAAGTCACATGTAACAGAAAACACACTGCACGAACTGTAAAACATATGCATGCAAAACAATCTTATTTCTAATGTAGCTCTGTTTTGTGCACTTATTCCCTTGAAGCAGTAAAGAAACTGTTTCTTGTAGTAAGATACACTCTGACAGTAGCATTTTTTGTTTAATACTTCTCCCATTCCTCCTTGAAGAGTCTGATCCTTAGAAAATTGGAGAATGTGGTTGCCACGTATGTTGAAGCCTTTGAGATCTCAGTTAGGCTTCGGACTCCTGTTGACCCAGGCATCATATACCTGGGCTCTGATGTGTCCCAATAACATGGGTATCACTCGGAATGACTCATAAACTGCTTTAGGAAACAGTTTGCTGATTTTGAACCCTCATTTTTACAACTCAGCTGAATAACCCAAAAGGAGTTTCCAGAGCTCTTTAAAAACTGCTGCTGTGAAATACCTTTAAATTAGAGCAGAGCACACTGCATTCTGAAAAATAATTCTCCACATGGGTCAGTTCAAGTGATTAGGCTCTGGCTGTCCCCTGGATATCCCCCTGACTGAGAACCTGCTGCAAATAGACATCCTCACAGCAGCAAAATCACTGATAGAAGTCCTGCAGGTAACAAATGTAACTAAAACTCCCCCAATTCAATGAACTTTGTCTTGTATTTGTCTTGCTGTTCCCTTTACAATCCACACACCAGGCCCCGAGAAGCACTGCTCTGAGCCAAACCAGTGTCTGTACCAACAGAGGGCAGTGGAAAAATGGCTTCAGGCTGGGGGGTTCCTGCCCTGAATGTTCTCTCTCAGGACTGGCATCACCATCAGGAGGAGCTGAGGATGTGGTGCTCCACAGCACCAAACGCTGTGTAACAACAGCTTGGTGTCGATGAGATCAGCTGTGCTTTGAGCTGTACATTTATTTAAAGTTGCTGTAAATATGCTGGGCTGTGTACTGCAGAAAATAGGCTTGCTGGGATTAGAAAATAGGCAGCAAAGCCAACACGCACTGCATTTGCACCTAACTAAATGAGTATCTCAGTTTCATTTCTGACTTGAACCTACAACAGAAGGTTACAATAGTTTCACAACGCTAATTTTATTTTAGATGCTTATGAGAGAGATGTAAGGAGGTGCTGGAACACCCCCATTCCTAATTTGCAGTTATAATTATTTTGTAATAAACATAGTTCTGCAAAGAACTCTTTGAGTGACAGAGCTGTAGACCAGAACTTCTCTTCTTTACACGCATTAAGGGGTCAGTAGGAACCCTGCAGGAACCCCACGCTGACCTCAGCAACCGCCTTCACCTTCTGCCTGTGCTGTGCAGGGCCTACCCCTCCAGGATCCGTTTGGACTTTGGCTTCTCCTGTCACTCCCACAGGTCCAGAACTGCAGCTTTGAAACCAGCGTAGCCACAGATCTCCTTAGACCCCTGAGTCAGTTCTTGCTCTTCCCTAAACAGCTGGGAAAAATTTGCTTCTTGCAACCCGCGCCAGCGTTCCTCTGGCATCAGCAAGGTAAAGGGCCACCTATCCCATCAGAAGTGCTGCTGGCCTTCACAGCAATGCTTCCAATGCCTCGCAGTAGGTCTGTACAGCTAAATTCATGTAAAGACCGGTCAGTGCTCTAGGGCAGTATTTTACCAATTTTACTGATTTATTGCCGATTGTTAAACTCATATAACTAATAGACATAGTCAGAAACCAAGACCTGGCATCTTATTTTCTGCCTCCTCTCTCTCTGTGAGCCCCCACTCTCCTGCCTTGTGCTATCCAAAGGGATGATCATGCTCTCTCTCAGTCTTCCTAAGAGCAGGGAAGATTTTCTTTGCTATCAAAACGATGCCATGGGGTGAACGCGCAGTGTGAGCCTCACAGCCCTGTCACTTAGAGAGCTCAGCAGTCCCGTGTTCTCCTAACGATCCTGTCACAGCCAATTCATGCAGCACCATCCAGGGGGTCCAGCTGCCGTGTTTCATTGCCTCTGTGAAAGGAGAGAATGGAGACAGCTGCTGCCGAGGCTCTGAGTCTGATTTCTCCTGGTGCTGCACCAGTTCAAATGAGCATCGTGTTGTTAACTTGTTTGGAATAAGAAGACTCTGCTTCAGAGAGTCAAAATATGTCAATAACCCACGTCAGTGTAACGGTTCTGTTGTACCTGAGGGCACAGCACTGCACTGGATTTTAGGCCCTTTGGTGAGACTTCATGTGGGCAAACTTCTTGCCAAATCTGCACCTGAGCATGCTGAGCACTTTGCAGATCTGTGCAGATCGCTGTTCAGCGTAGGCAGCAAATACACTGGTCAGTGTAAGGAATAAAATAGGCAGGTGTGTGTGCTCATATGCGTATTTTGCACCAAAGCTTCACATACTGTAAATTTCTACGATTTTGCTGCAGATCACAATGATTTCACAAAATGATCTGAATGTGGTGTGTACAACTAGCCTGACAACTCAAACCAAACTCATTTGTCACCTCTGTGTGGGTGTAGCGAGGATGTCCAAGGCAGCCTGGGCAGAACCTCCTACCACCTCCTGTTCTCTTTGCAGCTCTTTTGCAGGCCAGTTCAATGCACTCTGACAGAAACGTGAAGCTGTGCTTGAGCAGCGCCAGCAGATTGCGTTACCCTGCCTGGCTGTACAGAAATCACACGTTTCTCTCTGCCTGCAGTCCCGTAGGCCACAGCTAAGGTCAGCAGAGAACAGAAAGGATACTCTGTGATTCAACATTCAGACAGTTATCAACTCATAAATCTCGGTCCGGCTGTAACCACGGAGCACGGGGCAGTACAGTCCCATACGCACAGAGATGCCTTCAGGAAAAAAAAAAAAAAAAAAAGGCAAAACTATGCATAAGACAAAGGCTGTGTTTAGCACGTGGCAAACCAGACACGTGTTTTCCAAACTTTTTATTTTTCTGTTTTGCAGTCTTCATTTTCTGTGTATCTAGGCGGGAATAGAAGGCTGTGTCACCACATTGAATTATATAAAGCAGTTAGCTAGGAGTAATGATCATAAGCAGAATCACTTAAAGAACAACATTGAAATGTTTTTCATACTGAAAATAAATGACTCACTCCTTTGTATTTGGCAGCTTGAAATGGGACCTCTTTCCTTAATGACATTCCTTCTCTGCAGCGTGCTTATATTCATTTGCTGTTGTGCATTTGTTCATAGCACCCGTCACACTTGGCACTTACGGTCCATACTGCCTTTAATTCAACAACTTTATGAACACAGTTAATTAAAGCAAACAGTATCCTTAGGAGGCTTAATGTTTGTACCCATTTTTCAGAGCAGAAGACTAGGAAGGGTTAAGTTTCTTGGGGAAAAACAAAATAACAACACAAAAAGCCTACTGCATATCAGAGGTGAATTCCAATGTTCAGCAGGGTTTTGTTCCTCCTCCTCTGTCACCAGAGCTGATGTCAGCACGGCATGTACCATGCAGGATTTCTGTCACATGAGATTCAGGGTTTCTGTCACAAAGAAACATTTGGGATTTTGGCCCTGATCTGGGCTTGAACCCTTATCCTCACACTCATCTGGATTCTTTGTCTAAACTTCACGGGAGCATGACATTTAGCAGTTGAAGTTGTAGCTACTCTGCAGGACAATCTCCTCTGCAACATCTGGATCTCTGTATGCTTCTTGCAGGCTCTTCCCCAAATTGATGCTGGAGCTGCTGGAAACATTCTAGCCTCACTTGCATTCACTCAACGTCTCTGTTAGGTGATGCCATTTATTCTTCTCTTCTAGCTGCTACTCCTATGTTGGTGCAAGGTATTAGCAGGGTAGGGACACCGCGGAATCAAACTCTACAGAAAGAAAGTCCTCAGGGAACCTCCCAGTAAACCTGCAAACAGCTGGGTCTGTCTGGAAGAATCTCGAGCAGAAACATTTCCCCAAGGCTTCCCTCATGCCCTGTTGCAGAGAGCCCTCCACGCTTGTTCGCAGCGAGATGTACCAGTTTGGGGGTAATTCATTCAACAACTGTCAGATCTTCCTAACTGCTTTATAGCTTGTCCTCCCCAAGCATTCTTTCAGTAATCCCTATACCAAAACGGAACCAAATGTGTGTTTATGTAAAACAGTCCATGCTATATGCAGCCTGTGCTTTTTGCATGACCTTTAGTGCAAAATGCAATATGTCTGGTCTCAGTTATGTTATTCTGTCAACATGTTCTAGTTTGGGCTAAGCTGGAAGCAGCGCTCCGTGCATCTGGCTCAGGAAGAGAGGACATCTGTGCAACTAGTCTAATAAACCAGAGCAATTCAATGAAATATTGTTCCAGTGTTAGGGAATGAAAAGAATTTTTGCATTGCAAAACACAACAAATGCTGACTTCTACCAATAAGAGTGACCTCCAGAAATATGGGAGATAAATCAGCATGAGAGAAAGGTGAAGAGATGTTAAATGATGCTCTTATTTCAAATATAAACATCTTCCAAACACATAAATCGTCTCATTTGATTTAAAGTTATTTAGTTCATATGGAGTTAGATAACGTCTTCCTTTTAAAAATATCACTTTGGAAATTTATGGATGAAAAGTGCTAATTATGTATTTTTAAATGTATTTTATAATTTCATTGTATTAGTCCCTTTAGGACATAATGCCATCTATAAATCCTTTCCCCTCTTCTGCCCAGGATTTTGTGAAGAACACCATGGCTAATGCAGTCTAAATTAGACAAAGGCATTTGGTGAGGTCAGAATACTATTGCCTGGAGGTTCCCATTTTATTTCCTTTGGCCATTTTTGAAAGGGTAGCACCTTACACTTACCCTAATAACAGTGTGCAGCTCTGAAGTAATTCATTCAGCAATTGCTTGTAGCTGCTTTAGAGTCTTCAGCAGCCTTATTTATCCTTCTTTTCTGAGTACTTTTATTGAATAGTGAAAAAGTACAAAGCAAAGTAAGCTCTTGCCATCCATTTTTAAATATTAACTCCACTTCTAAAAGATACTGAGAGTGACTGACAACTGAGATAAATCCCATGTTGTCCCTACGTACTGAATTCTGTATTTGGCCTGACAGAGTGGAAAGAGCACACCAGAGCCAGGTTTCTCATGCTGTCCTTCACATTCATCCCCACTTATAAAATTACTGATCTTTCTCCTAGAGTTTCTGTACGAATCTCACCATGCCTGTCCCTTGCCATCCATTCTGCCCCTGCACACCTTGCCTAAACACTGAACCCCAGGAGGGTAATACTGCTCTTTTAGTTCTGAAGTTGATCCAAGAGCCCATCAGGCTGTTTTCCAGCTCCCATGCAGTTGGCCGTCAGCAAACTTCTCTGCTCCACAGCAGCATCACTTGGTCTGCACCTCATCTGTCACCCAAAGGCCCACATACAGCCAAATTCATCCTGTTCATCACCTTTTGCACAACTTGCTTCCATCTGTCCCACTCCCATTGATAAACCTTTTTCCAAAGTGAGTGAACTCAAGAAAAGCAAATACAGTCAGTGGCAAGATAACTGCAAATACAGTGGGTAATATTTGCAGAAACTCTTTTCTTAAAAGAAACTAAAAGTCTCTTAAAAGTTTCCTTCAGGCAATTTGATTCTCATCCAGATGCTCTACAGAAAAAAAAACCCGTCCATATATCTTGATGCATTCTTTACTGTCCCAGGATATACTCCTGACCCAGTGAGGCATATCAGTCAGGGACAAGGCAACATCAGTGCTGAGCCTCTGGCAACGTGTGTTATGTTCGTACACAGGAATGTAGGAACGGGAGGGCGGGCTTGCATCATGCAGCCCTAGTGTATAACTGATGGCTGTTAATGTAGAAGCAATAATGGGCCAGCAGACCAGGCACAAAGCGAGAGACATGCACTCCTCTGAGCCCCTCCACGTAGCAAACGTGGGGTCCAGAGAGATCGCTTTGTCTCTCTGTACATCCTTTTGCCAAAATATGCTTTGTCCTAAGTTGTCTGTGAGGACAGGGACCTTGTAGTATGTGTTTCAAGACTGATGGTTTGGATGTGGAGATTCAAAGGGGGTATGTGCGTGTCATTACTGCAGCCCCCAGAAGTCTCATAAAGAGACTGAGAACTTGTCTTTTTGCCTGAAAGGAAAGAATATATATTTTTCAACTATAGAAATACAGAATCATCCAACCGAAAAAAAAAAAAAAAATGCAGGCAATTTTCTTGAATAAAAAGTAATGGGTTTAAGTTTATATTTTTATTGTTTTTATTAATAACTTCCAGATGAATCTTTGAACTTTAAAACTTCATTTCAGAGTGAATTATATTGGCTGCCCTAGAAGTCCTCAGAAAAGCTCTAATGGAAGCAAAGACAATGCCAAACTCCTAATTTTCCTAAATTCCAGGGAAATGTACATCTGAGCCTACATTTCCCACTCCAGAACCACTTCCTTTCCTGGCTCCAGAGAGCAGCCCGAGCTTAAACATATCTGAACTTTGGCAGCATCTGCAGGCAAAGCACTGCTTTGTTTCCAGCAATAACTGTCATTGCACATTTCAAAAGCAACCAGAAAACTACAGCCCGTGCTGAATATTGCGTTCAAGATGATTTACCCCGAACGGGTCTGACTGCACTGAACTGAGGTTAGCAACATGTTATGGAAGCAAAGGTGGGGGCCACACAACTTCAGACTCAGCGAAATGCCAGCAAACCTCTCTCATTTAAGCAAAGCTCTCTGATGGCAAGAGTCGAGAAATGGCAAGGTAAGGCAGTGTGAAGCTGGCGGTGTGCTTTAACTGCAAGAACTACAGAAACACTGAGGCGTGTAAACATAAGCATGTCAGTCTGTTAAAAGTTCTGCTTCAAAATCCTAAAAGCCTGCAAAGGGTCTAAACGCATTCCTTTTGCAGCTCCTGATAAATACAACAGGCGCAGATTGCTCCCCGGGTGTTCAGGATACTCGCTGCATGTTGCTCCTGCAGCACTGAGCCCTCCAAGCGCTCCCACCACATCAGGTTCCCCCGATGAAGCCTTCCACTGCCTTAAAACCACTCCAAACAATCGCGCTTTAGCATCATCTGCTGGGAGAGATGGGCAACTGACTGGCGGCTGAGCTGGGCAGCACTGTGCCTGCTGCTGGCGTGGTGCTCCAGGTCTGACTCCAGCAAGCCAGGGATAACAGGCTGCTTTTCTCCTCAGAAGTTGCATTTTAAGGAATAAAGCAAATAATCCTTCAGTGCTAGTGCAACAGAGACCAAAGGAAATACTTTCTACCTTGCTGCTGCTTCCTTATTCAAGCCTCCAAGTCACAGCACCAGAAGTAAATAAGAAGCCAGGAGGAAGGGAGCAGCTGATCTCACAGATCGGATTGTGCTGTGAATTTTGTCACAGCAAGCCGAGGTCGGTGGTGGTGGTGCTCAGCGCCGCAGGGCTATGCCGTCTGCAGCACATGATGTGCAAGACAATCTGAAATTTGCACTTTTCACCGGCAGCACCAGCCACCCAAAGATCTCAAAGCGCTGCAGCCAGTAATCCTGCTTGGCATGGAGGTGTTATCCTCATACTGCAAGCAAGCAGATCTAAGGGCATGAATGATTTTTCCAAGGTTCACAGGACAAGGGTGTGAGAGAAGCAGCATTCCGATCCAAGGAGTTGCAGTCCCTTTAATAACTGGATTGTGCTCCAACTTCATTTCTAAATCTCCTTAAAGGTCTTGACATCAGACATGCCACAGCTACCAAACACAGTGTGTCCCATATCTGGGCACGAAGGGTGCGTTCACCTCAGTTTCACTGAACTGTCTGAAAACTAGATGCCTATTCTGAAAAAGCAGTTGGGCTCCCTTGGCAGGCAAGGAAGAGAGAGGCACTTCCAGGAAGCAATTCATCCTGCTATCACAGGGTCGCTCCCTCGGGTTACGATACGGTCACCTGGCATTAGCTCACCTTCTCCAAGGGCTGAAGCAATCTGCTCAGAACAGGAGCTTAATTTTTCTGTTTTATTTTTGGAATTTCGTCTGCACATATCCATTGCTGTCCTCCAGCCTGAGCTGCACCATCTCCGGTGGCCAAGTCCCCGTGTTGGTGGGCCCTCAGGGAGATCCTCCTCCACCGCAGCAGCAGAGCCTGGACTTGGCTGCATGCCTTCATCCCCAAATCGCTCAAACTGGGCAGCCAGCTGCAAAACCTTAACCCCCGCAGATTGTTACAGCATTACAATTGATGCTATTCAGAAAAAAAAAAAATGAAGTAACAGCTATGGTAATACTCCGTGTGTATCAAAAAAATGGTATGTGTGTTTTGGAATTTAGCTGAGTGACTGGAGGTTAAATACATTGACTGATCAGGCCTCCATAATGAAGGCCAGGTTTTTTAGATGTGGGGTCTGAAAGCTCCTGTAGATACTGAAATACAGGAGTTGATTTTTCAAGTTCCTCACCACATGTGATCCTTAAAAAATCTGATTAAAATACCTTTAATAATTATTTTCCTTCTGTTTTAAAGGGAGCTTCTCTGCAGAGTTCCTGGGTGGTTCCTATTCATTTTTCTTGCCATACATCCTTTTTGTCTCTGTCTGCACATCTTCTAGAAGCATTGTAGTAAAACCATAGAATCATAGAATGGTTTGGGTTATCATCATAAACCATTTACTGGAATTTCAACAAAGTTCATTACAAATAAATGCTGAACATGTGAGAATACACAACTCACATACTTTGGAAAATCTGCTTCCTAAAACCAGTAGCAGCAACTGGATATTTGGTACACATCTCACTTTAGTCACAGTAAAGCTTGCAGTTTCCCTCAGACTGTTAGTAACACTCGGCATAAAATCTCAGGGCCTGCAGCTGCGAAAAACTTAATTTGAACTTTTTTCACTACTAACACTCCCAACCTGCATCTTCCTTGAGCCCTTGACTTCCTAGGAAATAGCTTCATCACCTATCGTGTCTGGAGACCCCAGAAAGGAAGACAGGCAGGGCCGACCCCTTCCTCTCCGCCTGCCTCCCTATGCACACAGATTCCTCTCCCAAGATATTTTGGATTTTTTTGAGTAAGATGTAAGGAATACTCCCCAGCTGCACTCTGGCTTCTACTGAAAGACACGAGTAACATTTCACAGCTGTCGGTGGCCAGCGTGAAGCAACTCCCACCTCACAAAACCCCACTGCACGGATAACATTCTTCGGGAAGCCATGCAACGAAGAGGCACTGGGGCTGGCTCATCCTCCTCCGTACAGTCAGCATCTCTACAGACCTGTTCCCTCTGTGGGTCAGAGGGATTTGGCCTCCCACTGACTCTGCTGTCTGTATGCTTATCAATAAGATTATTTTAAAATATTAGCAATGGCCCTCACTGGGTGCTCTCCTTTATTAGTTGGTGGGTGTGTTGTCCGTCCCTCTGCAAAAGGAACTCCAGCACCCATGGTAGGTCAGGGATACTAAGTAGATAGGCAGGAACTTCACTGAGATTGCCTGTTGGTACCTGTGACGTGGAGTATAATCTAGCAGAGACGTTGAGAAGGGAAGAGAACAGCTCACCCCACTTGCTGCCTCTGCTCCATGCTGGACCTTGGCTCCCAAGGCAGCACGTCAAAGGGTGACTACCACAGGGGAAGCTGGAAGAGGGCCTAGACCCCCCCACGCACATCTGAAGTCTTTCTCCATTAACAATGCCATGCATTGGTTTGGCTCTGTGAGTCTGCTTCACTCTTCATTAATCTGCCTCTGAGCTTGGGGCTTTGTGAGGATGAGGGTGGTCTTCTGCTCCACACCCCTTCTTGGATGGCAGAAAGCAAACATCCCCAGGGATGAGCTGCTACCTTGATCCCATTGGGGTGTCAGTTGTATTTTGGACACATCCAGTATTTAAGCACCTCAGCCAACCTTATCCCTTGAATGCCTGAAACTCTTTGAGGTTTATCTTCTAACCTCACCACCATTTCCCCTTCTGCAGCGTCTAATCGATCCTCTGACAACTCTGGGGCAGCCAAAGGTCAATACTGGGGAAAAAAAGCAAGGAAACAAGCCTGTGCGCATGAGCAGACACGCACTGCTTGTTTGCCTCCGCGTTGTTTTTGCAGGGCTAACTTCAACTCTGTGTCTAAGTTTTTATATCTGTAGAAAAGTCTTTTTTTTTTGCAAAGCTCTGTAGAGATCCCTATTCTTAGTGCTGTTATGTTAATACGCACTTGATGTGCCTAATTCTGCAGTACCGTTTGGGAATATTTAAAATGTATACTTTTTGTGACCTGGTTAAGGAGAAACAAATAAGATAAAAATAATGGAGTTTTGGATGCAAATTTATTCCCCAAGTTATTAAAGTGTTAGGTTTATTTCACGTGCACTACTGAAGATAAAATATATATCCATCTGAGCTCAAATATGCCAAAATGTGGCTTAATGAGTGGTAAAAAAAAGAAAAGAAGGATGATGTGGCCAAAGATAATTTACATAGTCCTGACAATGGCGTGAGACCTGATTTGCTGCTTCCTGCACACAGTTAGCGATTTCTACTGCATGCAGTGGCTGGGTTTGTGTCCTCATTTACTTGACATCCCATGCTAACGTGCTAGGATATTTAACGCTGTTTATTTGCAAGTCAGCCGAGGTGTTGCTGCTGTGAAGGGATGGGCCAGAGTGCAGCTGTGTGTGCTGAGAGCTCCTCAGAACCCCAGCCAGCTCCAAGCTGCAGTCAGCAGGGACACTCCCATGCGTGGAGCCACGGGAGCAGAGCACAGCCAGCCCGCTGGCTCGGACACGCAGGCAGCAACGACTTCAGCAGGCGAGGGAGATGGAAATAGCAGACTACAGCTTCTTCACAAACATTTTAAATAAGTAACCCACGGTTAAGTGATACCGAGTCCATGGAGGGTTCCTCTTGGCTTACAGGTTAGGAGATGTCAGCCACGGGATCTGAAAGGCACAGCCTCTCCCAGCACCGAGGAGCCGCATGTCCTCGTCTTGCTGTAGGCCAGCTCCACTCCTGCTCTGCAGTGGGCCCTGCTGCTGAGGTCTTCAGCACATCTCTAAAGCTCAACCCATAGGAAGTCACACAGCAGCCCAGGGGTTTTATCCTTCTGTGAAAAAAACTCATTTTGGCCTCAACCAGTCTGGTTTTCCAAGGAAGTCCCTCCTAAGTTTTGCTGCCCTGCAAGCTGCCATGTCCTGCTGTCACTCACCCCTGAGGGCACCACCAGCGGTTGCTCTCAACTCTTACATTTTCAGGACATAAGTGAGCTGGCGTCCAGGTTAACCAGAATTTAAGCCCTCCTGCCTTTCTCTGTCCCCACCATCATCTCAAATTCTTTTTTTAGGCAATAGGAGTGGCAGCACCTCATCCAGGGCACCTGCCCTTGTAACTCTCCTACCTAGAGGCAACAAATTCCTCCTCCCCAGCCACCAAGGGGGTTACCTTCTCTTCTGACCTCTCCCACCAAGTTCAAAGTGTCACTGTCCCCCA
This sequence comes from Alectura lathami, assembly GCA_013399715.1. Taxonomy (NCBI): domain Eukaryota; kingdom Metazoa; phylum Chordata; class Aves; order Galliformes; family Megapodiidae; genus Alectura; species Alectura lathami. The sequence goes on from VXAV01007557.1 coordinate 320,458, forward strand.
GGGTTACTCCATCCAGCTGCCCAAGCTGATGGTTCAGGCATGGCATGTGCTTTAACCGTTTGCCAATGGTTATATAAATTACCATTTTATTTGGCATAAAATGCAGTTATATGATCATCTCTGCTGCAAAACCAAGTGAAACACTTTCACCAACTATAATCTATTCTGTGTCCATGGAGAACTAGGAGAATTTACATGAGTGTACACACACACAAAAAAAAACCCTCTCAAGCATGTGCAAGGTTTCCTGCAAAGTCTGGCCTTTGGAAGTTATGTTTTACTGTATAACACGGCCATGTGTACAAACTACATTTCAAATGATGCCAGTATTTTTGGTACCTTGATCTACATCTTGTTTATCCAAAATCTGTACAGCATTTTTTAAGTTACTCATAGAAGCAACTGTACAGAAAGAGAAAGTGAAAAAAGCCTCCAGGTCAAAATGGCTGTAGCACAGTTGAGATTCAGAAGAAACTGGAACATATTGCTCCACATTTATTTTAAAATTTTGCCCTTCTTGACTCCAAAAAGGTCTGGAGATGTTTCTCCTGAATTGCTTTAGACATCTTTCTATTCTTGATTTAGATTTGATGAAGTGCTCTTTAAAAACAGGTCTTATTTCTTGTCGTTATTATTTTTGTTGTACTTCCAACACAACAAGAAAATACTTGCCCAAAATACTAAAAAAGAAAAACCTCTTGAGAGAGCCTGTTCTTCTTGCAAGATTTCCATCCCAATATTTACAGGCCCAGAAGGTCCAGATAAGCTTTGGATGCACATCAAAGCTCCTGGATGGCTACCCAAACCGAGCACAAGCCCTGAGCCTTTTGAAGTTTGTCCATCACTAGTTATCACATCCAATTCCTCCCCTTTTACAACAAGAATTATAGTCCCTGTCTTCAGGAAGTTCTTCTGCTCAGTGACTCTTGATTTTCCACAGAGGGATATGTAGAATTTCACTAATGTCTATTCCAGTCTTTCAAAAGAAGTCACACCCCTATCATTTTTCAGCAGTTAAGTGTATTTTCCTTATTTAAAACCTGAGACACAACCCAAGTTCATGCTTCCGATTATTACCTTGACAAAGCATCTGCAGAGCCGCGTCTGCGGGCTCGGAGGCCCACTGAGGTACGGGCTTGGCCTTCCACCACTGGGACCAAGGCTCAAGTTCGTCTGCACTCTGGAGTGAAATACGGTCAGCAGTTTCTGCTCCGTCCCCGGTGAACAGTAGCTCACACAATAAAACTATCATACCGAACTCAGCACAACTGGCAAGCTTTTGAGAGAAGGGCCTTGCGTGCGGGCTGATTTACGGGTTAACCCACCAGCAGATACTCCCTGTAGGTCAGGTGTGATGAGGTCATTGACAGGGCACTCGTGATGAAGATTTGGGACTGTAAATTTGCTGTGTTTCAAAAGCGGTAACAGACAACTATAAACAATTTGGATAAGTGTCCTCCATAACTCAAGAAAAATATTCTTTCCTTGTGTACTGCATAAAGGATTGCCATGAGCTTTCTTTCCTTTCATTTTCCTTACTGCATGTCTAAAGTAAGGCTACTCGGACAGATTTATTCTCCACATTGACAGAAGTTTGAGACTATCTTCTTAGTACTTTCAAGTTCATTTGAAAAATTCGGTGGAGATTGCTTCAATTAGGGTCATCTGGTCATGTATCCCTTGATCCTTTGATCACCAAAGCAGAAATACCATGTTGGTAATCTCTGGGCTACCATTTGGGTTAATGAATCGGCTTGACTTTAATTCTAGCCCAGATGTAATCTTTTATAGCTTAATGATTTGTTCTAACATGAACTCCAATTGAATGTAAACAGTTTCTTTATTTAGAGGGAAAAATCTTTTTTTATAACTTGCTTCTCTTCCTAATTAATTCTAGAGCAATTAAATCAAACCTTGATCTGTGGCAATCAAGATTAAATCATAGTATAGGTTAGGCTGCTAATATCTTCTTTGAGTTCATTATTATCAAGGCTAACAGTAATCAGCAAAGGAGGGAGAAACTGATGTAGCGAGGGTTACGGATCTGAGGACTTGTTCCCGATTTTAATAGCTGATCTGATTTAATGTATGATAATACTTGCACTTATTTAGTAACTCTTTTCCAAGGAGCCCAACATACTCTCCCAAAGTTAATTTATTCTCACAACACTGATGCGCAGGAGGTAAATATTATCCCCCAGGGACACAGAGAAGTTTTGGGGCATAGAAGAGTTATGGGTTGTGTGAAGTTGCTGATTAGGGCCCAGACCTCAACCCCGTTAACCAATTATTAGCTGGGAGCCTCATCGTGAGGTCTAGTTATGGCAAGGAAGGAAGGGCTCCTCACCCATAAGCACTCATGAGGCATCCTGCTTAAAATGGACTTGTTGGCCATTATATCCATGCAATCCTCAGCATTAAAAGCCATCTGTGCTATTAGCTAGCTGCTTCAGTAGGTCTACATCACACCTCCTCCGGAGGACCTGCCATTTTGCTCTGCCCTGCAGTTCCCAAGGAGGATTTGCATTCCCAGAGATCAGGAAAATTTCCTTGCAAGTTGTTAACAAGATGAAGGCTGATGAATTTGACCCATGTTGTAGTCCTTAGCTCTGCCTAAGTAGTCTGGCCTGCCCGCATTACCACGTACCTTCTTTGCAAATCAAACCAAGATTAAAAGGATGATGAAGGGGGCTCCTCACAGCTCTGAGTATCCTCAAATCAGGGCAATGATGCCCCAGACTAGCTGAACCAGTTCCCTGCCTGTATCCCTGTATGTAATTATATTATCCCATGCTGTGGCAGATTAATTCTGACTGTGCAGGAAACTCCTGCCCATGTGGGTCATCTCCGTGTCGTACAGCAATTGTGCGGAAGGGCCCGCATCACCCAAGTTCAACTCCAGACAAGGAAAACACAGGAAAGCATCACAATGTTGTTTGTACTCCAGTTCTATATTAGCTCAAAAAAAAATTACAGCAGTGCCATTTTCAATTCAGTGTTATGCTGGAAAGGTTGCAAATTAATTAGAATTATGCCTTCTTTGTGCCAAGTGATAATTTACTGCAATTAATTATCAAAAGATCTACTGCTGTCAATTACGGTACTTGCTCTTTGGGGGGGAGAAGCTATTTACGTATAGCTGAATTCTGTAGCAAAGTTCCATTTTACTTTTATTGTTTTCAATTAAACTATCATCATTTACTTTCTCTCTGCCAAACACAATAAAGACTCGTTAAGAACTAATCATGCTACTGTGACCTTTTTTTTAATCCAAACACTAGCTAGACCTGCACTGAGTCAACACTCCTATTGTTACACCTGCAAATTGTACATAGCGAGGAGCATACTTCAGAATTAATGAGCACAGCTGTGGTCTCTCTTACATTCAACACTTGTAAAATAGACCTCTTTAAAGTGCCATTATCACAATATTGATAGAGTTATTTATAGTACTGCAAACGTTCCCAGTCATAACAGAGTCCTTGTTATCCCCCACAGCAGTTCATGTTGTTGCCATCTCCTGGACTCATTCCACAGTTTGCGATAAGGCACCAGGTGGACAATCCTTCACAAGTGAACTATAAAAGACATTGGGAAAACTTCTACATAAGCAAGTTTTACAGCTGGGAATAGGTCAAGCTGTCAAGACCCAGCCTGTGTAAGACTTGTCACATTCTCCCACTGCGCGGTTCCCCGTACTGCGCAACGATGTGTATGTGAAATGAAATCACAGGAATGATCCGGACGGTATTGTCCAAATTAGAGCTGCTTTTTGCAGTTACTAATACTGTTTTATCATAATTCAGTAAAACAGATGCAAGTTCAAACTCTTGGTGTCAGTTGCTGAAAACAAATATCACAGGTGCCAACTTTGGTTGCTAAGGGAATACAAGCTTCTTGGGCTTCACAGTATGTGTGCAAACAGCTAAAGATTGTCCAAGGCAGAGGTTCTGCTGTCAGCAGGAAGGTGTTTGCCTTTTGCAGGTGTCTTACTGATCAGCTTGACACATTATGGAAGTATCAGCCAATCTGGTCTAAACAAAGTCAGTAGGAAGCAAGTTTTCCCATCTCATAACTCCAGCACGGAGCTTTAATTTGTGGTATTATTCTTACTGTAAAGTTTCATACTACTCCGTGGTTAAGTTTTGTCATGTTTAGGTCTGCATCCCTCTGAAGATCAGGACACATGCATGAGAATGTCTCCAGAGCCACCCCACAGACCCAGCAGACTGCTGCAGCCACGTCAGGATTTCCACCTTCTGCAACCAACTGCACCTTGAGTTCAGTAATGGGGGGCTTGAGCCGAGCGTAAGGGAGTCCCTTGTGTAGATGAGTCACAAAGTTACGTCATTTGGGAACTTTAGAGATGATGGATTGGGGTGAGCACAGCCCACCCATGGATTTTTCCTCCTGTTCATGCTGGTGGAGGAGGAACAAGACTGGGGCAAGTCTTGGACCTTGCAGCCGTTACCACCAACACTTTTACTCCTCCCTCTTTCTTGTTCCAATACTTTACTACTCCTGTTATAGGGCAGGAAATAACTTTGCTTCTGATAAACAGTCCCTTATCCAAGACAAATCATTTTATCATAATTCACCCTTGGTTTTGGAAAGAATTGCAGAAAAACCACAAGTCCCCAAAGAGTAAAAATTCAACAAACACATTGCTACGTATGAATTATTTCTCCAGATCCATCTTTTTCATATCTTAAGTGCTTCATGGCTGAAATGTCAGCTCTAAAATAACCTAATATTCCATTTTTACTCTGAATTTAAGAGAATACTTGCGTTGTACAGGATGGCTCAGAGAACTCACCTAGTAATGCTTAACTCACAGGTGTTGCTGGTTCAGATCTCATGCAGGCAAGTAGACCGGAGCCATAGCTACCAGCTGATGGCTGTTGGGTTTCTGTGAAATTATTTGTCAGCTGTTCCTACAGCCCTTGGGGAGGGAAGAGGTGAGGGTCATGCTCTTTTTGAGGTAATTGGGAGCAGGGGTAGGTACTTCTGCACAAAGTTTCAAATTGTCAGGGTCCCCCCGGTTGGTGTGTGTCTGCCTGGGTTCCTCAGTGAGGATTTGAGTATCTATATACTTGGTTGTTTGTAAGGGTTCTTGTGTTGCCTGACATTGTGAAGGTCTAATCTCTAGTAGTGTCTGATAACCTTTTTTTTTTCTTCCTTATGAAGATTTTCTGTTTTTACTTATGTCTGGGGCTTGTACCTATGTATATTCGCACCATAATTTGGAGCATCTCTGATTTTGTTACTGTGTTTATCCTCAGCTATATTAGTGTGGTAGGAAAAAAAGCACAAGAAAGAAAGGAAAACAATCAAAGCCTTCCAGTGGCTTGGGTTCTGGAGGAGTCTTCACGGTTTGAGTTGTGTTTCAGGATTTCAGAAACGTTTCTGTTGTTCACCCAGAGGAAACAAAAAGCCCTTCTAGTATGGGGCTGAGCGGTGCTGTGGAAGTGAAAGAGAGAAGGCTGGTAACTATGGCAGTCACCTGGGGCCCTGCTCTGCCATTTTCCTCTGGATGAGTGACCTTGTTAACGAAAATGGCTCTTCTAGAACAGTGCCCTCCTCTAAGGGGACGCCAGAGCTGGGCTGAAGCAAGAGGCAGAGCTGTACGTTGATTTTTGTTTCCATAAACTTACAGAGGAATGGCATGCAACTTTGGTGCGCATGTGATTAAACTAATCTAGTTAAAATCAGAAAAGGATTTCTCATAATTCAATTGGAGTTGTTTTTAATGTTTGGACTTTGGTCAAGGACAGCTTTATTGATTGAATTTAATTGCATATATTTTCCTGTCCATTTATTGAAGCCTATTTTTCAAGTCACTTGAGAGGCTGCTAACATTTCAGAAAGGGGATATGCCAAAGCATTGCTTTAATTCATTATCTTTTGGACATACGGTAGTTGCTACTTGGCCTGAATTAAATCCGTTAGAGAATGTGATAGCATAATTACTTACAGGTATCCAAAACTGCTTTTAACCGAATTCTCTAGGAGGTTATACATAAGATTTGCCTTGCCCTTACACTGAATGCAAATGTCTGGGATTTCAATGATAAATATTTCAGCAACTAAGGACAGATTTTCCTTGTTTCCATATGTTGCTGAAGGACTAAAAATCTTGTGAGGTCTTTATTTTTTCTTAGTATATTATATCAGTCTTCTTCAAATTAGTTCAGTAACCCTTTCAAAATGTGTACACACAATGACCCTTGTGGTGAAGGGGGAACAGGTCTGTGATTCTGACTTGCTTATTTCTTTCTAACCATGCTCAGCCCTTGGAGATTTTCTGGACAAAGCTGCACATTAGCTAGATCACTTCACAGTGTGTTCCAATTACACAAAGTGTATGAACTTCCAAAAGTTAATGTCATCCTGCTTCAAATCCTAGGAAAGGGCTTGATGTTCCCAGACTGGATGCTCCTATGGACTGGAAGGCACTGTAGGAGTGGGCAGCAGCTCTGTGGAGGGAGCACTGTTCCTGATAGCTCTGTCCCTGCTATCCTTACCTGCTTCCTGCAGCCTTTCACTCCCAGTCACACTTTCCTGCCTTTAAGGAGGTCTCAGTCTAGCAAAGAAATTGTGTACGTGTGTGTCTTTAAGTTCTTGGGAGCTGTTGGTGGCAGTCACGGACCCATCCAAGTGTCGGGCTGAGCTCCCTCTCTGAGCTGGAAGTAACTGGCATCATCTTGGTGCTTGGGAAAGCTGGACGTTCCAGGAGTTGTCTCTGTTTGTGTTCATTAGTAATGGGCCTAAGCAGAAAAGGGGAATCTAGCTATAAAACACTGTTTTTCAGGTATCTGATTATTTTGTTGGGAGGTGTGTATGGCCAGACTTGGTTTGGTTTCAAAAACTGCAAATTCAGACCTTAACTCTTTCTCACTTAAGAAAGCCAATTCTTCTGGAAGTGAGAGCCCAGGTTTTAGCTTCTCCTTACATTAGATGTGCAGCTAACAAACAGAGCTGAAATAGCTGATGCCTGCAATGCCTCCCCTCCCCACACAATACCTGACATTTAAATGTTGTCTGATCCACAAAAGTTGTGCTTAGGAATCCAATGATCATATCTGATTTAAAAAAACAAAAAAAAAACAAAAAAAACCAAGGAATTCCTTTCACAAGGAGCTGAACCACAGATGGTTATGTGATTTGAGGGCCACTGAACATCAACAGTTTCACCAACTGAACCAGAATTACAGAAACACCTGCATGACTGCATCTGCAGACTCAGCTAAATTATGCTTCCATCCAGCCACATGACATCTAACGCGTAATTCTTCTGCATTTTAATCAAATGCTTTGTAATGTCAGTGTAAAATTTCAATATGAATGCACCTTAATGTGAGAGTAACTAATGGCTGCCATCCATCAGGACCAGTTAAGAGACATACTTCCTACCAGGCAATGAGGACACAGCTATTTTAACTCATTACCTGCTTTGTTAATTACATCCAATTGCACGTGAAGAGGATGCTCACAGGACGCTGGTGGGGGTGAAAGATCGAGCACGTGAAAGTTGGGAAATGTTTGAAAGAAAGCTGTAGGGCAGTGTTCCCAACCCCCTGCAGGGAGACAGGTTTTGTGTGCGCTGCCCAAGTGGTGCCGGTTCCCTCTAAAACCTGCACTGAGTTTAGCAGCTTAATGCTTAAAAAAAAATAAATAAAGCTTGTATTGAGCGTGTGCAAGCTCTGAGCTTGTAAAGGCTTTTCAACTTTGATGGATTTTCAAGGCTGCCATGAAGCATCTCTTAAGAAACGGCTGAGGTAGACCAATCTCCTAGGTACTGCTTCAAACCATGACACCAGCGGGGCTTCTCAAGGACAAACTGCCAGAAACACTGAAACATTCTTTTCTCTTGCCTTTTTAGAGATAGATGAATCCTCTTGGATTAAAAAAAAAAAAAATCCAAAAAAAATCAGCCTGATGAAAACATGAAATGTGGAGAATGTCCTCTAATGGCTAGTACCTGGTGAAGTTACGAGCGCTGAAATTCAGCTTTGTAAGCAGGAAGCATTGGTCAGCCGTGGGTGATGCGTACCACTGCGAGGTACCGCCTGGCTCGTCCATGAGATGTGCCCACGGGCTGGCCTGCGGGACTGAGTTCAGCAGGCTTTTGCTGCGATGGGGGTTCTGCCCACAGCGCAGTTGGCGGGTTTGGGGCCAGATCTTCTGGAAAACAGATCCTGGCATGGCATGGTACTCCATTATTGGCATGTTCATCCTTCTAGTACCATTAAAACAAACCTGAAAGTATACACTAAGGTAGAAAGTGAAGATTTAAGCTAAGGAAATTCATTCCTGAGAGGCTGGTATTGAAACACAGTGCTTCCTGCCCATGTTTGGCTTTACTTTAGTTCATTGGTCCCTAGTGCATCCGGAATTATAGCTCAGCAAACATCACCAAGGATCATACATTTAAAAAAAAAAAAAAAAAAAAAAAAAAAAAACAACCCTCAAAAATGTCCCAAGTGTGGCTTAAAGGCAGAAAGCCTCCTGGCTGAAGAAACTGACAGACCATATCTTGGTCATTTCCCCTTTCAGATGTGGACACGTGTTCATTACAAATTACTCTGAAATGAGTCATTATTTTCATATGGCTAACAAATAATAATGATTCAACATTTGCATGTCCCTGAATTGCAGTGGAGTGGGATTACAGATGGTACAAGATACATTAGTTTTACAAAACATATTGAAGATTTCAACTTCATGATGGAAAGTGTGCTGTCATCACTTAACTTACACGCACGTGAATACCAGCGTGCTGGAGAGCCTGCAGTTACGAGAACCAATGAAGTCGCGGAAAATAGGTACACAGAAATAAAATGCAAGTTTTCAAACCTCAGCTTTACATTCATTTTCGGAAGATCTGGCCAGCAAAGCCCAACCTTCCTGCCCAGAAAGCCTGTGATGGAGCCACAGGCAGAACCCAAATGTCCAAGTTGCGATTCATGCCTTAAAAAGCCTGCCCTTTTTTCAGTGGAGGGGCTCAGCTGTATACTGTTGCATGGCAAATAGAAGAGAATACACAGAATAATGCTACTTTATTCCATAACCTTGGATTCCAGTCTTTGCCTGTGGACCTTTTCCCTTGAGCCTGCAAAATGCACCAAGCAGCTCCCATTTGAAAGAATGAGAAGGAAAGGGAGGTTGCTTTTGGTGGTCCTGCTAAGTGCAGTGATTTCTAATAACCACAATGTTTCCACCAGTGATCTGGATCAACATCCAAAAAAAAATAAAAATAAAAACCAAGTGCCCGGTAAGGGGTCTACGCTCATGTCTATGCTCATACGTGAAGTCCCACTGACAAGCGTTAGTGGGAGCCGCATGCACGTACGGATACGTGAACAGCCCCAGTGGGAGCTGCGCGCAGTAATGTGTGACTGTGCAGAGATCACTTCAGCTGCCACGATAAAGTAATCTGCAGGGAGAGATCTTAAAGAATGTTGTGGATAAATCAAATAATTTAAAGAGACTGGCATGTAATGGAGGTTAGAAATGAAACAATGAAATAAAAATACCATTAGAGACTATTCATTGAGCTAAATAGTAAACAAGAACTATCTGGAGAAATGAACCCGGCCCAAATTTTCAGAAATGGCTCACAGCTGAGTTCCCTTAGCCTCTAGAGCCCCAGCATGACACAGCTGAAAGGGGGCAGCATCTGGGAATCCCCTTTCTAAAGGAAGATCCCACCAGAGTAACAGCAGTCAGAGCCTGCAGAATCCATCCTACTTCTGGAAACACTGGCCACTGCAGCTGCATAAATAAATGCTCAGGGATGTCTTTGGCTGACTGAAAGCAGGACAAGTTACAGGAAGCTATAAACGGCTGAGATCTTTACCCTAATTCCTAAGAATTCTGTTTCTTTGTTTTGCTATTACTCTATATTCGAAACAGAAATGAGGGGCACAGCAAAGAGGGCTCACTGACAGGACATGAGTTAAGAAAAACACAGATAAATACTGCTCTGCTGAAGAATACAGCACATGAAATAGTGGCAGCTCTGCAATAGGTCAACGATAATGATGCTCCTGAGGTTATGCAACACCGACAGTCACCTTATAAATGTCAAAGCCTTGCAGAATCTCCCTGAGAAAGGTTTCCTGCTACCTGACAAGCCTCCAGCAGCCAGTCCGCTGGGCAACAAAACTATCTGAAGAGTTTGTTCTCCGTCTGCAGGCCTTCTTCAGGTTTTTCCCTGCAGCCATTGCCTAGTTCAAAATCCCACCGTGATTTGAAGGGCGCTGGTCTCACTTACTCTTAGCTGACAGTTGCACATAAATAAGTGTAATGAACAATGAAATCATCTGTTAACAGAGCAGACAGCGATCACTGCTGGAGGGTTTTAGGACAGTGATAAGACCCCCTTGTGAACAACCTAAACTGGTGGGATGCGGAGTGGCTGATAAGTAAATAACACGTATAAATCAGGTCTAATTGTGATCATGATCACTGGTTTCCATTCCTTGCTCTGGTGCCCATGATGGAATTCAGCCACAGGAATTGTAAGTTCTTGCAAAGTCCCGTACATCTGTGTATGTCTCACTGGCTTCAGACCCGGGTCCAAATTGTTCCAGCAGCACTGCTCTGGTACATCCCGAGGTGAAGCAATCCCTAAGACTGCCAATGAAGCTCTTATCTTGTGAGATGTCCTCTTCCAGTGGTCACTTAGACCAAAGCCAACCTATTAATCACGGTAAACCAAGCTTGTTGGGTCCGTGCTGGCCAAAGCACTTGAGAAAAGACAAAAGGCATCCAGCTGGCACCTGCGAGTAATTACACATGGCGATAGAGGTACGCAAAGGAACATTTTGAAAACTGATGCTAAGAAGAAAGGTGCATTTCTTTTTGGAACAGACTGAACTGTTTTCTGATCTCTAGGTGCCTTAGGGTCTTAGAAATCAAAGTAAATAAAATCACTTGCCAGATGTTCATCTGGAGAAGTGACAGACCCCCAGTTATTTTTCACCAGTTCCAGGAGCTGATTCCACTTCCCAGATGATACTGTATTTTATAAGGCTGCTTTATCATGCTAGTGGCACAGGGCAAATGCTCCAAAGTCATCAGAAAACTGAATCTGGGGGCCCACCTTTTCCCCAAAGAATCTTATCCACCTACCACCACATCTTTCAGTCTGTCTCCAGTGTTTTGGGATATCAGGACACATGCAATGCATAACAAAAGACAGGCGTGCAGCTTTAGGAAAATCTCACATGTGGTGGCTGGCTCTTTCCTGAAAACATCCTGAAGAGGGGAGAAGACGAGAAGTTGACTCCTCCTCTGGACAGTACCAGACAGCCAGGTAGGAGCGCTTTGAGTTCTGTTCATGTTTACTGAATATTTATTACATTGGCGCTATTTGTTACTAAATGCTGGTCAGAAAGGAAGCATCGGAGATAGATACACCTCAGGCAGTATTTATTATTAAGAGTCAGAAAGCATGTGATGTTTTAGTACTGTTTCTTAAACCTATTTTGATAAAATCGATTCTCAGAAAGTGTTTTTACTCTAAACTGATAAAGTAGGTATCTAGAAATTTCAACTTTGCAGAAGTAAAGAGAGATGACAATATATTTCGTCTTGTTTTCTAGAGTTCCACTTCTGGAAGATAACCTATCCCCACCAGACCACTTTCTATCGAAAGAAAAGAGGAAGAGCAATTCACATTCACAGACTGAAAAATGTCTCCTTCATATCATAACACCTCATCCTGGATCTGTCAGTTGTCTTAAAGATAAAGAAATTCCTCAGATTACAATCCCTCCCCGCAAATCATTTCAGTTTGTGTTTCACTTTTAGTTGCTGAGTCAATCAGTGGGACAGTTTCCTGTGTAGACTTAATTGCCAGCATCATGCAAGCTCAAAAGGCAGCTCAGCAGCCATGGGATCGATCCCTGAGACTATCTAACTCTCCAGGCTTTGCTGTCACTGACATTTCGGTATCCTCCAAACCTCTGGCATCTGAGTTACCACTAAATAATGCTGCCAAGTGTGTTTTTTTTTTTTTTTTTGCTTTGGCTTGTTCTTGAGTTATCAGTATGTCTGGTCACCTCCATCTATAAAATAAGTAAAAAACAACAGACACCTGGTAGTTATGTTTTGTGGGTTAGCAAGTTTGAGGGCAGAAAGAACCTGGCCTCCTGCACAGAATCAGACGATGCTTTCTGATTGTGTAGCATTTAGATACCAGATTTCATCTGGCCCAGGAGGTCTTTAAGCTAGGTTGAGCATAGTCTGAATTTAGACAGAAGAGCCCCAAGAAAATGCTACAGCTGAAGGAAATTGGATGAGGTCTCTGCGTCTCTCCCTTCCGCAATGAGCTGAGACTGGAGGCACCGTGGGGTGGTATTGTAGAGTCTTCTGACGTCGTGTGGTTGTTCATGGCAGTGGCTGAGCTTGTCACAGGGGGGAGAGAGGAACATGTTTGCAGGATGCAAAGGATGTGTAGGATGTGTGTCTGGGAACTGCTGTGGCAGGTATGTGAGGTCGCAGAGGCAAGAAGCTGTGTGAGCTGCAGGACAAGCGACTGTCAGCATTTCTCATGGGAATTGATTGCTGAGGAAGGACTGCTTCAGAAAGAGAGAGGTTTGGGGTGAACTTTCAGCCTGGTATTCTACCTGTGACCCACTCTCATCCAGGACTGTCTTACTCACACTGCAAATAAACCAGAATTCCAGGTAGGAGATTCCCTGAGCTGGGGTCACTGCTGCTCCTTCACCAAAGAGCAGAGGCACTGGGTTCCGAGGAATCAGCTGCTTCCTGCCTGCAGGCAGGCAAGGGGTGGCCGATCTGCCACTGGGGGGCTGCCTTCTGATGGTTTCGTGTAGTTCCCACATCAGCACAGGAACTCGGTCTCTATCTTTTGAGATAATATGTTATCAGAGATATATAAATACGTGATAACTGCACACCTGGCCTGTGTCTGTAGAGCCCATGAAATGCGTTAGACTTGTTATTACTTGATTGTTCCTTTGCACAGCTGTACATTCCTGCTCCCAAACACTTAGGAAACATTTCTGCTGATGTGTATAGACTCACAGCTTTGAAGGCTAGAGGAAGCCCTTTGATACACTACAAATCACTGTGCTATTGCGCCGGCATTAAATGCATCAGTTTGCGTTTGGTTACAATGCATCTTCTGGTCTTGCTTTGAAAATATGAAAAAGCATCTACTTGGTGCCTTGACAGTTAGCCTTCAGCCACTCCTGCTATTAAAGACATGTACCTGAGTTCTCACTTGAGTTTGCTGACTGGCTTGCAGATACCGTTTTTTTCTGAGAGATAAAAAATTTCATCAGCATCTAGCACAGACTTCCAGAGCGATCTCACAGATACATACTTGCACATTATACTCCTGTCACGTCCCAGTCTTCTTTCCAGTAAGCTAGGCAGATTGAGTGCTTTAAGTCTTTCACCATTAAGCACTTCCTTCAGCCCTGAAATCCTCTCTGTGGCTCTTTTCTGCACCCTCTCCACTTTTCCAACAGTCTTGTAAAACTGTGAGCACCAGAAACTGCATAATCTTACAATGTCTATATTAAAACCAATTGTGTTTGAATGGGCTCAGCTCATCAGGCAACTGAGATCACTTGGAGTGTCATTCTCATCATTGTCTGTCACTCCACCGATGTTCCTGTCATCCTCAAATTTATCAGCTGTGGATTTACAGTGTTTACATCCAGATCATTGAAGAAAACATTAACCAGCATCTGACCTGATGCTGATCCTGGTAAAACTCTCCCGTTTGATAACGCTTCCTGATTCATAGCTACTTTTTAACAGGCTGTTAGACAATTCCTAATCTAATTAGTGCATGCTCTGTTGCTATTTCTAATGTTTTTTGATCAGAATATCACACAGTGTTAATTCTAATCTCCATAAAAAGCGAATATCACATCTCTTCATTGACCTTTATCATCCAGTCTTTGCCTTCCTCACATTGTTTGATGCGCCTCATCAAAGAAAGAAATCGGGTTTGTCTTATGAGGCTTATTTCTCCTAAAATTGTATTTACCACCATAAACTATATTTCCATCCTTTATCGTTTCGATCCCGTGGCAGCTTTCCCAATACACACCATAACAGCTGATGATGTGTTAGAGGCCTGTCTCTGAGGTCACCACGTGTGTTACGACCCCAAGTAAAACAACTTATTTCTTAAACCCACTCCTTGAAATCCAACATGCTCCATTGCAGTGGCTTGTTGTTTATTTACATTTATGGACCATCAGGTGATTAAAAATGACTACTTGCCATGCGTCAGCTGTGCAGAACTGCAGCAGTGCGTGTCTGCACTCCTAGTCCCAGCCTGTGTTCTCCAAGTGCTTCCCAGTGACCGTTGGTACGGAAATCATTGCAGCCCTGCACTTCCAGAGAGAGCTACATGCTTCCTGAAGCACGCCTTAGAAGAACACCATGAAAGGGTCGATGATGAAATATCATGTAACTATCTATAAATGTTAGATTTTTACAAAGTGATTCCACTGGATTGTAATTAAGGGTTTGAAAGTCGAATGATTTTAAGTGCTAGTTTTAATTACCGCTTGGTGAACTTTAGTGTGTTCGAATTGTCACAACTTTCCTTTAGAATTAGTGTCAAGCCAGGCAATACAGTGGGAAATTATTAACTCATACTTTGGTTCAGCAATTATCTGCATTACAAGGTTTATGCAATTAGCTGTTTAAGATGTCATTATATTTTGCCATCTGGTACACAGGAGTTTATGCATATGAACAGGCACGTGTTGAAGTGATTTTCACTATATGACTCTTGATCTCAACCCAAATCATCACTATAATGAGTGGAAGACACAGTGTACAGTACATTAGTGGCAGGTGCATACCATCAACTTCATTTTAATAGAAGACTTTCATGTTTCCATTTTTAAAGTATTCTGCACAAGTGCTGAAAAATTAATTGCTCGTTTGCAATTTAGCAAAAACTGAGGACATGTTATTGCTAAATGCTAAGGAACATCAGTTTTCAGAAAAGTGGCCACTAATTTAAGTTCCTTCCATCTGTAACTTCAGGCCGATTTCTGCTCCAGACAATAAGAAAGTCTCACTGAAGTTCAGCTTTAAACGTTCTCTCGTTTCATGGCGAACGAGTACCATTGACAGTCTCGCAGCACTGAAGCCACTGCAGAGCGAGCTGCAAGGATGCCTTAAGACATCCCATGGGCAGCAGCCTACAGTGCCGCAGGTCTCAGGGGGTGCGCACGGTGCTGTGAGCTGCGTCCTCGGCCCTCCCCCAGCCCGTCTGACCGCATCGCTTTTGCCTGCTGGCTCACGACTGAGACACAGATTTTAGATTTGGGAGGAGAAAAGGTACTGCTGTCAACAGCCTACCACAAGGAGATCTTTGCTTCCAGGCAGGACAAAATGTAAATATTGGTAATGACATCATTGCATACTTAGGTAATACCTGATATTTCTGATGCACTCTGAGTCTGGTGTTCTAAAAATATTTGGAATCTTTGTTAAATTGCAAGCAGATATTAGCCTCATTTGACACAAGGAGACTGGGCTCTGGAACTGCAGGAGACCTTCTTGGGCAAGGAAGGTTGTGCAGAGGCTGAGGAACAGCACCAGTGGGGACAGTATTCACCGAACTGCGGTGCTGACTCCTGGAACTGGGCTGTAGCTGCAGTATTGTCATTTAGCTGTAAAAGCGTTCACTGTGGCTTGGGGCAGGACGAGGGTCTGGCTTCAGGGAACAGAGAGGATAGCTCCGGCCACCTCTTCCTCCGAGCTTTGCTTAAGTGCTAGAACGAGACTGCTCGCGGCACAGGTTGTGTTGTTCTGCTGGCAAATCACACTTACACAGGGAGAGGTGCTGTAGGTCCCGGTGTGACGCTCGGGACGCTCCTCACGCCCCGGGACCCTGCTGGTTGTCACACGGGGAGGAGGTGCTGCGCCCACGGCCTCTGCCAGCCCCAGAGCGACGCAGAGCAGGGGGCTGTGCCCTGCTCCCATCTGCAGCCACTGCAGCTTCATTACTGAATTACATTAGCAGGCCGCCCTCTAGTGTCACATTTTATTACATGGGTAAAAGAACGGGCGGGCAGGTAAAAAGTGCTCGCACGCAGCGCACACCAGCACGCCCGTCACCCACAGCAGCGGCCACCGGGCACTGCTGTGCCGCACATCGCAAAGCCCGCTGCCAGCTCAGGGTCCCTAAAACCTGGCGTGAGAAGGGTTCTTCTACCCTGTAGGCTCAGGAAATCAGTCCCAAAAAGCCAAAGTAGTTCTCAAACCTGCGCACGCACGCGCTGAAGTGCAGAATTCGCCTGTGCTCTACAATTGATGGTGACGTTTGTGTGCGGGGTTGTGCCAGCACCTGGCTGTGCGCGAACCCGCACCTCCAACGCGAAGCAGCGCAGCGCACGGAGTTTTCCTGGGGCTACAAACAAAAATGCGGTGCCTACATCAAAGGCAACGCAGCGCGGCCATTTGGGACCCGGCTGCCCAGATGAACGCTTCTTGCTCCGAACCCTTACTGGCATCGGTGGCCAGCGGGGTGCTAGGAGGGGGAAGAGGCACACCCAGCCCTACGGCCCCGAGCCCAGAGGGGTGGGTGAGCGGGACGGGCTGCGCGCGTCGCCCGGCCCCGTTCGTCGAAGCAGCGCCCGGGGGACTCCCGAGTTCCCCGTTCCCACACGCAGGTGACGGGGACGGTGGAAGCCCGGCTCCGCACCACCCCGTCTGACGGCGAGGGGGAAGCGCAAATCGCGTTTGCCTCGAGGCTTTCGCGTTCGTTACCTCCCGGCGCGTTCCCACCCCGCAGCGAGGCCTCGGGGCCGGGCCGGGCGCTGGTGGCCGGGAGGGGGCG
>VXAV01007558.1:2308-12888 GCA_013399715.1 Alectura lathami
TTTTTTTTTTTTTTTTTTTTTTTTTTTTTTTTTTTTTTTTTTTCCCCCCCCTTTTTTTTTTTTTTTTTTTTTTTTTTTTTCAATTTTTTCCTTTTTTATCCCTTCTACAACTTCCCAATTTCCATTTTTGGCTATGTAAGAAGGACTGGTGTGAATAGATATTTAAGTTCATTTGCAGCAAGAACGTGAAAATAGGACAAAGATAGCAATTATTGTTGGTTTTTTATTCAGTTAACAGGATTGTTTTTTCCACTTGGTTTTGTGGAGTGCAAGTTCTCAGTGAAGCATTTCTTAGTATGATTATGATCTTTCCATCTGCAGAATAACCTCTGCAATCAAAAATCAATACTCATGTAATGGGCAAATCAGACTGTTCCTACCCACAAGTATCTGCAGCATTATGTTTTAAGCAGCCATTGATTTGCTTTGATTTGGAAAAATGGCTTGTCTGCAGAACTTTGTATGTATTTATGCATGTGGTAGTTTAAGCTGTAGTGAAAAATGTCTGAGCTCTAAAACCGTAATCTAAAAACAGGAATGGGAGAGATTTCTAGTTTCCAGATGACAAATGACATTTCCACTTTTAGTCTCAGAAAAGAGAACTTCTGTCTTGTGTCATAGTGGAGACATTTTAATAGAGGCTGTTTTGAAAGCTTTTATGGAACTGTCTATGCCTTAGCTAGCTGAATTCCTGGTAAATATTGTACCTGGCTTTACAGACAAACAACTATTAAATCACCGCCCTCAATAAGAATATAAGAAATAAATCCCTGACATATTTCTGTAACACTACAGAATGAAAAAGTACACAGATACTATGTTTCCCATAAGGTTTATACTGACTGTCATTTCAGATAGTCTGCATAGATTTTCCATTAACACACGGATTACCTCAAATTCATGTAGCATTCAACAGAAAATCATCACCTGGATGATTTTGCCCTTGCTTCACATTTTGAATTATAAACAAATCCACTAATGTGGATAAATGCATGCATTCAGGATTCACACCTGAAAAGCAAGCCTGAGGTAGATTTGGATCAACATCATGTTAGCATCAAGTATACGTAAATAGATGCACGTAAGGAAGAAATCTGCAGTACAGAACAAGAAAAGCAGACGTTTATTAATCTTTTAAAATTCAGAAGCTGTTGAGGGATGACATCTTCTGCAACTTCAATTACTAGGTAACATACACACATATACTATGTATGTACAACGCACGGTGTGAGGCAGTATGGGCAATGTGAACTTCAGACATGCATTTTGACTTCTTCAGCCTTGCAGTGGTTTCATACAGTGATATTTGACTTCTCAAACACTATCTCTACATATCATTTTCACTTCTGAGTATGCTTTCAAACAAATTCACATAATAAACATAATAATTATTTAAAAATTACAAAGGTTTATATGCAGAAATATCTTGAAGCAGACCTAATGTAACTGTAGCATCAAGGAGACTGATTTGCCTCAGAGTTATTTAGTTCATATGTTGGATTTTTACATCTCAGAACTGATCCTACTGTCTTTAATTGCCAGTGTCTGACTGCAAATACTGAGAACTTGTGGGAGTCAGTCCTCCAGCAATGGTGTCCAGTAACCAGAACAGCTGGCATCAGCAGGACTAGGTAAAGGTAAAGACGAATGGTGGTTTGAAGGACAGCCAAACTCACTGCCAGTCAATAGCAGAACATCACCAATTGTAGCAAAGTATATCTAGCATCTGAGGGAACGGAATGAAAAATGACAGATACACCTTAATGTAAGAAAGAGACTGAAATCCCAGGAAATGGGCAGAGCAATACACTGCTGTAGAAATCTGTTTCAGATCTCCTGCTCTAAATCACAGCAATAACAATTTAGCTGGAGGGTGAATTCAGACAGAAGTGCTGGACAAAACATTCAAAAAGAAAAATCAGCATTACTCACAAGAATAGTTAACGTTGTGTAATGTTGATGCATTTTTAATCAACCAAGCAGGGGGTTTGGAAGAGACAAAGCTGGACATTCTCAGAAAACTGTTTTCCATACACATTTTGTTCACAGTTCAAGGTAGACTTGATCTTACAATACTGAGCATTTCTGTAGGAGGCTGCCTGTGATCAAGTTCCTTTTCTTTCTGTGGCAGTTAAGAGCACTCAGAACTTTGCGGGAGAGCTCTGCACCCTGCAAGATCAAGCCCCTGAAGCCTCATTTGAAGCAAGCTTCAACTGCAAGTGGCACAAATAAACTCTATCTGCAGAAGTTCAAAATGTCATTAATATTATCACAGAGTCACAGTCCTTCTGTCACTGTATACTAGTCCTTAATTAAAAGTGTATTGGTATTTTTCACGTCTCTGCAAGAATGGGTCATTTACTACAGCCCTCTTAATGCGGATTAGTTGTCTGAAATGATACATCTTACAGCCTGGAGGCAAACTGCTGCTGTTGCTTCTGTTTTCTTTAGCAGTGGAAGCTGGCAGTGATACACCCTGCTGTGCAAGGGAGGAGGTCTGCCAAGATCTATGGCCAGGAATTGTGTAGTAGGAGCAGAAGTTCAGCCTTTCTCCAGGGGCAGCTACTTCATAGCCTGTCAAGCAGTGGTGGGGCTTTTGATCCAGGAGCCTGCTTCATACCAGAGTCGATGTTTTGCTTTCAATATACAAGAAGCAAGCATATACTACCACTGTAAATGGCTTTAATTTTAGATTAAAGGTAGCAGCAAAACAGGGAAGAATAAAAGAGCCATCTCCTGGAAAGACAATTCTTTTATGCCTGCAAATGACCTAGCACACTTCTGGGTTTTGTGTATGAATGGTACAAAATGAAATATGCTTTTACCATGTCATGCAGATGTAGTACAGAAGAACAAGTCAATAGGAATTAGTGTTAGTTATTTCTATGTGTCAATATTTAAAGTTTTACCTTGCTGCTGCTTCACATAACTCTGTAACGAGCTATTTTTTTTTTTTTGCTTGTCAATTTAGTCTATTTAATAGGATTGCATTAACAGCACTTACAATACGTACAGTGATCAGAATTTGGGAAAGAATGACTTTCCATTTGCTTGAAACTATTCATACGAAATAAAACTCTTTGTAGATACCATCAGAAAACAATAAGCTTCAATACACATATTGAATCATGTAATGTAATTTCATAAGATATATATCCCGAACATAGATCTGAGGAATTCATTGACATGCGGGAAACATCTTTCCAGGATATAGGCATGACAACATTGCAGAAAGAATATGGGAGTTCACTCTTGATCTGGTGCATAGGTCCTGTTTCTATACACAGGCATGAGTTGTGCCTTGGAGTTGATTTATTAACTGTGCAAACGAGACTCCAATACTGCATATGATTCATAAGGACTATTACAATAGCTACCATCTGACACAGATTATTAGAAGAATATGGAATATTTAACTGGAGAGGCAGGCATATTATGAACAATATTTTCCATGAACTTTTCCACTGTATTTCCTGTATTAACCATCCATGCCTTAACATATCATTATTTACAAACAGTTTTGACTCTATATTAGATCTGTACAACTGAGAGTTACACAATCAGTTTTATTTTCTCTATTGTATCCTTGTCTATGACCGTACATATATTCCTACAATATTTACATCTGTTTATAAGTAAACAACTGTACTGCACAGTCCACTGGACTGCCAGACTCTGATGGCAGTATGAGATACATAAATGCTTTCTGCTGGTTAAAACACGGTTGATGTTGTTATCTATTGTGGTCAATGTCTCTATGTCCAGGTGGAGGCCAATTACGAGCGGTGTCCCCCAGGGATCTGTCTTGGGACCGCTGCTCTTCAACATCTTTATCAACGACTTAGACTGTGGGATCGAGTGCACCCTCAGCAAGTTTGCTGATGACACCAAGCTGAGTGGTGCAGTTGATACCCCTGAAGGAAGGGATGCCATCCAGAGGGACCTGGACAGGCTGGAAAAGTGGGCCCATGAGAACCTGATGAGGTTCAACAAGGCCAAGTGCAAGGTGTTGGGTCGGGGCAATCCCAGGTATGTGACAGCAGAAGAACTCCTTGAGAGCAGCCCTGCGGAGACAGACTTGGGGGTTCTGGTAGGCGAGAGGCTTGACATGAGGCAGCACTGTGTGCTTGCAGCCCAGAGGGCCAACTGCATCCTGGGATGCATCAAGAGAGGGGTAGCCAGCAGGGAAAGGGAGGTGATTGTCCCCCTCTACTCCACTCTTGTGAGGCCCCCACCTGGAGTTCTGCATCCAGGCCTGGGGCCCCCAGTACAAGAAAGACATGGAGCTGCTGCAGCGGTTCCAGAGGAGGGACACTAAGGTGATCAGAGGGCTGGAGCACCCCTCCTGTGAAGAAAGGCTGAGGGAGCTGGACTTGTTCAGCTTGAAGAAGGCTCTGGGGAGACCTCATTGTGGCCTTCCAGTACCTGAAGGGAGCTTATAAACAGAAGGGTGTCCACATTTTACCCTATCTGGTAGTGATAGGAGAAAGAGGAATGGTTTTAAACTAAAAGAGGAGAGATTTAGGTTAAATGCTAGGGGGAAAATATTCACTCAAAGGATGATGAGGCACAGGCTGCCCAGAGAAGCTGTGGATGCCCCATCCCTGGAGGTGTTCCCTCCAGACTGGATGAATCTCCAGGTTCCATCCCAGGTTGAATGTGGCCCTGGGCAGCCTGATCTACTGGATAGCAACTCTGCACATGGCAAGAAGTTGGAACTGGATCATCTTGAAGGTCCCTTCTGACCCAAGACATTCAATGATTATATGATTCTATATACATGGAGCTGTTCATTATTCTGTAGTTAATCCCATACCAATTTATATAACATATAGTTCTGCCAATGCTGAGACACTTTTCCAATAGAATCCCGCATTTTAAAATAAATCTCTTAGATCCTTCCCATTAATATGCTGAGAACAATGTACTTATTTTCATTCTTAATTTTTAACTTTCTAGTGCAGCCTCAGGGAAGTAAAGTGACAACAGCCTCTCTGACATTACCTGTGCATTTCCTTTAATTCAGCTAGTACAAGTTACAGTCTTGATATTATAATTTGATATAATAATATACTAGATTTATATTCACCTCACTGCTTTTTTTTTTTTCCCCTGCATATTTTTTTAAAACATGTTCTTAATATGCAACAGTATTCACCTTCATCTGCTCCATTAATTGGTCAGTTCTGTTAGAAAAGTACCCACATTCTTCTCATGTTTCTCGTTTCTTTCCCTCTTTTTCAAAGAATAAAAAGTGGAGATTTCTGAATTTGGCCTTTGCAGGTGGTTAATGATATCCACATAATGGGATCATCTGACATTTGTTACTATCAATTATTATTACTTTATTGTGTTTTAATTTGTATTTCTTACCATTTTACCTTTATCTAGAAAAGTAAGAAGTCTTAGGGGAAAAAAAAAAAGTTCTATAAATGATGTTTTAATAAATCATAGAATGCTTGGGTTGGAAGGGACCTCAAAGATACTCTAGTTCCAACCCCCCTGCTGTGGACAGGGCTGCCAGACACTAGCTCACCAGATCAAACTGCCCAGGAACCCATCCAGCCTGGCCTTCAACACAGCCAGGGATGGGGCATCCACAGCTTCTCTGGGCAGCCTGTGCCAGCGCCTCAACACTCTCTCAGGGAAGAATTTCTTCCTGATGTCCAACCTAAACCTCCCCTCTCACAGTTGTAACCCATTCCCCCTTGTCCTACCATTATCCACTTGTGAAAAAAGTGGGTCCCCGTCCTGCCTGTAAGCTCCTTTCAAGTATTGGAAGGCCACAATGAGGTCTCCCCGGAGCCTTCTCTTTCCCAAGCTGAACAATCCCAAGTCCCTCAACCTTTCCTCATAGGAGAGGTGCTCCAGCCCTCTGATCATTTTGGTGGCCCTCCTCTGGACCCGCTCCAACAGCTCCACATCCCCTCTGTACTGGGGGCCCCAGGCCTGGACACAGTACTCCAGGTGAGGCCTTACAAGGGCAGAGTAGAGGGGGACGATCACCTCCCTCTCCCTGCTGGCCACCACTCTCTTGATGCAGCCCAGGATGCCACTGGCCTTCCTGGCTGCAAGAGCGCACTGCCGGCTCATGGGCAGCTTTTCGTCAATCACAACACCCAAGTCCTTCTCCGCAGGGCTGCTCTTAAGGAGTTCTTCTCCCAGTCTGTACACATCATACCTGGGATTGCCCGGACCCAAGTGCAACACCTTGCACTTGGCCTTGTTGAACCTCATCAGGTTCTTGTGGGCCCACTTTTCCAGCCTGTCCAGGTCCCTCTGGATGGCATCCCTTCCTTCAGGGGTATCAACTGCAGCACTCAGCTTGGTGTCATCAGCAAACTTGCTGAGGGTGCACTCGATCCCACAGTCTAAGTCGTTGATAAAGATGTTGAAGAGCAGCAGTCCCAAGATGACCCCTGGGGGACACCGCTTGTGGCCGGCCTCCACCTGGACGTAGAGCCATTGACATTTGGCATTGACACTGCCCTTTGGCAGCGACCATCAAGCCAGTTCTTTATCCAGTGTACAATCCACCCACCAAATCTGTATCTCTCCAGTTTAGAGATAAGGATATGATGCGGGACCATGTCAAAGGCCTTCTATTTCCTGTTACAGTCCTTGTTACATATATTGACAATGTAATTCTATCACAACTGACTCCTGCTTTCCAGTTTCATTAAGTTTATAGGGCCACTCTGTGTTCTTAGATTGCTGTGCTGACACTGAACACTGGGGTGCATGCCATGATCTGATGTACTGCTCTATATTGCTCAAAGAGTGATCAAAGTAATCTTCAACAAGACAATTTTCATTATGAGTGATGATTTCCTCCTGATTGTCTCTGCTTTTACTCAAATTATTTCTATGCCATGTTCTTTCCCAAGTGAGCAGTATTTGAAGAAGCCTGATTTTTTTTGACACATTGAAAGTCCTTGCTGACTAACACTGAAGTGTTGATTAGGCAAATGAATGAATTCCAAAAAAGGGGATTATCTGACAATGTTTTGTCAGCAGTATAGACTTGTGAATAACACTGTAGTGGTTTCATATAAAATCTAACAAAGGGCAGAGGTAGTTTTATTTGTTTTTATGTTTTAAGTTCAAAGTATTCATAAACCCTATAGTTAGCAGCTAAGTCATTAAAATAATGCTTTCCTGACATTTAAGTAGACTATACACTTTCTGGAATTTATTTATGCTGTTTGATTTTAACTGAATAAGCACAAACAATTGATAGTTCATAAACAAGTATCCCTATGCTTCACACTATTTAGTAACAACCAACAGAGTATAGTTTCAAGTTAAGCTTTTATTATTAGCTTGAGAAGTATAGTAAAAAAATCTAATGATCAAAAGTGCATGCTTTCATTATGATCCTCATAATATAAAAATACACAACCATAAAAATCTTGTGATAAAAGATATCAAAGAAGAACAGTTTTATTAGAAGACGGGATAGCTATTGTGTATTGTGTTAACGCAGGAAACAATAGTCTAGGGATTTTATTCAGCTGTGATATGGAGTTTTCTGATCTTAGGGTAAATGCAACTGAAATCTTTATGGAATTTTGAGTAATTTGAGAAGGTGCCATTGTTGTTAAGTTATTCTGCATTCACTTAGTACTTCAATCTGTTCAGCTGAGCTGAAGAAAGTTTTCAATGTAAGCACAATGCCTTTTCCTTTGACCAAGTGTCCTCATTATGACCACAAGATACAGTTTGTGCCTGTGTGTGCTCTCCTGCTCCTATGACTCCTGTGTTCCATTTCAGCTGGGCAGCTCCAAGTACTCTAGTTCAGGTTTGTAGGTTATGGGCAGGGTGGGTAAGTATTCTTGGAGGTTCACCATTCCCCTTCTCTTTTGGTGCGTCTTTAGAGCAGAATTTGCTCTGGATAAGAAAAGTCATCTGTATTTCTCACAGCAGAGTTGAACACTTTTTCATCATGATGAGTGCCAATGCAATAAGCACATAATTGACTTAAGGAACTTACAATGTCAGACAATGATACAAAACTAAGAGAATAAATTTCTATGTGGAAGTTAAGCAACCTCTTCTAGGCAGGCAGAATGACACTGGAGTCCGTGACACACGGCTGAATGCCCACACTACGTACTAGAAACTGGGGCTTTCAAATGTCTTGTCACCTTCTTAGTCTTTTTTTTTTTTTCTTTTTTTAAAATTATTTTTCCTTAACCTTCCTTTACTCTTCATAGAAAGACAAAAGCACTGAAATTTCCAGTCTCTTTGGGATTTTTTACATGTTTGCCAAATATCTCATGGGAAGTTTTGTTAACTCAGCCTCAATATTTTTTATGGTTCTGCCTCATTTGCTTCAACAGAAAATTTCACCTGGAATTTAATAGGCATTTTGTTTGCAGTAGAATTCTTAAGATTCATGTCAATATCCAACTGTGATAATTCATTCCTTAGCAGCATGAGTAATTTCCTTAGCTGAACTAAAAGAATACTGCCCCTTAGGAAAGTATTATAAACCCTATCACATGAGTATTTGTAACTTAGACTAGAAAGAATAATTTAGTCACCCAACTCCTGCCCACCATCTGTGGATGTAGAGTTATGGGACTCAGTCCCAAGAAGTTTCCTGTAATAATTCATGCTATATCTTTTAATGGCTATGTTTCTATTGCAATCTTTTTTCTTGTGTCTAGGTAGACTTCTCAAATCACAAAAGTTATCAGTTAAGTTCTTCCAATTGTTAATTAAGGTGCTAATATTACTTGGGAAGAAATAATTTCATGATCATTGAACAATACATGATTGCAAGTATCTGCCTACAACATGCTGGGATAGCACCTCAAAACTATCCTTGCTGTCTTTGCAGTCCCACAATCATCATAGTTCTCTTCTACCCATTTTTCTTGTCAGCCCTTCCTCCCATCATATGTCTCTGTACCTGCTCCCCACACAAAGAATGGGATTCCCCTCACCTAGGTTTAGATGTCTGCATCCAGAGCAGCCAACCTAGGCTATTTCTAGTTAGTGAAAAACTATTTAAAAACCAGTTGTTATAATCTGTAATGAACAATAGGAATACAGGTAATCTGACCTTGGATCAGGGAACAGAGCAGGTAACCTCTGTAATTTCTCTCTGTTCCTATCCTGTGATTCAGTAACAATGTTAGGTGTTCAGACCTGTCAGTTTTTTATTTTGTATAGTAGCAGAATTTGGGGTATTAACAGAAAAAAATGAACAAGATATCAGGTGAGGCAAGGATTTCATGGATTGGTTTCTTGGATTTAAGCACTTAAATTGTAAATAGTGTAGACATCTAGATCCCAGCATGTGGTTCAATAACTTTATTAACATATATTTGACAGTTTGGGGAATTCACACTACTAGCAGTTGTAGGTGTGGTAAGAAATGTCTGAACAAATCCTTAACTTGTGATGTAGATTCAGGTTTTGGGAAAGTTCTGTAAAAAGTTATTGTAAACATAATGATAAACTAGTGATGGATACAATCCTGCTTCACCATTCTGTGGCCTGTTTTCTCTAAACTAGAATATGCTTTTGTACAGAATAATATCATTATGAAAACTAGTTTATGTTCTCAAACAGAATATGTTTTTCTACAAATAATTTGTAATCGATTGCTGCTGCTCAAAACCAAATTGAAAAAATAATACTAAGATTCCTGAGCAGGAAAAAAAACTTCCATATTTTGAAAGTAAAAATACTGTGTAGTTCAACCATTTTATTTTTCTTTTAATGATTTCCATTTGATATAAGCTTGCTTTTCTGTCTTGTTATCTCTGCCTGTGTTGAGCTTTCAGATGTAATCTATTGAGTAGTGGAAAACTTAATTACTCTTAAAATGGACAACACAAGTCTTCTCCGAGTCTATCTCTTAATAGATGTCATGGCTCTCAACAGAAAGAGTAATTGTATACACTGGGAAACATTTCCTTGCGTTAGTAAATCTATGTCATCTGTTTGATGACCCATTTCTTATATTTTATTAAAGTTTTTTTTTTTTTTTTTTTTTTTNTTTAAATATTGTCTGTCACACACCAATAAAGGGCTTTATAATATCTGGGAGATTTCAACTGATATAAAATCTATTTTTTTTTCTCTTCTGCCATTATTTTTCATCTTGAAGGTGTCAGAATTGTCTTCTTAGATTATAACTTCAAGCACATTCTTATTCAAACAGTCAGAGAAATAACAACCCAAAAGTCTTGTTCAGAGCAGTGCTCATAAAGTTGTATATTTAAAATTACAAGAAATCAGTCTGTTAATATATTCTATGCTTATGTAAAAATATTAGCCCTATGTGGTGTTTGGAGGAGTTGTATACAACAGAGGAAAGGAGAAATGTGAAGTGTTGATAATTATTGTTAACAGAATTGCTAGTACAGTGAGGCAGGTAAGAAAAATAAGATTTTACAGACAGGGACAGTCACAATACAACCCAGAAAAAATATGGGTCATGGAAGCTACAAGTGGGTCATCAATTGTTTCTGGTGCCATGGATCTCATACTAGAGGCAGCAGAACAGCATAATAAGAATTAGAATATGTCATGGTTGAAAAAGGAGTTAAGGAAGAAAAAAAAAA